>OY740805.1:42516528-42822016 GCA_963514005.1 Raja brachyura | reverse complement strand
AGTGTGTGGGGACAGTGTGGGGACAGTGTGTGGGGACAGTGTGTGGGGACAGTGTGGATAGTGTGTGGGGGCAGTGTGTGGGGACAGTGTGTGGGGACAGTGTGTGGGGACAGTGTGTGGGGACAGTGTGTGGGGACAGTGTGTGGGGACAGTGTGGGGACAGTGTGGGGGGACAGTGTGTGGGGACAGTGTGGGGACAGTGTGTGGGGACAGTGTGTGGGGACAGTGTGGGGACAGTGTGTGGGGACAGTGTGTGGGGACAGTGTGTGGGGACAGTGTGTAGGGACAGTGTGTGGGGACAGTGTGTGGGGACAGTGTGTGGGGACAGTGTGTGGGGACAGTGTGGGGACAGTGTGTGTGGACAGTGTGTGGGGACAGTGTGTGGGGACAGTGTGGGGGGAAAGTGTGTGGGGACAGAGTGGGGACAGTGTGTGGGGACAGTGTGTGGGGACAGTGTGTGGGGGGACAGAGTGTGGGGAAAGTGTGTGGGGACAGAGTGGGGACAGTGGGGACAGTGTGTGGACAGTGGGGACAGTGTGTGGGGACAGTGTGTGGATACAGTGTGGGGACAGTGGGGACAGTGTGGGGACAGTGTGGACAGTGGGGACAGTGTGGGGACAGTGTGTGGGGACAGTGTGTGGGGACAGTGTGGGGACAGTGTGGGGACAGTGTGGACAGTGTGGGGACAGTGTGTGGATACAGTGTGGGGACAGTGTGGGGACAGTGTGGACAGTGTGTGGATAGTGTGGGGACAGTGGGGACAGTGTGGACAGAGTGTGGACAGTGGGGACAGTGGGGACAGTGTGGGGACAGTGGGGTGAGTGTGGACAGTGGGGGGACAGTGTGGGGATAGTGGGGACAGTGGGGACAGTGGGGGGACAGTGTGGGGATAGTGGGGACAGTGTGTGGACAGTGTGGGGACAGTGGACAGTGTGGGGACAGTGTGGGGACAGAGTGGGGACAGTGTGGGGACAGAGTGGGGACAGTGTGGGGACAGAGTGGGGACAGTGTGGGGACAGTGTGGGGACAGAGTGGGGACAGTGTGGGGACAGAGTGGGGACAGTGTGGGGACAGTGTGGGGACAGTGGGGACAGTGTGGACAGTGTGTGGACAGTGTGGGGTCAGTGTGGGGACAGTGTGGGGTCAGTGTGGGGACAGTGTGGGGAGAGTGGGGACAGTGTGGGGACAGTGTGGGGACAGTGGGGACAGTGTGGGGACAGTGGGGTGAGTGTGGACAGTGTGGGGACAGTGTGGGGACAGTGGGGACAGTGTGGGGACAGTGGGGACAGTGTGTGGGCAGTGTGGGGACAGTGGGGACAGTGTGGGGACAGTGTGGGGACAGTGTGGGGACAGTGGGGGGACAGTGTGTGGATAGTGTGGGGACAGTGTGGGGACAGTGTGGGGACAGAGTGGGGACAGTGTGGGGACAGTGTGGGGACAGTGTGGGGACAGTGTGGGGACAGTGGGGAGAGTGTGGGGACAGTGGGGACAGTGTGGACAGAGTGGGGACAGTGTGGGGACAGTGTGGGAACAGTGTGGGGACAGTGTGGACAGAGTGGGGACAGTGGGGACAGTGTGGGGACAGTGGGAACAGTGTGTGGACAGTGTGGGGACAGTGGGGTGAGTGGGGACAGTGGGGGGACAGTGTGGGGACAGTGTGGGGACAGTGTGGGGACAGTGTGGGGACAGTGGGGGACAGTGTGGGGACAGTGTGTGTGGACAGTGTGTGGGGACAGTGTGTGGACAGAGTGGGGACAGTGTGGGGACAGTGTGGGGACTGTGTGGGGACAGTGTGGGGACAGTGTGGGGACAGTGTGGGGACAGTGTGGGGACAGAGTGGGGACAGTGTGGGGACAGTGTGGGGACAGTGGGGTGAGTGGGGACAGTGGGGGGACAGTGTGGGGATAGTGGGGACAGTGTGTGGACAGTGGGGACAGTGTGGGGACAGTGGGGACAGTGGGGGGACAGTGTGGGGACAGTGTGGACAGTGTGGGGACAGAGTGGGGACAGTGGGGACAGTGTGTGGGGACAGTGTGGGGACAGTGTGGTGACAGTGTGGGGACAGTGTGGGGACAGTGTGGGGACAGTGTGGGGACAGTGGGGACAGTGTGGGGAGAGTGGGGACAGTGTGGGGACAGTGTGGGGACAGTGTGGACAGTGTGGGGACAGTGGGGACAGTGTGGGGACAGTGTGGGGACAGTGGGGTGAGTGGGGACAGTGTGTGGACAGTGTGGGGACAGTGTGTGGACAGTGTGGGGACAGTGGGGACAGTGGGGTCTGTGGGGACAGTGGGGACAGTGTGGGGACAGTGTGGGGACAGTGTGTGGACAGTGGGGACAGTGTGGGGTCAGTGTGTGGACAGTGGGGACAGTGTGTGGACAGTGGGGTCAGTGTGTGAACAGTGGGGACAATGTGGGGACAGTGTGGAGACAGTGTGTGGGGACAGTGGGGTCAGTGTGGACAGTGTGGGGACAGTGAGGACAATGTGGGGACAGTGTGGGGACAGTGTGTGGACAGTGGGGGGACAGTGGGGACAGTGTGGGGACAGTGGACAGTGTGGAGACAGTGTGGGGACAGTGTGGGGACAGTGGACAGTGTGGGGACAGTGTGGGGACAGTGTGGAGACAGTGTGGGGACAGTGGGGACAGCGTGGGGACAGTGGGGACAGTGTGTGGACAGTGTGGGGACAGAGTGGGGTCAGTGGGGACAGTGTGGGGACAGTGGTGACAGTGTGGGGTCAGTGTGTGGACAGTGGGGACAGTGTGTGGACAGTGGGGTCAGTGTGTGGACAGTGGGGACAGTGTGTGGGGACAGTGTGTGGACAGTGGGGACAGTGTGGGGACAGTGGGGACAGTGTGTGGACTGTGGGGACAGTGGTGACAGTGTGGGGACAGTGTGGGGTCAGTGTGTGGACAGTGTGGACAGTGGCGTTAGTGTGGGGACAGTGGGGACAGTGTGTGGGGACAGTGTGTGGACAGTGGGGACAGTGTGGGGACAGTGTGGAGACAGTGTGTGCGGACAGTGGGGTCATGGTGGACAGTGAGGACAATGTGTGGACAATGTGGGGACAGTGTGGGGACAGTGTGGGGTCAGTGGGGACAGTGTGGGGACAGTGGGGACAGTGTGGGGACAGTGGTGACAGTGGGGACAGTGTGGAGACAGTGGGGACATAGAAACATAGAAACATAGAAAATAGGTGCAGGAGTAGGCCATTCGGCCCTTCGAGCCTGCACCGCCATTCAATGTGATCATGGCTGATCATCCAACTCAGTATCCCGTACCTGCCTTCTCTCCATACCCCCTGATCCCTTTAGCCACAAGTGCCACATCTAACGCCCTCTTAAATATAGCCAATGAACTGGCCTCAACTACCTTCTGTGGCAGAGAATTCCAGAGACTCACCACTCTCTGTGTAAAGAATGTTTTCCTCATTTCGGTCCTAAAGGAATTCCCCCTTATCCTTAGACTGTGACCCCTTGTTCTGGACTCCCCCAACATCGGGAACAATCTTCCAGCATCTAGCTTGTCCAACCCCTTAAGAATTTTGTAGGTTTCTATAAGATCCCCCCTCAATCTTCTAAATTCCATCGAGTACAAACCGAGTCTATCCAATCTTTCCTCATATGAAAGTCCTGACATCCCAGGAATCAGTCTGGTGAATCTTCTCTGTACCCCCTCTATGGCAAGGATGTCTTTCCTCAGATTTGGAGACCAAAACTGTACGCAGTACTCCAGGTGTGGCCTCACCAAAACCCTGTACAACTGCAGTAGAACCTCCCTGCTCCTATACTCAAATCCTTTCGCTATGAATGCTAACATACCATTTGCTTTCTTCACTGCCTGCTGCACCTGCATGCCTACTTTCAATGACTGGTGTACCATGACACCCAGGTCTCGTTGCATCTCCCCCTTACCTAATCTGCCACCATTCAGATAATAGTCTACCCTCATGTTTTTGCCACCAAAGTGGATAACCTCACATTTATCCACATTGTACTGCATCTGCCATGCATCTGCCCATTCACTCAGCCTATCCAAATCACCCTGCAGCCTCCAAGCATCCTCCTCACACCTAACTATACCCCCCAGCTTGGTATCATCTGCAAATTTGGAGATGTTGCATTGAATTCCCTCGTCCAAATCATTAATATATATTGTAAATAGCTGGGGTCCCAGCACTGAGCCTTGCGGCACCCCACTAGTCACTGCCTGCCATTCTGAAAAGGACCCGTTTACTCCTACCCTTTGCCTCCTGTCTGCTAGCCAGTTCTCTATCCACATCAATACTGAACCCCCAATACCGTGTGCTTTAAGTTTGTATGCTAATCTCTTATGCTGGACCTTGTCGAAAGCCTTCTGAAAGTCTAGATATAACACATCCACTGGTTCTCCCTTATCCACTCTACTAGTTACATCCTCGAAAGTGTGGGGACAGTGTGGGGACAGTGTGGGGACAGTGGGGGCAGTGTGTGGACAGTGTGTGGACAGTGTGGACAGTGTGGGGACAGTGGGGACAGTGGGGGGACAGTGTGTAGGGACAGTGAGGACAGTGGGGACAGTGGACAGTGTGGGGACAGTGTGGAGACAGTGGGGGCAGTGTGGAGACAGTGGGGACAGTGTGGGGACAGTGGTGACAGTGTGGGGATAGTGGGGACAGTGTGGAGACAGTGTGGACAGTGGGGACAGTGTGGGGACAGTGTGTGGGGACAGTGTGGACAGTGTGGGGACAGTGTGGGGACAGTGGGTGGACAGTGGGGACAGTGGGGGGACAGTGAGGACAGTGTGGGGACAGTGAGGACAGTGTGGACAGTGGGGGGACAGTGTGGGGACAGTGGGGGGACAGTGGATACAGTGGGGTCAGTGGACAGTGTGGGGACAGTGGACAGTGTGGGGACAGTGTGGAGACAGTGTGGGGACAGTGGGGACAGTGGTGACAGTGTGGGGATAGTGGGGACAGTGTGGAGACAGTGTGGACAGTGTGGGGACAGTGTGGGGACAGTGGGGACAGTGTGGAGACAGTGTGGGGACAGTGTGGGGACAGTGGGGACAGTGTGTGGACAGTGGGGACAGTGTGTGGACAGTGGGGACAGTGTGGGGACAGTGTGGACAGTGTGTGGGGACAGTGTGTGGGGACAGTGTGGACAGTGTGGGGACAGTGGGGGGACAGTGTGTAGGGACAGTGAGGACAGTGTGGGGACAGTGGGGGGACAGTGTGTGGACAGTGTGGGGACAGTGTGGACAGTGTAGGGACAGTGAGGACAGTGTGTGGACAGTGGGGGGGACAGTGTGTGGACAGTGGGACAGTGGGGGGACAGTGGGGACAGTGTGGGGACAGTGTGGACAGTGTGGGGACAGTGTGGGGACAGTGTGTGGATAGTGGGGACAGTGTGTGGACAGTGGGGACAGTGTGTGGGGACAGTGTGTGGGGACAGTGTGGGGACAGTGTGTGGACAGTGTGGGGACAGTGTGTAGGGACAGTGGGGACAGTGGGGGGACAGTGTGGATACAGTGTGGGGACAGTGTGGAGACAGTGTGGGGACAGTGTGGAGACAGTGTGGGGACAGGGGACAGTGTGGAGACAGTGGGGACAGTGTGGGGACAGTGTGGTGACAGTGTGGGGACAGTGGGGACAGTGTGGGGACAGTGTGGGGACAGTGTGTGGACAGTGGGGGACAGTGGGGACAGTGTGTGGTCAGTGTGTGGACAGTGTGTGGACAGTGTGGGGACAGTGTTGGGACAGTGTGGACAGTGTGGGGACAGTGTGGAAAGTGTGGGGACAGTGTGGGGACGGTGTGGGGACAGTGTGTGGACAGTGGGGACAGTGTGGGGACAGTGTGGGGACAGTGGGTGGACAGTGTGGGGACAGTGGGGACAGTGGGGGGACAGTGTGGATACAGTGTGGGGACAGTGGACAGTGTGGGGACAGTGTGGAGACAGTGTGGGGACAGTGTGGAGACAGTGTGGGGACAGTGGACAGTGGGGACAGTGTGGAGACAGTGTGGGGACAGTGGGGACAGTGTGGGGACAGTGGGGACAGTGTGGAGACATTGTGGACAGTGGGGGCAGTGTGGGGACAGTGGGGGCAGTGTGGAGACAGTGTGTGGACAGTGTGTGGACAGTGTGGGGACAGTGGGGGACAGTGTGGGGACAGTGTGGGGACAGTGTGTAGGGACAGTGTGGGGACAGTGGGGACAGTGTGGGGACAGTGTGGGGACAGTGTGGGGACAGTGTGGGGACGGGACAGTGGTGACAGTGTGGGGATAGTGGGGACAGAGTGGGGACAGTGTGGACAGTGTGGGGACAGTGGGGACAGTGTGGGGACAGTGTGGGGACAGTGTGGACAGTGTGGGGACAGTGAGTGGACAGGGGACAGTGGACAGTGTGGGGACAGTGGACAGTGTGGGGACAGTGGGGACAGTGGTGACAGTGTGGGGATAGTGGGGACAGAGTGGGGACAGAGTGGGGACAGTGTGGGGACAGTGTGGGGACAGTGTGTGGACAGTGTGGAGACAGTGTGGGGACAGTGGGGACAGTGTGTGGACAGTGGGGACAGTGTGGGGACAGTGAGGACAGTGTGTAGGGACAGTGTAGGGACAGTGTGGGGACAGTGTGTGGACAGTGGGGACAGTGTAGGGACAGTGTGGGGACTTTGTGAACAGTGTGGGGGCATTGTGGGGGGGTGGGGACCGTGTGGGTGGGGACAGTGGGGGGGAGGAGGAAAGGCATCACATGACCCTAAACCACCTCCCCCTTTAGGACACACCCAGTACCTCTTTGATGACCCTCGGACTATCCTTGATCAGACGATGCTGTCTTAACCTTGCACTAAACGTTATTCCCTTATCATGTATCTCTTTACACTGTTAATGCATTGATTGTAATCATGTTTTGGGTTTCTGCTGACTGGTTAGCACGTAAGAAAAACTTTTCACTGAACCTCGGTACACGTGACAATAAACTGAACCACAGGGGTAACAGTTTCCCCACAGGATAACTTGCCCCACCTCCTAAATGTATACCTCAGCTCCAGGACATCGATCTCCCTTCACCCTGGAACACCATGGAACAGTACAGCGCAAAAATATGCCCTTCAGCTGACAATATCTAAGCCAAACATGATGCCCAGACCAACCCTTGTCTATCTGCATATAATATATATCCCTCCATATATCTGTGTTTCTTTAAAATTGTCTTCAAATGCCACCATAATTTCTGCCTCCACCACCACCCCTGCCAACGCATTCTAGGAAATCACCACTGTGTAAAAAAACTTGCCCCGCACATCTTTAAAAGTAGCCCCTCTCACCTTAAAGCTGATTCATCAAACACCTCAAACCTGAGATATTTCCATCTTGGGCAAAAGGTTCTGACTTTCTACTCGTCTATGCAATTGATCATTGATATACTCCTATCAAGTTCCCCATAACCTCCCGCATTCCAGAGAAAACAATCCAAGTATATCCAACCTTCAAACTGATGCCCTCTAATCCTCTTTGCCATCTCCTTGCGCTCTCATCTATAGTCCATTGTTGCACAGGTTCTACAAGAAGAAATGCATCATGTGTTTTTGTTTTACAGTTTATTCACAATTGCACGCTACTGCTGTGACTGTGGAATATATTATTGCCGGCCGTTATTCCTCAGTTTTACTGAAAGGATTCAATGAAACCAGACTTCCAAAAGGAACAGTAAACAAATGGTCACTTGTCTTACGACATCGGCATACCTTGATAGTGATTCATACCGTTGGCTCCAGTCATATTCGTTACAGTGATTATTACATTAATCGGATAAATTATCACAAAGACAATGGGTCTCTCATACTGAACAATGTAGATCTGGATGACCGTGGCGTTTATGAGAACAGTGTAACAACATATGATAAAACTGTGCAGAAGTCTTATTATAAAAAAATTCTGGACGTTTTAGGTAAGGACATGGGTTCTGCATGCTGGGTGCTGTTTAATTTGTTTAATTTGTTTCTGAAATTTGTGTAAAGTATGGGAGGTAGACAGAAATGCTGGAGGAACTCAGCGGGTGAGGCTGCATTTATGGAGCGAAGGAAACGGGCAATGTTTTGGGTTGAGACCCTTCTGATATGGGGTTGGGCGGGGTGGGGGGGGGGGGGGGGGGGTGGTGGGAAGAAGAAAGGAAGAGAAAAGGCAAATCTCAAAAAGGGAAGAAGAAAGAAGAAAAAAGGCAAATCTCAGAAAGGTCATGCCTTTCTGCCAACATACGTGTGTCACCAGGGGGGAAAGAACTTTGGACCACTGCTACACGCCATATAACCATATAACAATTACAGCATGGAAACAGGCCTTCTCAGTCCGTGCTGACCATTTATTTTCCCCTAGTCCCATCTACCTGCACTCAGACCATACCCCTCAATTCCCTTCCCGTCCATATACCTATCCACTTTACTTTTAAATGTTACAATCGATCCTGCCTCCACCACTTCTGCTGGAAGATCATTCCACACAGCCACCACTCTCCGAGTAAAGAAGTTCCCCCTCATGTTACCCCTAAACTTCTGTCCCTTAATTCTCATGGCATGCCCTCTTGTTTGAATCTCCCCTACCCTCAATGGGAAAAGCTTATCCACGTCAACTCTGTTTATCCCTTTCATCATTTTAAAGACCTCAATCAAGTCCCCCCTCAACCTTCTGCGCTCCAATGAAAAGACCCAACTTGTTCAACCTTTCTCTGTAACTTAGTTGCTGGAACCCAGGCAACATTCTAGTAAATCTCCTCTGTACTCTGTCTATTTTGTTGACATCCTTCCTATAATTAGGTGACCAAAATTGTACACCATACTCCAGAATTGGTCTCACCAATGCCTTGTACAATTTTAACATTACTTCCCTACTCCTATATTCAATGCTCTGATTTATAAAGGCCAGCACACCAAAAGCTTTCTTTACCACCCTATCTACCTGCGATTCCACCTTCAGGGAACTATGCACCGTTATTCCTAGATCCCTCTGTTCCACAGCATTCCTCAATTTCCTACCATTTACCATGTACGCCGTTCAGGAAAGGCCTCAAGGCCGTTTCTCTCACACCTTTTGGAAAATCTGCCCATGCTGCTATTTTCCTGCTACCGGAGTATAAAGAACGGATAGTACGGGAAGTGGCTGTGACGAGGGACGTAAAGCGGTGGTCTGACCATTCAGAGGCCATGCTACAAGATGCACTGAGCGATGTTGACTGGAATATGTTCCAAGAAAGTTTTGCAGACGTCAGTGAGTTTGCGGAAGCGGTCACGGACTTTATTGCACCAATAGCCGATAACATCGTCCCCATGGTAAGGGTTAACATCTTTTGTAATCAAAAACCCGGGGTGGACAGCCATTCGCGTTGACTTGAATGCTCGCACTGCTGCTTACAACTCCGGCCTGGCATCCGGCAATATGGACGACTACAAGGCAGAGTCCTATAGACTGCGAAGGGTGGTGAAGGATGCAAAAAGAAGGTACATGGACAGGATGGAGCCACAGAAGAAGCAGCAGGACACCAGACGCCTTTGGCAGGCGCTATGGACTATAACTAACTACCGGAGTAGCCCCCCCCTCACCCGTAAGTGCCGGCACCTCCCTAGCTGATGACCTGAGCTCTTTCTACGCACGATTCAAGATGCACAACATCACTCGTAGTTTGCCGTCTAAAAACAACACCGCTAGTGGGCTGGCTAGTGAGGCTGGAGGGAGGTCCACCGCTGGGGATGTGCAAACATTCTCAGTGTCCGAGCACGACGTGAGGAGGGCTCTGACACGTGTTAACACAGAGGGAAAAGTTGTAGGCCCAGATGTTATATCTGGTCGAGTACTAAAGTCTTGTGCTACTCAGCTTGCTCTCGTGCTCACCACAATATTCAACCTCTCCCTGGCCAAGTCCGTGGTCCATGCCCGTTTCAAAAGATCCTCCATTGTACCAGTGCCAAAGAATGCCTCTACAGCTTGCTTGAATGACTACCGACCGGTGGCCCTCACCTCGGTGGTCATGAAATGCTTTCAGAGGCTGATCAAGAACCATATCTGCGCCTTCCTCGCAACATGGACCCGCTGCATTTTGCATACTGTCCGATCAGATCCATGGATGATGTGATCTCCCAGGTTCTGCACACGGCTCTCTCTCACCTTGATAGCCAGAAGGGGGGGCTATGTGAGGATGCTGTTCATTGACTTCAGTTCAGCTTTCAATAAAATAGTCCCCACCAGACTTGCTTAGAAGCTGCTGGAACTGGGGCTGAACACTCCCCGTGTGCCTGGGTCCTGGACTTTCTCACTGCCAGGCCCCAGATGTTCACAGGACACGGAATCCCCCAGGGTTGTGTCCTTAGGCCCCTACTGTACTCCCTGTACACACATGACTGTGTGGCTAGGTTCAGCTCCAACTCCATCATCAAGTTTGCTGATGACACTGGTGGTGGGCCTGATCTCCAATAACGATGAGAAGGTGGAGGGAGGAGGTGGCTGATCTGGCACTCTGGTGTCAGAACAACAGCCTACTCTTGAATGTCACTAAAACTAAGGAGCTGATTGTGGACTTTAGAAGGGCACAACATCCGAGGACGTACATGCCACTGGAGATAAATGGCACTACTGTGGATAGGGTGAGCTGCTTTAAATACCTGGGAGTCCATTTCACAGAGGATCTGACATGGACAACAAACACTGCCGCACTGGTAAGTAAGGCAAGGCAGCGCCTTTACATCCTCAGGCAGCTGAGCAAATTCAGAGTCTCTCTGAGGATCCTTCAGTGCTTCTATTCTGGCACTGTAGAAAGCATCTTGTCCGGTAACCTCACAATCTGGTTTGGGAACAGCTCTGCCCAGGACGGGAAGGCTCTGCAGAGAGTAGTGTGTTCGGCCGAACACACTATGGGAACTACACTCGCCCCCCTGCAAGATCTATGCACCAGGAGGTGCAGATCCAGAGCCAGCAACATTATGGGGAACCCCTACCACCCCAGCAATGGACTGTTCCAGCTGCTACGGTCAGGCAAACGCCTCCGCTGTCATGCTGTGAAAACAGAGAGGATGAGATGGAGTTTCTTCCCACAGGCCGTCTGGACTGTAAACTCTTATCTCACCAGGGACTAATTTACTGTACTAATTTACTGTTGTGTTGTGTCTTATTTTTTTTTTGTTTTCAAACATGTAAATACTGATTCTGTTTGATTCTGTTCTGTTGTTTTTGCACAATCCACAGGCATTGCCACTTTCAATTCACTGCACATCTTGTATGTGTATGTGACAAACAAAGTTGACTTGAGGCGGAGACAGCGGGCTGTGGGAGATCTAGGAAGGGGATGGGAAAGAACTAGAAAGCAGGGACTACTTGAAATTGGAGGTCAATGTTCATTCTGCTGGGGTAAAGTATGATCATCTTACACCCTGCATGTTTCCTCCATTAAGTTTAGGTAACTCATCTACAAACACCACCCCCCTTCTCCCCTCCCTTTCCACCTATATTCCTTCCGTTGACTTATCATCTTTTGTCTTTTCATCTCTGGCCTTTGTCCAAACGTCTGTCCATGATGCTCTCCCCTCACCTGCATCCACCTATCTCATGCCAGGCTTTGTCCCATCCCATCTCTCTTCCAGCTTCTCCCACCACCACTAAAAGTACTCCAGCAACATTTTGAACACATTTGGACAGGATTAGGTTTAGGAAAGGTTTAGAGGGATATGGGGTAAACACAGGCAGGTGAAGCATTTTGGTCAGCATATAGAAGTTTAGCCAAAGGGCCCATTTCCGTGTTGCATGGCTTTATAACAATCAGTTTGAAGAAGGGTCTTGACCCGCAATGTCACCGCTCCATGTTCTCCATAACTGCTGTCTGACCTATTGAATTACTCCAGCACTTTGTGTCTTTTTTTGTATAGGAGCAAAGAGGTCCTTCTGCAGTTGTACAGGGCCCTAGTGAGACCACATCTGAAGTATTGTGTGTAGTTTTGGTCTCCAAATTTGAGGAAGAACTTTCTTGCTATTGAGGGAGTGCAGCATAGGTTCACAAGATTAACAGGTTTATTTAAAAGAAGCATCAAATGAGAGACAAAAGGAGACAGTGAGGATATTTAGTGTCGAAACACTGCGGCCACTGAGCACTGGTATGGAAGGAGTGAATGGTTTGATCGGTAATGGGTGCGATGTTAATGGTCTGCCTCCTGTGTTGAGCTTCTTGGCAAATGGAAAATATTCCATCTCATCCCTGCTGTCTCTGATGGTGGAAAGAGTTTGGGATATCAGGAGGTGCGTCACTCATTGCATGTTACCCAGCCTCTGAACTGCTTTCATAGCCACAGTGTTTACATGGATGGTCCCTCACTGGCCCCTGTGATGCTCTTGGTGGGAGACTCAGTAATGGGAATGCCTTAGAATACGTGGCTGGACTTTCTACTCTTGGAGACGATTGCCTGGCATCTTCATACTGTAGTCGTCACCTTCCACTTATTATTTCGTGGATATGCACAGAAATAGGCCCTTTGTTCTAGTTTCACAATTCACAACCCCTCCATCATTTACCCTCACACCTTTTGTCTTTTCATCTCTGGCCATTGTCCAACCATCTGCCCATCACCCCCACCCACACCCACTGTCACAAAACTATTACCTACCAGGCTTTATCTTGCCCCTCTCTGCTTCCAGCTCCTCCATACCCCCCCCCCCCCCGCCTGAAGAAGGGCCCCAGCCCAAAACATCACCCATCCATGTTCTCCAGAGATGCCGTTATTCCAGCACTTTGTGTCTTTTTGTGTAAAGTAACATCTGTAGTTCCTTGTTTTGACATGTTACTGCATTGAGGAAAATAGCGGCTCCTTGCTCGGCTGCACTGACTCCCGTTAGGAATAGAACTTTAACAGTAAATAACTTACTTAGTCCAGAGAGTTTGATGGTCACAGTTCAGTGTGACGGGATGCAGGTGCGTGACTGTCAGTTCGTGTTGGAACTGCATACATCCAGCAGTTCAACGGTCGTGGATCCAGCCACTCTGGATGCTCTACGAAGTCTCGGACACTGCGTCGGCTGGAACCAGCGGTCTACGAAGCTGCGGAGCCTCCTACTAGCACTGGCCGCACTCGGAGGAGACGGCGCAACAGGAACCAGAAGCACGGCATTTGGGGGGGGGGGGGGGGCTAACGGCGAAACTTAAGGCTAACCCCTGCAGAACACCGCTTCCATCTATTCTGCTCGCTAATATCCGCTCCTTGAGGAGTAAGTTGGACTACCTGAGGCTGGATTTGGTAACAAAATGAGAGGTGAGAGATTGTTGCGCCCTGATCTTAACAGAGACGTGGTTAAACTCCTATTGTTCCCGACGGCGCTATTAGCGTGGAGGGGCCAACAACATTGCAGTCGGACAGGAGCTGCACTCTCAGTGGGAAATCCTAGGGTGGTGGTGTGTGCATTTACACTAATAACAGCTGGTGTAATAATGCCACAGTGGTCTCAAATCATTGCTCCCCAGACATTGAGTTTTTGACAATAAAGTGCAGACTTCTATCTGCCCAGGGAATTCATATTGTCTATTCATATCGTAACCATCGCAGCCGTGTACATCCACCCCCCCCCCCCCCCCCCCCTCCGCCCCCCAGTGCAAACACTAAGGAGGCCCTGAATGCTCTTTATTGCTCCATCAGTGACTTGCAAACTACACACCCAGATGGTGCTTTCATTGTTGCTGGGGATTTTAACCAGGCCAACATGAAGGCAGTTCTCCAACATTACTACCAGCATGTGGAATTAGCAACCTGGGGAGTGAACACACTGGACCTAGCCTATACAAACATCAAGAAGGCATTCAAGGCAGTCCCCTGCCCCCACCTTGGCTCCTCAGACCTTATCTCTGTGATGCTAATTCCACCATACAGGCCCCTGCTTACCAGAGAAAAACCTACTGTGAAGCAGGTTAGGGTCTGGCCAGAGGGAGCTATGACAGCATTACAGACTGCTTTGAGTGCACGGACTGGGACATGTTCAAAAGGCTGCAACTGACAATCAACACAGCAAGAGTATGCTGTGTCTGTGTCTGCTTACATGGAAAAGTGCATAGAGGATGTCTGTGTCACCAAGACCATCACTATACGGGCCAACCAGAAACCCTGAATGAACCCTGAGGCATGTGGAATGCTGAGAACATGAAATGCCGCATTTAAATCCGGTGACTTGGAGGCACTCAGCTCCGCAAGGGCCAACCTGAACCGAGTCATCAGGCTAGCAGAGCGTGCCCATGGTCAGAAAATCCAGAGCTTCCTTCATGACCCCATGAACACCAGGCGCATGTGGCAGGGAATCCAAACCATCATGGACTATAAGACTGCTCCACCACCCTGTAAAGGCAACATAAACTTCCTCAATGAACTCAATAAATATTTTGGACGGTTCGAGGCATTCAACAACACACCTGCGAGGAAGGATATTCCTCACTATGATGAACAGGCACTCAGTCTTGATACAGTGGAGCACCCTAAAAGGAGTGAACACACGAAAGGCGGCAGGCCCTGATAACATACCAGGCCGAGTGCTCTGGGAATGTGCTGATCAGCCGGCACATGTCCTTACTGACATCTTCAACACTTCGCTGAACCAGGCTGTTGTCCCATCGTGTTTCAAGACTGCCACCATCATACCAGTGCCAAAAAAATCTGCAATAACATGTCTCAATGATTACCGCCCTGTAGTGCACACTCCCATAATGATGACGTGCTTCGAGAGGCTGGTCAGGGACCATATTACCTCCAGGCTCCCCTCCACACTTGACCCGTTCCAGTTTGTTTACAGGCCAAACCGCTCCACAGAGGATGCCATATCCTCCGTACTCCACCTGAGCCTGGCACATCTAGAGGAGAAGAACACACATGTGTGAATGTTGTTCGTGGACTTCAGTTCAGCATTCAATACAATCATCCCTCAGCACTTGGTAAGCAAATTGGGTTCATTGAGCCTCAGCACCCCCTTGTGTAACTGGCTACTGGACTTCCTCATTGACGGACCCCAGTCAGTCCAGGTTGGTACAACACCTCCAACATAATCGTTCCGCTCAGGGCTGTGTCCTGAGTCCACTGCTGTTTACCCTGATGACCCACGACTGTTGTGCCAGGGTTAATACAAACCACATCATGAAGTAGGCAGATGACACAACAGTGGTGGGCCTTATCTGGGATGACAATGAACTGGCTTACAGGGAGGAGGTGAAACAACTGGTGAACTGGTGCTACACGAATAATCTGATCCTGAATGTTGACAAAACAAAGGAGGTCATCGTTGACTTCAGGAGAAACCAGCACAGTCACACACCACTGCACATTAATGACATTGAAGTGGAGTTGGTCAGTAGCACTAAGTTCCTGGGGGTGCAGATCACGAACAGTCTGACCTGTTTGTGATCTGTTCATGGCGCGGCCCTGTCCAGTCGCTGTTGTGGCAGCTCCACGAAAATTGTGTGTATTTTTAACTGTTATGTTCCTTTTTAACTTATTTCTAAGTTCTAACTCCCTAGTACTAACGAAGTATGGCAGGGAAACCCTCTTAAATCTAAACTCTATGGTAAATGGAGACTTTTTAAATGCTGTACTTACTGATCCAGCATGGCCAGCATAGATCCACAGAAGCTGCTGTAACAACAATGAGAGCTCGGCTACAAGGAAAACCTGGAGAAAACATCGAGGTAAGCGGGGGGGGGGGGGGGGGGGGGGGAATCCGAATAGGCTGAGAGCCCAAACCTTTCGTCCCCCTCTGCCCAGCGTTCTGGCGAACGTCCAGTCCCTGGAAAACAAGCTGGATGATCTCAGGGTGAGGATCAGGTTCCAGCGGGACATAAGGGACTGCAACATCCTCTGCCTGACTGAAACATGGCTGACCTCACTGATTCCAGATCAGGTAATCTGTCCAACTGAGTCCTTCACTGTCCACTGTGCTGACGGAACAGAAGCATCTGGGAAATCCAAGGGTGGAGGAGTCTACTTCATGACCAATAATAACTGGTGCAACCCTGGAAATATCAAGATGCTTTCCCGTTCCTGCTTGCCGGACCTGGAGCATCTGACGATCTCATGCCGCCCATTCTACCTTCCCCAGGAGTTCGGCTCAGTGATCGTCACAGCCATCTACATTCCACTGCATGCAGACACCGACGTGGCACTATTGGCCCTACACGATGTGCTATGTCGACACCAAAACAAGAACCTGGATGCAGCTATGGTGGTGGCTGGAGATTTTAATAAATCAAATCTCAAGAAGGTCATGCCGAACTTCTACCAACACATCACGTGTGCCACCAGGGGGGAAAGGACATTGGACCACTGTTATACGCTGTTCCGGAAGGGCTACAAGGCCATTTCACTCCCTCCCCTAGGAAAATCTGACCACGCTGCCATTTTCCTGCTGCCGGAGTATAAACAGAGGATAGTTCGGGAAGCGGTAGCGACGAGGGACATAAAGCGGTGGTCCGACCAGTCAGAGGCCATACTGCAAGATGCACTGAGTGATGTCGACTGGAATATGTTCGAAGCAAGTTCCAGTGACGTCAGTGAGTTCGTGGAAGCAGTCACTGACTTCATTGCAACAATAACCGACAACATCTTCCCACGGTAAGGGTGAGCACCTTTCCGAATCAAAAACCCTGGGAAGACAGGTCCGTTCGTGTTGCCTTGAATGCTCGCACCGCTGCCTACAACACTGGCCTGGCATCAGGAAACATGGACGTCTACAAGGTAGAGTCCTACCAACTGCGAAGGGCGGTGAAGGACGTAAAAAGTAGGTACAGGGACAAGATGGAATCACAGATGGTGCAGCAGGACACCAGACGCCTGTGGCAGGGGCTACGGACTATAACCAACTACCGGAGCACCCCACCCTCATCCGCAAGTGCCGGCACCTCCCTAGCTGATGACCTGGACTCTTTTTACGCTCGGTTCGAGATGGGCAACACCACCCCAGGTCTGCCGACTATCGACAATACCACCAGTGGGCTGGCTAACGAAGGTGATGGGAGGAATGAGCACACATTCTCGCTGTCCGAGCATGATGTGAGGAGGGCTCTGACACGGGTGAACACGAGGAAAGCTGCATGCCCAGATGGCATCTCGGGGTGAGTACTTAAGTCCTGTGCTATGCAGCTAGCTCCGGTGCTCACTACAATATTCAAACTCTCCCTGGACAAGTCTGTAGTCCCTGCCTGCTTCAAAAAATCCACCATTGTACCTGTACTAAAGAATGCCTCCCCAGCCTGTCTGAATGATTACCGTCCGGTGGCCCTCACCTCGGTAGTCATGAAATGCTTTGAGAGGCTGGTGAAGAAACACATCTGCGCCTTCCTCCCTCGCAACATGGACCCGTTACAATTTGCCGTCCGAACAGATCCACGGACGATGCTGTCTCCCAGGTTTTGCACACCGCTCTCTCCCATCTTGACAGCCAGAAGGGGGGCTACGTGAGGATGCTGTTCATAGACTTCGGTTCAGCCATCAACATGATAGTCCCCACCAGACTGGCCGTGAAGCTACTGGATTTAGGGCTCAACACCCCCCGGTGTGCCTGGGCACTGGACTTTCTCACTGCCAGGCCCCAGGTAGTCAAGATGAGAGGGAATACATCGAAGTCCCTCACCCTGAGCACAGGATCCCCCCCAGGGTTGTGTCCTCAGCCCCCCTTTGTACTCCCTGTACACACATGACTGTGTGGCTAGGTTCAGCTCCAACTCGATAATCAAGTTTGCTGATGACACCGTGGTGGTGGGCCTGATCTCAGACAACGATGAGAAGGCCTACCGGGAGGAGGTAGCTGATCTGGCACTCTGGTGTCAGGACAACAGCCTCCTCTTGAACATCAAAAAAACTAAGGAGCTGATCGTGGACTTTAGGAGGGCACATCATCCGAGGACATACACACCATTGAGGATAAATGCTGTGGATAGGGTGAGCTGTTTTAAATACCTGGGAGTCCACATCTCTGAGGATATGACATGGACATCGCACGCTGCAGCACTCGTGAGTAAGGGAAGGCAGCGCCTTTACCACCTCAGGCAATTGAGGAAATTGAGAGTGTCTCCGAGGATCCTCCAGTGCTTCCAGTTTGGCAAAAGAATAAATCAGGGAAGGTGGTGCATCCATGGATAACAAGGGAAATCAGGGATAGTATAAAAACAAAAGATGAGGCATACAAATTGGCCAGAAAAAGCAGCCTACCGGAGGACTGGGAGAAATTCAGAATCCAGCAGAGGAGGACAAAGGGCTTAATTAGGAAAGGGAAAATAGATTATGAAAGGAAACTGGCAGGGAACATAAAAATTGACTGCAAATGTTTTTATAGATATGTGAAGAGAAAGAGACTAGTTAAAACAAATGTTGGTCCCTTTCAGTCAGAAACAGGTGAATTGATCATGGCGAACAAGAACGTGGCAGACCAATTGAATAACTACTTTGGTTCTCTCTTCACTAAGGAAGACATAAATAATCTGCCGGAAATAGCAGTGAAACAGGGGTCAAATAAGATGGAGGAACTGAATGAAATCCAGGTTAGCCGGGAGGTGGTGTTGGGTAAATTGAACAGATTGAAGACCGATAAATCCCCAGGGCCAGATAGTCTGCATCCCAGAGTACTCAAGGAGGTACCCACAGAAATAGTGGATGCATTAGTGATAATTTTTCAAAACTCCTTAGATTCTGGAGTAGTTCCTGAGGATTGGAGGGTAGCTAATGTAATCCCACTTTTTAAAAGAGGGAGAGAGAAAGCGGGGAATTACAGACCAGTTAGTCTAACATCGGTAGTGGGGAAACGGCTAGAGTCACTTATTAAAGATGGGATAGCAGCGCATTTGGAAAGTGGTGAAATCATTGGACAAAGCCAGCATGGATTTACGAAAGGTAAATCATGTCTGACAAATCTGATAGATTTCGAGGATGTAACTAGTAGAGTGGATAAGGGAGAACCAGTGGATGTGTTATATCTAGACTTTCAGAAGGCTTTCGACATGGTCCCACATAAGAGATTAGCATACAAGCTTAAAGCACACGGTTTGGTGGTTCAGTATTGATGTGGATAGAGAACTGGCTAGCAGACAGGAAGCAAAGGGTAGGAGTAAACGGGTCCTTTTCAGAATGGCAGGCAGTGACTAGTGGGTATCGCAAGGCTCAGTGCTGGGACCCCAGCTATTTACAAATATATATTAATGATTTGGACCAGGGAATTCAATGCAACATCTCCAAGTTTGCAGATGACACCAAGCTGGGGGGTATAGTTAGGTGTGAGGAGGATGCTTGGAGGCTGCAGGGTGATTTGGATAGGCTGAGTGAATGGGCAGATGCATGGCAGATGCAGTATAATGTGGATAAATGTGACGTTATCCACTTTGGTGGCAAAAACATGATGGTAGACTATTATCTGAATGGTGGCAGATTAGGAAAAGGGGAGATGCAACGAGACCTGGGTGTCATGGTACACCAGTCATTGAAAGTAGGCATGCAGGTGCAGCAGGCAGTGAAGAAAGCAAATGATATATTAGCATTCATAGCAAAAGGATTTGCGTATAGGAGCAGGGAGGTTCTACTGCAGTTGTACAGGGTTTTGGTGAGGCCACACCTGGAGTACTGCATACAGTTTTGGTCTCCAAATCTGAGGAAAGACATTCTTGCCATAGAGGGGTACAGAGAAGATTCACCAGACTGATTCCTGGGATGTCAAGACTTTCATATGAGGAAAGACTGCATAGACTCGGCTTGTACTCGCTGGAATTTAGAAGATTGAGGGGGGATCTTATAGAAACTTACAAAATTCTTAAGGGGTTGGACAAGCTAGATGCTGGAAGATTGTTCCCGATGTTGGGGCAGTCCAGAACAAGGGGTCACAGTCTAAGGATAAGGGGGAATTCCTTTAGGACCGAGATGAGGAAAACATTCTTTACACAGAGAGTGTTGAGTCTCTGGAATTCTCTGCCACAGAAGGTAGTTGAGGCCAGTTCATTGGCTATATTTAAGAGGGCGTTAGATGTGGCACTTGTGGCTAAAGGGATCAGGGGGTATGGAGAGAAGGCAGGTACGGGATACTGAGTTGAATGATCAGCCATGATCACATTGAATGACGGTGCAGGCTCGAAGGACCGAATGGCCTACTCCTGCACCTATTTTTCTATGTTTCTACTCTGCGGCTGTGGAAAGCAGCTTGTCCGGGAACATTACAATCTGGTTTGGGAATTGCTCTGCCCAGGACAAGAAGGCTCTGCAGAGAGTAGTGCGTTCGGCCGAACATAATATGGGAACTTCTCTCGCCCTTCTGTAGGAACTATACATCAGGAGGTGCAACTGCAGAGCCAATAAGATAATGGAAGACCCCTTCCACCCCTGCAACGGACTGTTCCAGCTCTTACGGTCAGGCAAACGCCTCCGTTGCCATGCTGTGAGAACGGAGAGCATGAGAAGGAGTTTCTTCCTAAGGCCATTCGGACTGTAAACTCCTATCTCACCAGGGATTAACTCTACTAACTTACTGTACCACAATACCGCCCACAATATTTAATATGGAAAAGAACATGTGATTCTGTTTGTAGTTTGTTGGTTGTTTGTTTGTTTGTTTTTTTGCACAAAGTCCGCAGGCACTTTTCATTTCACTGCACATCCCGTATGTGTATGTGACGAATAAACTTGACTTGACTTGACTGGTCACAAAACATCGCATCACTAGTTAAGAGAGCACAGCAGCGTTTGCACTTTCTGCACTGGATGAGAAGAGCTCACCTCCCCCATCCTCACCACTTTCTACAGGGGTACCAAAGAGAACATTTTGACCAGCTGCATCTCTGTCTGGTTAGGGGACTGCAAAGCCTCCGACTGGATGTGCAGAGAGGTGAGGATGGCTGAAAAAAATCATCGGGACTTCTCTTCCTTCAATCCGGGACATTGAGTGCAAACGTTGCTTGTCCAAAGCCAACAGCATTTTAAAAGACCCCACACATCTCCATCATGGACTGTTCACACTGCTGCCCTCGGGCAAAAGGTATCACAGTATAAGGAGCAGATAGGCCAGGTTTTGCAACAGCTTCTTCCCCCGAGTCATCAGACTCTTGAATTCCATATAATGTGCCGCCACTATTATCTATTTTATCTTTTTAATCTATTTTATCCTTTTGTTATTTTTGTGTTGCATGGTGAGTCAGATACAACGAAATTTCCTTCAGACTTGCATTTGTTGGCGTATTTTTGAATGACAATAAAGTCTTTGATTGATTGATTTGGGGTGGCAGTGTGACACAGTGGTAGAATTGATGCCTCAGAG
Organism: Raja brachyura; assembly: GCA_963514005.1. The sequence continues at coordinate 42,800,747 of OY740805.1, read as the reverse complement.
TGCCACAGACCCGGGTTACATCGTGACCATGGGTGCGTCTGCACGGAGATTGTACGTTTTCCCTGCGACCTGCATGGGTTTTCTCCGGGTGCTCCAGTTTCCTCCCACACTCCAAAGACATACAGGTTTGTAGGTTAATTGGCTTTGGTAACATTGCGAATTGTCCCTAGTGTGTGTAGGATAATGTTAGTGTGCGGGGATCACTGGTTGGCGCAGACTCTCAGGGCCGAAGAGCCAGTTTCCATGCTATATCTCTAAACTATACTAAAGTAAACTAATGTAATCTTTCAACAGATGTTTTGGCAGCACCATTGATATTACAGCACCCTGTAACTGCAGTGAAAGTTGCTCAACTCATTTGTGTTTCAAATAGTTGGAATACAGATTCAATTTTGTGGTTTAAAGGAAGCAAATCACTTGAAAATAATGAGATTTACTCAATGTCCAGTAACAACAGAACATTAACAATCAAAACTGATAAAGTTCAAAACTGTGAATTGTACACCTGTGTGATCAAAAACAAGATCAGCCAGAGCAGTAACTCTCGTATGCTCTCCATCAACGGTGAGTTTTGTAGAGGTCTTTCATGTTACGTCACCCAACAGGGCATTTGAAGGTCTGTGCACTGTCTCCTTTAGATGGGAAGAGATTTTGTTTGCATTGTTGTTTTCAGTTAAACTGATATCAGTCACTGAATCAACACCAGCAGATGGCACAGGGGCATTGGTGGAGGGAGGGGGGGCAGTGGTGGAGGGAGGGAGGGAGGGCCACTGGTGGAGGGAGGATGGTTGGGGCATAGGGCCTGGCTCTGAGGCGCTGCGGGGAAGGATGAAGTCAGGCACAGCAATGAAGATAAGAGACTGAATAGTTAGGGGACAGTCGGGAGATTCTGTGACAGAAATTGTGGTCACCTCTGTATGGAGCCACAGGAGATGGGTATTTCTCCTCGTTTTTACTGCAGATAAGTACATGAAGAGTGGGGAACTTGGGACAGTTAATGGAATTGTGATTACTCTATATTATGGTTGAGGGTGTGCAGATGATATGTAGATAAATCTCTGGTCTGATCTAAAATATTCAAGGACACTGGGAAGTTAGAAAATAAATTACAGGTGCCCTGGCTGATATACAATAGACAATAGACAAGAGGTGCAGGAGTAGGCCATTCGGCCCTTCGAGCAAGCACCGCCATTTAACGTGATCATGGCTGATCATCCCCAAGCAGTACCCCGTTCCTGCCTTCTCCCCATATCCCCTGACTCCGCTATTTTTAAGAGCCCTATCTAGCTGTCTCTTGAAAGCATCCAGAGAACCTGCCTCCACCGCCCTCTGAGGCGGAGAATTTCACACACTCACAACTCTGTGTAGGTAAAAGTTTCCTCGTCTCCGTTCTAAATGGCTTACTCCTTATTCTTAAACTGCGGCCCCTGGTTCTGGACTCCACCAACATCGGGAACATGTTTCCTGCATCTAGTGTGTCCAAACCCTTAACAATCTTATATGTTTCAATGAGATCCCCTCTCATCCTTCTAAACTCCAGAGTGTACAAGCCCAGCCGCTCCATTCTCTCAGCATATGACAGTCCCGCCATCCAACTTTGTAAACTTATGCTGCACTCCCTCAATAGCAAGAATGTCCTTCCTCAAATTAGGGGACAAAACTGCACACAATACTCCAGGTGTGGTCTCACTAGGGCTCTGTGCACCTGCAATATGTGAATATTGTGAATCATTATTAGTCAGGGTATGTTCCAGAAGACTGGAGGGTGGATAATGTCTCTGTTTAAGAAGGGCTACTAGGAAAAGCCTGGAAAATATTGAGCCATGAACTTAACAACTGTGGTACACAAGTTACTGGAGAGTATTCTGTGGGAAAAGATATATGTTCTGGGTATGGTGTGGAACACGATATTAAATATAATGCTTGTAAGAGTGCTGTTAGGATCTGTAGAACCAAAGAGGATAAATGTCTAAAATGTCCTGCTTTTAAATTGTCTGAAAATAATCTTAGTGTCTAGTACGGTAAAATATCTTGGGCATTTTATTACAGAACAAATGACAGATGATGAGGATATTTATAGGCAACGACTTATGCTGTATGTACATGTGAATATTCTCTTGCGTAAGTTTGGTGCGAGTACAAATGTGGTGAAGATGTCTCTGTTTAGAGCATATTGCACACCACTCTATACTTCGCACCTATGGTCAAACTACGGAAAGATAAGTTTGTAGAGACTAAAGGTGGCCTCTAATGATGCCATGAGAACACTGCTAAGGAAACCTAGATGGTGTAGTGCTAGAAACATGTTTGTGGCTGCAGGAGTCAGTACTTTAGAAGCTATCCTAAGAAATGTATAAATTCATTTTCAGGATAAATGACTCTAAAAATGTAATTATCGTGGCTTCGTCAAAGATAAGGTTTAACATTACACGCTACGAATCCCAGTTGTGGAGACACTGGTATCATTGTCTCGTTACAGGACACTGATCTTTCTTTTTATTCTGGATTTTAAATCATGTATTGTGTTTTTGTATATAATTTATGATGCTTTTATAAGTAATATACTCTTATATGTATTTTATGGTGTTTTTATATGCAATGTATTTTATGTAATGTCGTCGCTTGTCTGGACCTTGAATCTGAAATAAAGTTTAATAGTAATAATAATATCAGCATTTGGATAGACAGGGGCTAATTAATGATAGTCAGCATGGTTTTGTACATGGGAGATAGTGTCTTATGAATCTGATTGAGATTTTTGAAGATGTAACCAAAAAGGTTGATGAGGGCCAAGCTGTAGATGTTGTCTATATGGACTTTACCAACGCATTTGATAAGGTTCCAGGTGATGGGCTGCCTGGGAAGATGAGATTGCATGGGATCCAGTGAGAGCTATCTAACAGGATAGAGAATTGACTTCACAGACGGGAGCAGAAGGTGATGGTGGAAGGTTGTTTTTTCAGACTGGAGGCTGTGACTAGTGGGGTGCATCAAGGATCGGTGCTGGGCCCATTGCTGTTTGTCATTTATACCAACAATTTGGAGGAGTACAAGTTATGGTTAGTAAGTTTGCAGATGACATTAAAGTGGGTGGAATTGTAGATAGTGAAGATGTTTATCAAAAATGGCAGCGGGATGGTGATTAGTTGGGCAAGAGGGCAGAGGAATGGTTGGTTTTAATGCAGATAAGTGTGAGGTGTTGCATTTTGGGCAGGGCAGGGCAGGGCATGTGCTGCACATGAATTGGAGGGCCCTGAGCAGTGTTGTAGGACAGTGGGATTTAGGAGTGCAGTGAGATTGTTCCCTGAAAATGGTCATTGGCCTTCATCTACAGGGTATTGAATATAGAGTTTGGGCTGTTGTGTTACAGTTGAACAAGACATTGGTGAGACCGCACCTAGAGTATTGTGTTCAATTTTGGTAACCCTGTTGTTAAACTGGAAAGAGTGCATAAAGGATTTACAAGGATGTTGCCCGTACTTGAGAGCCTGAGCTATAGGGAGTTTGAGCAGGCTGGGACTTTATTCCTGATCTGGGAACGATTAGTTCAGGAGTCTGGAAGATGTGAGAGGAAGCTGGATAGCCGGGCTTTCACGCTCTTGTATTTTCAGGTAGAAGACTGATTCCTGGGATGTCAGGACTTTCATATGAGGAAAGATTGGATAGACTCGGTTTGTACTCGATGGAATTTAGAAGATTGAGGGGGGATCTTATAGAAACCTACAAAATTCTTAAGGGGTTGGACAAGCTAGATGCTGGAAGATTGTTCCCGATGTTGGGGGAGTCCAGAACAAGGGGTCACAGTCTAAGGATAAGGGGGAATTCCTTTAGGACCGAGATGAGGAAAACATTCTTTACACAGAGAGTGGTGAGTCTCTGGAATTCTCTGCCACAGAAGGTAGTTGAGGCCAGTTCATTGGCTATATTTAAGAGGGCGTTAGATGTGGCACTTGTGGCTAAAGGGATCAGGGGGTATGGAGAGAAGGCAGGTACGGGATACTGAGTTGGATGATCAGCCATGATCACATTGAATGGCGGTGCAGGCTCGAAGGGCCGAATGGCCTACTCCTGCACCTATTTTCTATGTTTCTAAGAGAGAAAAGTGAATGGTCAAGGTGGTGATATCCTTAACTATATTTTCAGTCTTACTAATGCAACGTATTGTGGAGACGAGAGGTGTTCTTATAGAGGTATCATGAGGGGAATAGATTGGGTAGTTGCACAGAGTCTTTTACCCAGAGAATGGGAATCAGAAAAGCAAAGGAGTTAGGTTTAATGTGAGAGGTCAAAAATGTTATAGAAATCTGAGGGGCAACTTTTTCCACACAGAGGATGGTGAGTATATGGAATGAGCTGCTGGAGGAGGAAGTTAAGGCAGGTACATAGAACATAGAAACATAGAAAAATAGGTGCAGGAGTAGGCCATTCGGCCCTTCGAGCCTGCACCGCCATTCAATGTGATCATGGCTGATCATCCAACTCAGTATCCCGTACCTGCCTTCTCTCCATACCCCCTGATCCCTTTAGCCACAAGTGCCATATCTAACACCCTCTTAAATATAGCCAATGAACTGGCCTCAACTACCTTCTGTGGCAGAGAATTCCAGAGATTCACCACTCTCTGTGTAAAGAATGTTTTCCTCATCTCGGTCCTAAAGGAATTCCCCCTTATCCTTAGACTGTGACCCCTTGTTCTGGACTAAAGTAGCAATGTTACAAAATTTTGAGATTTAAAAAATCAAGTCTGCAATTTATCCCATCAGACAAAGCATAAAAAGAAGTTTAACTTGACACCTAATTCACTTTCATATTTTTAGTATTAAAAACGTTATGGCCATTTTCATACTTGGAAATTAGCATCTTGTTCCTTATTGCTTTTCCATTGACAACACAAAAGTTGTGATCGAGGACAGTCAAAAGCCCATAACTTTCTTAAAAATTAAGAGAACTGAAAGAAATTTTCAGTTATTATAGATTGAAGCATTTTGAAATATGAAACAATCTTACTTAGACGACCTGAAATTAAAGCATATAATGAGTTAGCTACTCAATTGTAGCTAATTACAAAATTCAATTACTGGATCTAAACATCGAACCATTTCTTAAGAAAATATTAACATTTTTTTAAAAACCTAAGTGTCCAAATAACACTCACATAAGAATTCACAATATAACATGATTTTTGAATCTCATTGTCATGAATTTATAGGCCAAATTAAAGGAATTTAGTGTTTAATGCCCGTAAATTAATGGCCATTTAAATCAACTTGCGAGTGGGATTGTCTGGAACACGATGGATTGGAACGTTGCGGTTGCGGTGAATTTAAACCCCATATCGGCAGGAAAAATACTGCCGGTTCGTATGGGGAATAAATCACCATTTCGCAACATGAAATGTTGATTAAGGTCATCTTAACAAGCAAGTTTATATGTAAAAATAAACGACTTTTCTTTACCTGTCCCCTACATAAAATCCGTCCCCGTTGTCGGCGTTCACTGCATTAGAAGCTAATTTTTTATTTTACTGCAGCGCTGAAATAGTCGGGCGATTTAAAAAAAAAAATTCACTTACCAGCAGTCAGCACGAATCTTCAGAAAAAGCTCGCTCTCCGAGAAAATATAACTCCAGAAGGCAGGGGAAAAACGCATTTTTATCCCGCCCCCACCCCCCCTCAAAGGCGCCAAAGTCGCGCAAACGGCCAGTGACAGAACTGCAGTGCCGCTGAAAGTAAGTTTTGTAACATACCTAACTAAAGCAACATTTAACAGGTAATTTGACATTTTAAAAATATCAGACGATTATAATACTAGCTTAAGCTAAATGGCTCCTACAGGTACATGGATAGGAAAGTGTTAGAGGGATTTGAGCCAAACACGGGCAGGTTGGACTAGCGTTAATGGAACATCTTGGACAGCATCAAAGGGCCAATTTCCATGCTGTATGTGCCGCCACTGTTAAATGAATATTTGCCGTGGCGTGACATCGAAACATAGAACAAAAAAATAGGTGCAGGAGTAGGCCATTCGGCCCTTCGAGCCTGCACCGCCATTCAATATGATCATGGCTGTTCATCCAACTCAGTATCCCGTACCTGCCTTCTCTCCATACCCCCTGATCCCTTTAGCCACAAGCACCACATCCAACTCCCTCTTGAATATAGCCAATGAACTAGCCTCAACGACCTTCTGTGGCAGAGAATTCCAGAGACTCACCACTCTCTGTGTAAAGAATGTTTTGCTCATCTCGGTCCTAAAGGAATTCCCCCTTATCCTTAGACTGTAACCCCTTGTTCTGGACTCCCCGAACATCGGGAACAATCTTCCAGCATCTAGCTTGTCCAACCCCTTAAGAATTTTGTAAGTTTCTATAAGATCCCCCCTCAATCTTTTGAATTCCAGTGAGTACAAGCTGCGTCTATCCAGTCTTTCTTCATATGAAAGTCCCGACATCCCAGGAATCAAGTGACGTGTTACTTGCTGCTATTACATTACATGGAGTTGTTATTAATTTCTGCATGTTGTATTTACAAAGATTGATTTCAGTTTCCTGTTTCAGGATTGGTGCTACTCAATCAGTACGCTTTAATCTCATCCACAATTGCTCTGGTGAGCACAACAACATCTTTTGCTGCATCCGTCTTCATTATCTTTTTTGCTCTGGGGACGTACAGAGGTAACACTTGTACTGTGTAACTCATTATATCATGGGTTTGTGTATTATGCATCTGTACCCGATGGTGAAATGAGTGTCCGTCTGTCTTTCCAGTGCACAAGCGGCATGTACAGCTGACGGCTTTCTTTGTATTCTTCCAGCTACTCAGCTTTATCACTTTGTTGTCTGCATCACTCTTCTGTATTTTTGATCCAGGTCAGTTTCCCAATTCACATTTGGATCTGTCAAATACACCAGGGGGCAATGTCCATACAGTCATGCAGATATTACTACAATAAATACAAGCTCAATAGAGCAGAATGGTGCAAGATTGTAATGTAATATGAAATAGTGCACAAGAAAAGAATGACAATAACAGAATGAGGTAAAGTTATGAGTAAGAGTACGCGGCAGCCCTGTAGGAACAATACGTTCAGGAGTTTGATAGACGTGAGAAGCAGCTGTATTTAAGTCTGGATATGTGGGCTTTCAAGCTTCTGTATCTTCAGAAGGTAGAAAAGAGAAAAGGGAATAGTCAAGGTGACAGGATCCTTGATAATATTTCCTGTCTTACTAAAGCAATGTACCATGAAGATGAAGTGCCAAGCCTGTGTTAGACTGGGCTGTGAACATTGCCCTCTGCCGGTTCAAGTGGTGAATAGCAGAGCAGTTGATATGCCAGGCTGCGAGGGAACTAAATCTCCATAGACTTATTTTACCTGCAGTCAAATTACAAGAGTGTTTATATTAAAATTCTCATATCCGTCCCATTTCATGCTCAATATGAGGGAAGGGCTGAAACAACTGCGATGCGTTGATCTTGAAAAGCAAACTCTGTTCTGGCATGTAGTTCATATTTTTCCGCACACGTTTTGATTTCCTTTTCTAGAGTTTCCCATCGCGTACAGGATTATCGAAGGCTTTGGATTTTTAATGGTGGTAGCAATGATCGTTTATATTCTCGCGGTTTATTTGCATCCTGAAACAAAACTCCAAAGATCGTTTTTGATTAAGAGGAGTAAGTTTAAACAATTATGTTTGAATATTTTTGTAGATACTCTTCCCCAACTTGCATCATGTTGAAATATTTTGCTTCGGAAATTGCAGGCAGGAGCCCAACATTTTGGATGACCTCAATGTTCTTGGATGAAATATTAATTAGTTGTACGAGTTTGAAAAAAACCTTGGATTTTATTATTTTGATCACTCATATCAGGATATTGTGGATCACCAATGTCAAACATTGAGCAATAAATCTCCAAGACGGTATGATGTGTGGCCAATAGGATGTTGAGGACAGTTTCCAATGAAGCTGTTCATGAGGTCATGTCATAGGAGCAGAATTAGGCCATTCGGCCCATCAAGTCTGCCATTCAATCATGGCTGATCTATCTCTCCCTCCTAACCCCATTCTCCTGCTTTCTCCCCATAACCTCTGATATCGTACTAATCAAGAATCTATCTATCTCTGCCTTAAAAATATCAATTGACTTGGTTTCCATGGCCGACTGTGGCAAAGAATTCCACAGATTCACCACCCTCTGATGAAATAAATTCCTCCTCACCTCCTTCTTAAAGGAACATCCTTTAATTCTGAGGCGATGACCACCAATCCTAGACCCGCTCGCTAGTGAATAATTCCTCCCTACACCCACTCAATCCAAGCCTTTCACTACTCAATACGTTTCAATGAGGTCCCCACATCCTTCTAAACTCCAGCGAGTGCAGGTCCTGTGCCGTCAAATGCTCATCATAGGTTAACCCACTAATTTCTGGGATTATGCTTGTAAAGCTCCTCTGGGGACCCTCTGTAGAGCCGGTACACCCTTCCTCCAATATGGTGCCCAAAATTGTTCACAATTTTCCAAATGCGGCCTGACCAGCGCCTTCTAGCCCCTCAGCATTGACATCCTTTCAATAGTCAATAGAAAGACTATTGTCTTTCTCCATAGTAGAGCTGATGATTATTGTAATATTGCATAGTAGGCTGAATATTGCAGTAGGGTGATCTGGGAGGGATGGACATCCACTCCACCGCTGAAAGTTAAAGCCAGATGACTTCCAAGCATTTACAGTTGTCCTCTGTGCTGGCCTCCTACAGAAGGTGTGGACAATATCGTGGAAATCTGAATCTACATGAATTACATTTACAGTTTTGTCCAGAGCAAGGCCAACTTGTAATCCAGTTGATCCTCACCCCAAAACATCAACTATCGATTGATTCTCTGAGTTCAACCAGCAATTTTGTTTTGTTGCTCCTGATTCCAGCATCTACAGTCTCTTGTGCCTCCAACGTACTATCCCACTACGGCAGCACTAATGCTTTATCCGTTTTCATTCACTTTCTCCCACACGATGCACTTAAATAGGTGAGGCATAGAAGCATTCAAAATTAATAGGCATTGTAAAGAGTTGGCACTTACATGGAGAATCGTTACTACTACTTTATTAATTAAACACACACATCACTGCCCTAGCTGTACATGATCTGTCACGGATACTAGAGAGAGAGCTAAGGGTGGGAAGGTTACAATTATACTGAATGATAAGGGGAGTGGTTAGAAGTGGTTACTATATTTAAAGGTGTACACACATTTCATCTACATCCTTCCTCTAAAAAAGAAAAAAACAGAGGGGGCAGAGAAACGGGGGGTGCAACGGGGGGACGCACAGGAGAGGGCGGATGAAACCGTGGCGAACAAGGCAGGGAGGAACGAGCCGGCATGGGTCGAGGTGGCATAGACGTAACGGGGGGGGGGGGGGGGCATACGGGGCAGCGGGAGGGGGACGAGGCTCGTTCACAAGCCAGAGGTGTTGACGTGACCTCCGATAGATTGTACCATCGTGGTCAACCAGGTATGAACGTGGGGAGCCAGCAGAGCCTACAACAGTGGCGAGCCTGGAGTGGCCGGAGGAGGATCGCATGCGGACGATCTGGCCAGGGAAGAGAGGTGAGGGCACGGCAGGACCTGTCATGGGAGCGCTTCTGGATACCATGTTTGTGGGCAATGCGCTTCCGGACCGCGGCAGGTTTAAGGATGGAGGGTTCGAGTGACTGCTAGGTCACCGGGATCGGAGGCCTCGTGACACGGGACATAAGGCGCTGCGCCGGGGAACCCATGGCATGGTCACGGGAGATGTTGTGGAGGTTCAGGAGGGCAAGTTGGACCAAGGACTTCATTTGGTCTGAAGGTACGAAATTAACGTTGAGAACCATCAAGTCGGACACCTCATAGGGGTGACGTTTAGTGGATGTCAGTGGCGCCCGCGACAGCGTGTCGGCAACAAACATGTCCTTGCCTTTGCGATAGACCACTGTAAAAGTGAACCGTTGGAGCTGAAGCATCATGCTGTAACCTGGAAGAGGCGATGTGTATGGGCTTGTTGAGGATGGTAACCAGAGGCTGGTGGTCCGTCTCAATGCAAAAGCAGGTGCCCAAAATATAGTCCTTGAACTTTGAGCAGGCAAAGACGACCGCCAGCAGTTCCTTTTCAATCTGGGCATAACGCTGCTCGGCGGAAGTCATCGTTCGGGACGCGTAAGACATGGGCATTTGTAGTCCGTTGTGTGGCTGAAGACAGGCGGCCCCTAGGCCGAACTTGGAAGCATCGCAAGTGAGAACGCTTGAGATCGAAATACTTCAACGTCAGGGTGCTGACTAACCTGGATTTCAGAATGTCAAAAGTCTTTTGGTGTTGCGGGAACCAGGCCCAGGCAATGTCTTTTTTGACCAGGTCTCTTAAGGGTGCGCTCAGCTCGCTTAGGTGTGGGATTTCCCCAGGTAATTGACCATGCCCAGGAAACGTTGGAGGCCAGGTACGTCAGTCGGCGCAGGCATCTCGGAGATAGCGGACATTTTCTACGGGTCGGGCTTCAGCCCCGATGCTGTGAAGATGTGCCCCACATAGGTGACCTCTGGGACACGAAAATGGCATTTTTTTGGGTTCAGCTTCAGGTTGACTTCCCGTGCCCGTTCCAGAACTCGGCGGAGGTTGTAATCGTGCTTGGCAACATCCTTCCCGTAGACTAGGATGTCATCGACTATGATGGCACACGGGAGACCGGCAAACAGTTGTTCCATTGTCCTTTGGAATACCTCGCTGGCAGAGTTGATCCCGAAAGGCATGCGGAGAAAGCGGAACCTGCCAAAGGGTGTGCTGAAAGTTGTCAGATATCAAGACTGTTCGTCGAGTGGTATCTGCGAGAACGAGCTCTTGGCATCGAGAACCGAAAACACAGTGGCCAGACCGACTTGTGCAGCAACATCTTCGATGGTTCGCATGGGGTAATGCGGGCGCTTGATGGCCAAGTTCAGATCCTTTGGGTTGATGCAGATCCGTATTTCGCTCTTATCCTTCTTTGCTGCAACAACCATTGTGGAGACCCACCGGGTGGGCTCACTCACCTCCTTCAGGATGCCCATGGTCACCATCTCGCGGAGGGTAGACTCGACTTTGTCCTTCATCGCGAAGGAAACCCGGTGCGGTGGGCGGATGACGGGTTCGATGACCGAATCGATGGCGATCTTGTAGCTGCAGGGGAGCTTGCCTAGCTCATTGTTGAAACGGTACGGGTACTCAGCCAGTGGGTCAAGGGGCGACTGCACCAGGTGAATGTCACGGTGGAAGTTTACCAATCCGAGGTCGTGGCAGGCCTGGATGCCCAGCAGGGGAGCACATTTGCTGTTTAGCAGAAAGAAAGAGAGGGGCCGAGAGGCCTTCAGTACCTTACAGTGGAGAGTGGCCTTCCCCACTGGAACAAGCACGCCTCCCCCATAGGCGCGCAGAACAGAGCGATCAGTGGTAACAAGCTCATTATTTCTAATCTTCTTGAACAAGCTTGTTGACATAACGTTAGCAGCAGCCCCCGTGTCGATTTTAGCAGAGAAAGTCGTGCCATTGACAGTGACTAGCAGTCGGATCCGTGCAGGTGCATTTTTCAGCAAAAACACGCTTAGCTCACTCTGGGAAGAGCTGGAGTCAGACAGGGGGAGTTCTTCTTGCTGGTGATGGGAACCAGACGCCATATCAGCAAATGTCAGGTAGTTAGAGAGCTTCTGCTGTGGCTGTGCAGGCTTCTCACGGGAACGACACGCCGCTGAGAAGTGGTTTTGCTTGTGGCAGAAATTGCAAGTCTTGCCCAGTGCAGGGCACACATTAAAATGATGGGAAGCAAAGTTACAATTCGGGCAGCGTTGTGGGGGTCTGGTCCGGGGCGCAGGGCTTACCCTTGTCGCTGCTGCGTGGAGTACTGGTGGCTGGCGAAACTTGCCGCGCGAACGTCATGATCGGGAGGCGATACGGCAGAGGAGACAGCCTCTGCAAGGCGAGAGGCATGTAGCGCCTCGTCAAAAGTCAAATCAGGCTTGCGGAGGAGCTCAGCCCTCAGCTTCTCATCCTGGAAGCCATAGACCAGAATGTCCCGTGTTAAAGTTTCAGGAGTCAGTGCATCTAGGCTGCAGCGCCGAGCCAGGTGCAGAGCGCGGCGACGAAGTTGTCGACCGACTCACCCGGGTTATGGCGGTGATCGAAAAGTTTGAACCGCTCCAATATACAGTTGGTAGGGATGTCACACAACGCAGTAAACTTTGCAAGTAGACATACTGGGTCCTGAGCGTTCTCATTGTCCCCGTAGACGAACGACTCCGAGCGTTCCAGGGCTTCGGGACCGGCCAAGTTGAGCAGGAGAGAGGCTTTGACCGCAGGGGTAACCGCAGGGTGCGCGATCGTAACGTGGTGCTCAAAGTCATGTCTGAAAATGTTCCAGCGGTGAGCGATGTCAGCATCAAAAATCAGGATGTCAGGTTTACGGCAAGCAGAAGCCATCGTGGCCCAGGGAGGGGGGTACTGGGACTAAAGAAACAAAAACCGGTAAACAGAAAGCGCAAGGCTAAAAACTTCTGATGCCATGTAAAGAGTTGGCACTTACACGGAGAATCTTTACTACTACTTTATTAATTAAACACACACATCACTGCCCTAGCTGTATGTGGTCTGTCACGGATACTAGAGAGAGAGCCAAGGGTGGGAAGGTCACAATTATACTGAATGATAAGGGGAGTGGTTAGAAGTGGTTACGTCACTATATTTAAAGGTGTACACACATTTCATCTACAGGCATCAAATGGGATGAGAGTATTTGGGCCAAAAGACAGGCCTGGCTGTGGTGTGCTGATGGGGTTGTTTCACTGATTCTATGACTATATGTCAGTGGAATGACAACAATAAACAGACAAATGCACAGAAATTCATAAAGATCCATTACTGAAGTACCAGTGAAATATGTTTTGGGTTGTGGGGCATATGTGCATGCGCGTGCATCTACCTGCGTCACGGCCTCTAATGGAATCTCTTTGACAGAACATCGTTATATTTTCCTGGTGTATGGAGTCCTGTCAGTGTTCATTGCAGCTACACCAATTTACAGAGCACATTACAACAGTGAGTATTGATGCTGATGTGACAGCACAAACCCTGATGATTATTTTGTATTGTGTAAGTCAGGCTCAGTTGTGTCCAGCAGCCCAAATTTCTTCAGCATTTCCTTTGTCAGTGCACAATCATCTTTCACCAGACTCCTGTCCAATTCACAGCGAACTACAGTGTCCATAGTGCATCATTCACAGGTCTACACTTTCCCACCTGGTCCACATACCGTCACTCACATGTCTACACTCCCACCTGGTCCACAGAGCATCATTCAATAGACAATAGGTGCAGGAGTAGGTCATTCGGCCCTTCGAGCCAGCACCGCCATTTAACGTGATCATGGCTGATCATCCCCAATCAGTACCCTGTTCCTGCCTTCTCTCCATATCCCCTGACTCTGCTATTTTTAAGAGCCCTATCTAGCTCTCTCTTGAAAGCGTCCAGAGAACCTGCCTCCACCGCCCTCTGAGGCAGAGAATTCCACAGACTCACCACTCTCTGTGAGAAAAAGTATTTCCTCGTCTACGGTCTAACTGGCTTACTCCTTATTCTTAAACTGTGGCCCCTGGTTCTGGACTCCCCCAACATCGGGAACATGTATCCTACCTCTAGCATGTCCAAACCCTTAACAATATTATATGTTTCAATGAGATCGCCTCTCATCCTTCGCAACTCCAGAGTGTACAAGCCCAGCTGCTCCATTCTCTCAGCAAATGACAGTCCCTCCATCCCGGGAATTAACCTTGTAAACCTACGCTGCACTCCCACAATAGCAAGAATGTCCTTCCTCAAATTAGGGGTCAGAGAGTGGTGAGGCTGTGGAATTCTCTGCCTCAGAGGGCGGTGGAGGCAGGTTCTCTGGAAGCTTTCAAGAGAGAGCTAGATAGGACTCTTAGAAATAGCGTAGTCAGGGGATATGGGGAGAAGGCAGGAACAGGGTACTGATTGGGGATGATCAGCCATGATCACGTTAAATGGCGGTGCTGGCTCGAAGGGCCGAATGGCCTACTCCTGCACCTATTGTCTTGTCTAAAACAGTACAGCACAAGAACAGGCCCTTCAGCCCATGATATTTGTGCCCAACATGATGCCAAGACCCTATTCTTTATCTTCCTGCCCATGAGCCATATCCTTCCATTCCCTGCATATCCACGTGCCTAAATAAAAGCCTCTTAAATGCCACTATTTTGTCTGCCTGCACCATCAACCCCTGCAGTGCATTCCAGGCACTCACCTCCCTCTGTGTATAAAAGAACTTGCCCCACACATCTCTGAAAAACTTTCTCCCACTCTGCTTAAAGCGATGCCACCAGAATGATTTTTCCATCCAACTGTCTGCCTCTCATAATTAAAAAAAATTTGTGGTAAGTTTTGTTTCCATGGCCGGGAAAGATCATGCCTGTATCTACCCGTCAAACCTCAATATCATTTTCAGGCAGATCAGGTCCTATTCTCTTGAGCTCCAGGGGATAAATGCTTGGTCTATTGGATCTCACTTTCCTCCACAATCCCCTATGCATTAGCCCAGTAAACCATTACACCTTGCCTGGTCTATTAGCTCTCACTCCATAATCCCCTGTGTATCAGCCCAGTAAACCCTTAAGGGCCTGTCCCACCAGGATCTGACTGCATGCGGTGAGCGCAACCTAACGTGGTCGCTTGATCCGTCCGGCCTCGCGGGGCCGGTCCCACTTCGATCGCTGGAGCCATATGGCGTTGTGCGGAGCTGGTCCCAATATCGCGCGGGGCTCCGAAAAAGCTGACCGTGTTCAAAAATTCCGCGTGGCAACGGCCTGTCGCCCTGCAGCCACATCGAGGACGTGCACACCGCCTCGATGTCGTGCCTCCGTGTCCCTCTCTGTGTGCCTCCGTGACCCTCTCTGTGTGCCTCCGTGACCCTCTCTGTGTGCCTCCGTGACCCTCTCTGTGTGTGCCTCCGTGTCCCTCTCTGTGGGCCTCCGTGACCCTCTCTGTGTGCCTCCGTGACCCTCTCTGTGTGCCTCCGTGACCCTCTCTGTGTGCCTCCATGACCCTCTCTGTGTGCCTCCGTGACCCTCTCTGTGTGCCTCCGTGACCCTCTCTGTGCCTCCGTGTCCCTCTCTGTGTGCCTCCGTGACCCTCTCTGTGTGCCTCCGTGACCCTCTCTGTGTGCCTCCGTGTCCCTCTCTGTGTGCCTCCGTGACCCTCTCTGTGTGCCTCCGTGACCCTCTCTGTGTGCCTCCGTGACCCTCTCTGTGTGCCTCCGTGACCCTCTCTGTGTGCCTCCGTGACCCTCTCTGTGTGCCTTCGTGACCCTCTCTATATGTGCCTCTCTGACACTCTGTGTGCCTCTGTGCCTCTGTGTGTGTGTCTCTCTCTGTCCTTGCGAACTTACTGCGGACTTCACTCCAACTTCGCGCCATTTTGCGCCACTCACCCGACCTCCGCGCGGCCCTCGCTGCAGGTTTGGTCGCGTCGCCGCATGCAGGCGCATGCTGGTGGGACCGGCCCTGTACGAGGATCACTCGACCTCCGCGCAGCCCCCGCTTCCTGTTTCGTCACGCTTGCCGCATGCAGGTCGCATGCTCGTGGGACAGGCCCTTTACACGTTGTCTGGTCTATTGGCTCTCACTTTTCTCCATAATCCCCTGTGCATCAGCCCAGTAAACATTTACACCATTGCCCAGCAGTGATATTCTTCCCTGCACAGGCTGGGACAAATTGTTGCACATTTCCCCAGTTAGTTTTAGTTTGAGGTGCAGTGCGGAAACAGGCCTTTCATCCCATCGAGTACATGCCTCACAGCAATCACCCCGTACACGAGCACTAGGCATATAAGCATATAAACTTGTACGTCTTTGGAGTGTGGCAGGAAACTGGAGCACCCAGAGAAAACCCACGTGGTCACGGGGAGAAGGTAAAAACTCTGTACAGACAGCACCCGTAGTCAGGATCGAACCCGGGTCTCTGGTGCTGTAAGGCAGCAACTCCACTGCTGCACTACCATGCTGCCTGGTGCCAGTTCATTTTGTTGTACTGTTTAAATGCAAGTTAGAATTTTATCAGGAAAAATTGCCATCATGAATTGCTGTTTACTAACAATTATCATTCTCACCCCACAGTTATAATCTGCGAATTTCCCATCATAGAGACTTCAGGAACTGCTGTCTCTGCTGCGATGGCCTATATTTTCGTTTCATGGTTGATATTTATCATATTTATCAAGTATAGTAAGTGCTCATTTTGATGCTTTATCAACACAGTGAGTCTGTGGAATTCTCTGCCTCAGAAGGCAGCGGAGGCCGATTCTCTGGATGCTTTAAAGAGAGAGTTAGGTAGAGCTCTTAAAGATAGAAACATAGAAACATAGAAAATAGGTGCAGGAGTAGGCCCTTCGGCCCTTCGAGCCTGCACCGCCATTCAATGTGATCATGGCTGATCATCCAACTCAGTATCCCGTACCTGCCTTCTCTCCATACCCCCTGATCCCTTTAGCCACAAGTGCCACATCTAACGCCCTCTTAAATATAGCCAATGAACTGGCCTCAACTACCTTCTGTGGCAGAGAATTCCAGAGACTCACCACTCTCTGTGTAAAGAATGTTTTCCTCATTTCGGTCCTAAAGGAATTCCCCCTTATCCTTAGACTGTGACCCCTTGTTCTGGACTCCCCCAACATCGGGAACAATCTTCCAGCATCTAGCTTGTCCAACCCCTTAAGAATTTTGTAAGTTTCTATAAGATCACCCCTCAATCTTCTAAATTCCAGCGAGTACAAGCCGAGTCTATCCAATCTTTCCTCATATGAAAGTCCTGACATTCCCAGGAATCAGTCTGGTGAATCTTCTCTGTACCCCCTCTATGGCAAGGATGTCTTTCCTCAGATTTGGAGACCAAAACTGTACGCAATACTCCAGGTGTGGCCTCACCAAAACCCTGTACAACTGCAGTAGAACCTCCCTGCTCCTATACTCAAATCCTTTCGCTATGAATGCTAACATACCATTTGCTTTCTTCACTGCCTGCTGCACCTGCATGCCTACTTTCAATGACTGGTGTACCATGACACCCAGGTCTCGTTGCATCTCCCCCTTTCCTAATCTGCCACCATTCAGATAATAGTCTACCCTCATGTTTTTGCCACCAAAGTGGATAACCTCACATTTATCCACATTATACTGCATCTGCCATGCATCTGCCCATTCACTCAGCCTATCCAAATCACCCTGCAGCCTCCAAGCATCCTCCTCACACCTAACTATACTCCCCAGCTTGGTATCATCTGCAAATTTGGAGATGTTGCATTGAATTCCCTCGTCCAAATCATTAATATATATTGTAAATAGCTGGGGTCCCAGCACTGAGCCTTGCGGCACCCCACTAGTCACTGCCTGCCATTCTGAAAAGGACCCGTTTACTCCTACCCTTTGCCTCCTGTCTGCTAACCAAAATTGAATCTGAGCCAGTTCTCTATCCACATCAATACTGAACCCCCAATACCGTGTGCTTTAAGTTTGTATGCTAATCTCTTATGCGGGATAGTGGAGTCTGGGGATATGTGGAGAAGGCAGGAATGGGGTACTGATTGTGGATGATCAAACATGATCACGGTGAAGGGTGGTGCTGGCTCGAGGGGCCGAATGGCCTACTTCTGCACCTATTGTCTGGTTGAGAAACTATCATTATATTTACTGCATATCTTGCGTAGGTGAGGTACCTGGACATGAGGATAGCTAAATTGTCCTCTTGTTTAAAACAGGCAGCAGAGATAAGCCAAGGAAGCATAGATTTGTGAGCCTGATGTCCATGGTGGGGAAGTTCATGTTACAGGAGTAGAATTAGCCCATTCGGCCCATCGCATCTACATCGCCCTTCAATCATGGCTGATCTCTGCCTCCTAATCCCATTTTCCTGCCATCTCCACAAAACCCTTGACACACATTCTAATCAAGAATTTGTCTATCTCTGCCTTAAAAATATTCACTGGTGGCCACCTTAGTCCTCTGTGGCAATGAGTTCCACAGATTAACTACCCTCTGACTAAAGAATTTCCTCCTCACCTCCTTTCTAAAAGAGCTCCCTTTAATTCTGAGGCTATGACCTCTGGTCCTAGACTTTCCCACCAGTGGAAACATCCTTATTGAAGGTGCATGGATAGCACCTCAAGATATTAGAGAAGAACCTGAGGGACAAGATTTATGTCCACTTGGAAAATGGGGGACTGATTAGGAGTCAGCATGGATTTGTGTAAGGGAGATCTAATCTCACAAATGAGTTTTTGAGGAGGTACCTAAGAAAATCGATGAAACTAGAATGGTAGATGTGGTTAAAATAATCTTCAGTAAGAGTTTTTCAAGGTCCAGGCTAGGCTGGTCCAGAAGGAAAACAAACTGGGTCCAAAATTGGCTTAGTGATAGGAATCAGTGGTTGGTGTTGGGGTGTTTTTCCCAGTAGATATCTGTCACTAGTGGTATAGCATGGGGATATCAGTGTGAGGTGTTGTTGTATAAATTATTGGTGATCTGATTAGCAAGTTTGCAGCAGACATGAAAACTATTTGAGTCGTAGATGGTAAGAAACTTTTCTTGGCTACAGTGGGCTATTGGTTGGGCAGATTGGTGGCAGATGGAATTGAATCCATTCAAATGTGGTGAAGCACTTTGGAGAGTTCAATTCTGGTAGGACATATTAAATAAATGGCTGGGACTTATGCACTGATTATGAGAATGTACAGAGGGTCTTGAGGTTGTAGTCCATGCATCTTCAAAAGTTATTGGTGAGCAGCCATTTTGAGAAGAAATAAGGCATTATGGAGACAAACCTACTTTGTGATTGAAAAGAGGCTTAGTTTGAAGTGAAGGCAGGACATTTGAAAAGCAGGTGTTGGATTGATAGAGGAAGAGACATGGTAGCCAATAAATGGTTGGGCAGATTTAGCAAAGTGGCCTATTGGGAGCAGTGGCATTGGGGAGAGATGCTATGTTGAGGTGAAGTGCTGTGTTGAGGGAATGTATAGTACTCAAGATAGACACAAAAAGCTGGAGTAACTCAGCACAACAGGTAGAATCTCTGGAGAAAAGGAATGGGTGACGTTTCCGGTCAAGACCCTTCTTCAGACCCCAGGCTTTGCGGAGAGAGTTGAGAGTTACAGATTAAGGTTGGGTTTGTTTATCTGTGTAATTCTTCCTGGGTTTATGATTAATTGTGGAGATTAATACAATAAATGGCATGACCTCTAACAGATTTTGAAGTACAGAGCAGGCACGTGCCGTGAGTAATTACTCAGGGTAGGCACTCAGTCTGCTTTAAAAAAAAAATGAAACCGCGCATGCGCAGATTGCTCTCCCCATTAAATAAATAAATAAAAAGCAGTGACATTTCAATTTGCCCAAGGCTTCCTAGTCGTAGACCAATTGGGGGAACAGTTCCTTTCACAGCGTGTGGAGAGTCTGTGCCAGGAGTAAAGTTGTGGGGTGGGCACGAGTGTTGAGAAGGAGGGTGTCGGGGATACTGCCAGTAACTCACTCATTCACCGCTACCGCAGCTCTCCGGGCGCAAAGCCACGCACTGTAGCTGGGGATAGAAGCAGCTTGGGGGCTACGAGCGGCCACCGGGACCCGACAGCAGAACTGGCCACCACTTCAGCGCCTGCTGCCGGCCAGCTCACCTTTGGCAGTGCTCTCCGTCGGAACACCTGTCACCTGCCGTTTGCCGACTTCGCTCATGTCAGCGGCTTCCTACAAATCCTTAAATTCCCACAGCCGAGTAACCTCAATCGCGCTGTCGGAATTTAAGGACATGTGTGAGTGTGGCAGGAGAGAGGTTTTTAGACAGAGAGCTGCCAGAGGTGAGCGGGGACTGGCAGAAGGAGCTAAGGTGGCGGCTGGTTCCGCTGTCCGGCCCGGCGGCCGCTCAGCCACCCGAGCTACTTCTCTCCCCCCCCCCCCCCCCCCGGCCTCAGAGCGGTGGCATTCCACGCCTCTGTGCAAGGAGCGTCGCAAGTGGATGCTCCCGATCTTTCATTCATAACATTCGTGCCCTCCCTGCAACTTTACCCAGGGCCAGACTCCCCAAACGCTGTGAAAGGAGCTCTCCCCCCACCCCCACACCCCGGGAAATACGGTATTAAAAAAAAATCACAAAATGTACTTACCACATCATTGGTACACGACAAACATTTCATAATTTTAGTCAGGGTAGGCAGTGCCTACCTTGCCTACCCTGACGGCACGTGCCTGGTACAGAGCGATCAGGGAATCTAAATCTGAAACACCTTGAAAGTGCCAACATGTTGATAGTGGTTAAAAAAAACCCATATAGTATGCCTGCTTTCATAGGTTGTGGCATTGAGCATAAGAGTCAGGAAGTCATTAAGACTTTGCTTAGGCCGCATTTGGAGTGTAATGTGCAATTCTGGTTCCAAGGATATGGAGGCTTTGGAAATGGTGCAGAGGAAGGTTACTAGAATGACACATGGATTAAGGGGTGTTAGCTACCAGGAGAGACTTGGATAGTTTTCCACAGGTACACTTGAGGAGAGACCTGATAGAACTATATACAATTATGAGGGGGGAGGACAGGCAGAATATTTTCCCCAGGATGGAGGAATCATGTTATAGGGGGCATAGCTTTAAGGTTAGAGGGGCAAAATTTAAAGGAGATGTGCGGGACACGTTTACTTGAAGCGGGTGGTGAGTGCCTGGAACGTGCTGCCTAGTGGTTGAAGCTGATACGTTAGTGGCATTTAGAAGACTTTTGGATAGGCAGGGAATGGAGGGATACAGGTTATCTGGAATGACGGCCAGGGGAGTTGACAGTGTTTAAATGTCCAAATGCCATTTAATGACAAGAAAGGCAAAGAGGTATATGGGCAAATGGGATTGTATAGATGGGCACCATAATTGGCACGAGTGAGATGGTCTGAAAAGGTCTACATCGAAGTTAGTTCTGACTCCATTCATCTTTTTGGACTATCTCCAATGCCGGTATATCCTTTCTTAAATAACGGAACCAAAGTTGTGCACATTCCTCCAGGTGTGGCCTCGTCAGTACTCTGTGCAATTGGAACAACACTTGCCTTTTTGTCAGCTCCAGACTCTTGCAATAAATATCAATGATGCAATTGCCTTCCTGATCAGGCTGGACTTGCCTATAAACATTCTGTGGTATAGGCAGAAGAAAACATCGCTATCACTAATTCTGAAACATCTGTGTAAGCTCGGTCTCCCACACTCACAGAACCCATCCAGAACCCTCAGCTGTAAGCTGCCTCTTTCTACTGGGTCCTTTCATCAAGGCACAGGTGAGGTTGGAATGAATCGGAGCCCTGGGCATGGAGCACTGTGGTGGTGATCAGGTTACCAGCAGATTCCCAGTCACAGAACCACTAGCAAAATGTATCATTCCACACAGTCTGAGTGCAAATGGGCCTGAACAAATACTGAAGCTCGTCACCGGTAACATAGAAGGAGTGATGGTTCACCCCTCATTCACACAATCTGTGCATTTTATTCACAGTGAAATCATGGACCAAAGTTCGTAGACGCAGCAGAGCTCAGTCACGATGAGTTATTGTGCTGTTGTGAGGTAAACACAAGTGCAGAAGCAACATCTGACCGTGGGATATGACTGTAAGCCGAGTCTGAGCATGCGAGTGGGTGCCCGTCTATAAGATATGCCCCTCATTAAGATATGCCGTCTAGTCTTTGACATTTTCACCCTGGAGGAAACAAAAACTTCTGACTGTCAAATCTATCTATGCTTCTCATAATTTTATAAAAATTTACCAGGTTTCCACTCAGCTTCTGCGCTTCAGAAAAATACAATCCAATGTTTCCTGTTCTCGTTGGTTTAGAGACAGTTACAGTTATAAAACACGGACACAGGCCCTTGAGCCAACTCATCCAGGCATGTACACACACAGGCACAGACACATACGTACCCACACATACACACAGACTGATACACATACACACATGTACGTACACACATATATACACACATGCATGTATACAAACACACAGTACACACATACTTACATGCACATATATGAAAACACATGTGCATACATGCATCAGTATAAACTCACAAGTACACATACTTATACACAGTTGCACGTCCACATGTACACTTACATATATACGTAAACGCACACATGCATACACACACGTGTATAAACACACATAAGCACATGTGCACGCACATGCATGTACATATGCATGTATACACATGTACATGCACACACAAATATGCATTTGGATGTAAACAGACAGTTGCACATACACATGATGTACATGCACACTCACATACCTAGACATGTACATACACATGTATGCTAACACACACATCAGTACACACATGTACATACATATACATGTTTATATGTGTATATGTGTAGTACATGTGTACATATATGCATGTATGTATACACGTGCGTGTGTTTGCATGTGTGTCAGTGCATGTGATTATATGTGAGTGCATCTGTTTATGTGGGACTGTGTATACATGCATATATGTTGTATTTGCATACCTATTCATATGTACGTCTGTGTGTACTAATGTGTATACACGCACACAAACGTGTATTCACACATGTACTGACATACGTACGCGAATGTATACATATGCACGCACATACATTCATGTAAATATGCGCATACCAACTCGCACATACACATGCAGGTATGTGTATGTGCGTGCACATATACACGCAGGTTCAAACACAGGGCTGTCCGGCCCACTCCAGAGACTGCTGCTTGTATTTATTTCCCAGTGACCACAGTTCTGCTGAGATGAGGGCAGCAGGATCCCTACTTCAAGGCTTGGTGGCGCGGGCAGAGTCCGCTCAACAACACGGGTTGTCTCGTCATGAACCTCATTCAACCTCAGAGTCATGTTCCATTTTGGCAAGGGTGCAACATCAAACCTGGAACGGTGGAGATACACAGTGCTGGAGTAACTCAGCGGGTCAGGCAGCATCTGTGGAGAACATGGATATGTGACGTTTCACAGAGTGCTGGAGTAACTCAGCGGGTCAGGCAGCATCTGTGGAGAACATGGATATGTGACGTTTCACAGAGTGCTGGAGTAACTCAGCGGGTCAGGCAGCATCTCTGGAGCACATAGATAGGTGATGTTTCGTGTCAGAACCCTTCTTCAGACCAAGTAAAAACAAAGTTGGAGTAACTCAGCGGGTCAGGCAGCATCTCTGGAGAACATGATTAGGTGATGTTATTGGACTGGACCCTTCTTCAGTCTGCAGATTAGCAGTCTGAAGGTTCCTGACCAGAACTGTCACCTATCCATGTGTAACCCTGTCACCTATCCACGTTCTCCAGAGATGTTGCCTGGCCCTCTGAGTAACTCCAGCACTTTTTTGTTAACAAGCAGCTGAAATTCCTTGTGTCTACATATGACAATACAGGCCCTCTGGCCCACAGTCTGTGCCAAATATGATGTCAAGTCCAAATCTCTTTCGCCTACACATGATTTCATGCTCTGGCTTCCTCCCACACTCCAAGATGTACAGGTTTGTAGGTTAATTAGCTTTGTTGTAAAATAATAATTGTAAAATTGTCCCTTGTGTGTGGGGTGGTGCTAGTGTACGGGTTGATTGCAGGTCAGTGTGCACACGGTGCGCGGAAAGGCCTGTTTCTGTGCTATATGTCTAAACTAAAACTAGAAGGTTGTTTCCACTAGTGAGAGAGTCTATGACCGGGGGAACAGCCTCAGAATAAAAGGATGTACTTTAGAAAGGAGATGTAAAGGAATTTCTTTAGCTAGAGGGTGGTGAATCTGTGGAATTCATTGCCACAGATGGCTGTGGACGCCAAGTCATTGGATATTTTTAAAGCAGAGATTGACAGGTTCTCAATTAGTAAGGTCGTCAAAGGTTATGGCGAAAAGGCAGGAGAATGGGGTTGAGAGGGAAAGATAGATCAGCCATGATCGAATGGTGGAGTCGTTTAGGAGGGTCGAACATCCTAATTCTGCTCGTATGTCTTATCATATTTTCTGACAAAGTGAAATGCAAGCAGCTGTTTTGTGCAAACAGCAAGTAATCAACAGACAATCAACTACTGCCCCCAGGTGGATATCATCATGTGTGCAACAAACATTGATTGGCCACTGGTGGGCGAAGGGTTAATGTGGTCATTGGCTTGATTGGGGCTGATTAGGGAATTGTCAGCTGCTGTGTATAAAAGGGGGAGTTGTGTGAGTGTCTGATTGCAGTTGTCCTGATGTTGGGACATGGAGTCCCACTATGCTAATGCTAATGCTAATGCTAATGCTAATGCTAATGCTAATGCTAATGCTAATGCTAATGCTAATGCTAATGCTAATGCTAATGCTAATGCTAATGCTAATGCTAATGCTAATGCTAGTATTGCTTTCTCTTAAAGTGTTTGTGTCTTTGATTAATTCTCCAGAATTGCCCATTCAATTGTTGTCATTTGAAGTGTCCAGGGTTTTTAATAATTATATTTTCTGTGCTGTATCTCAAAACTTTCAAAAATAGCTAATGTTATCCCACTTTTCAAGAAAGGAGCGAGAGGGAAAATGGGGAATTACAAACCAGTTAGCCTGACTTAGGTGGTGGGAAAGATGGTGGAGTCAATTATTGAAGGGGTAATAATGGGGCATTTGGATAGCAATAAAATAATTAGTCCAAGTGAACATGGGTTTATGAAAGGAAAATCATGCTTGACTAATCTTCTGAAATTTTTTGATGTGTCAAGTAAAATGGATGAAGGGGAGCCAGTGGATGATTGATACAAATACATCTATTGATGCTTCTGAACACATCATCAGTTATGTAACCTGGGGTCATTGGGTGTTTCTCGTCTTTCAACATCAGATTCCCTCGTCCAGGTGACCCAGCCGTGGTTGAACAGAGCACAACTTGTGTTTAGGTGGCATTCATTCCTCCCCATGGACCTTCTCTCCTGATCCAGAGCCATCTCGAGGACCTCTGTGGTGTTCTTGATGGC
Source organism: Raja brachyura (assembly GCA_963514005.1). The sequence continues at coordinate 42,775,697 of OY740805.1, read as the reverse complement.
TCTCCTCTTCCCCACTCTTTGATGCCCAGAAATTATTAAAGAGGTATAATGGGGCATTTGGATAGCAATAAAAGGGTTAGTCCAAGTCAACATGGATTTATGAAAGGAAAATCATGCTTGACTAATCATCTGGAATTTTTTGAGGATATGTCAAGTAAAATGGATGAAGGGGACTCGCTCTCGCTCTCGTTCTTGTGGATAACGCAAAGCTGTGTGAACTGTGACGAGGTTGTTAGGAGGTTACAGGGTGACCTGGACAGGTTGAGTGAGTGGACAGATGCATGGCAAATGTAGTATAATATAGATACATGTGAGGTTATCCACTTTGGTGGCAAAAAACAAGAGGGCAGATTATTATCTCAATGGGGTTAGCAGGCACGTGCCGTCAGGGTAGGCAAGGTAGGCACTGCCTACCCTGACTAAAATTATAACATAGTAATAACTACGTATAAATAATAAAGGCATGGAAGAATTATGCCTATGTAAGAGATCGATCTCTTAGGTAGGCATAATTCTCCGTGCCTTTCATCCGCAGAGCTTGTAACACGGGAAGGTCTGTGCAGCCCACGTGCCGTCAGCGCTGCCTGAAGCCGTCACTTTCAAGCGGGGCTGAAGGCAGCAGCAATTCTGCCTTTGCAGCACTGCGTATACGCATCAGTCTACTGCACATGCGCAGCGCAGGTTTCTTGGCGGGGTTTTCAAATATGGTTTGTCAATATTTTAAGTGTATCTTAGGTAACAAAGAGAGAAGAATGGAGTTTGTGTACCAATGATGTGGTAAGTACATTTTGTGTTTATGTTTTTAAATACTGTATTTCCCGGAGTGTGGGTGGGGGGAGAGCTCCTTTCACAGCGTTTGGGGAGTCTAGCCCGGGGTAAAGTTGCGGGAAGGGCACGAATGTTATGAATGAGGGGATTGGGATAATGCCACTTGCGACGCTCCTTGCACGGAGGCGTGCAATTACACCACATTGAGGCAGGGGGAGGGGGGGAGAGAAGTATCTCTGAGCGGCCGCCGGGCGGACAGCGGAACCAGCCACCACCTTAGCTCCTTCTGCCGGTCCCTGCTCACCTCTGGCAGCTCTCCGTCTAAAAACCTCTCTCCTGCCACTCGCTGGCCTCACTCATGTTCTTAAATTCCGACAGCGCGATTGAGGTTACTCGGCTGTGGGAATTTAAGGAGTTGCAGGAAGCCGCTGACATGAGCGAAGACAGCGAACGGCAGGTAACGGATGTTCCGACGGAGAGCACTGCCAAAGGTGAGCTGGCCGGCAGCAGGCGCTGAAGTGGCGGCCAGTTCTGCTGTCGGGTTCCGGTGGCCGCTCGCATCTCCCCGAGCTGCTTCTATCCCCAGCTACAGTGCGTGGCTTTGCGCCCAGAGAGCTGCGGCAGTGGTGAGTGAGTGAGTTACTGGCAGTATCCCCAACACCCTCCTTCTCAACATTCGTGCCCTCCCCACAACTTTACCCATGGCACAGACTCTCCACACGCTGTAAAAGGAACTGTTCCCCCAATTGGTCTAGGACTAGGAAGCCTTGGGCAAATTGACATGTCACTGTTTTTATTTATTTATTTAACGGAGAGAACAATCTGCGCATGCGTGGTTTTCATTTTTTTTTAAAGCGGACTGAGTGCCTACCCTGAGTAATTACTCACGGCACGTGCCTGGGGGTTAGGTAAGGGTGAGGTGCAGTGTGACCTGGGTGTTTTTGTACACCAGTCACTGAAAGTTGGTGTGCAGGTACAGCAGGCAGTGAAGATAGCTAATGGAATGTTGGCCTTCATAACTAGAGGATTTCAGTATAGGTGTAGAAAGGTTCTTCTGCAGTTGTATAGGGCTCTGGTGAGACCACATCTGGAGTATTGTGTACAGTTTTGATCTCCTAATTTGAGGAAGGACATCCTTGTGATTGAGTCAGTGCCATGTAAATTCACAAGATTGATTCCTGGTATGGCGGGACTCGTATGAGGAAAGATTGAAAAGATTAGGTGTTGTGAGGCAAATGAAACGTTCACTACTTGTAATTTACTTAACTTTATTTAAAGCTTTAAGCAACTTATTTCTTTAATACATAAACTCAGAAACGTCTGGCAAACATGGCTGATTCTGCATGCTTTCCCGCCCGAAATACTTCGCACTTGCGCACACTCCTGAAAAGTCCTGCACATGCGCACACTCTAGAAGAGCCCGGCACATGCGCCCACTTCATTCTCCCCTCCTATTTATAAGTTGAGACGGTCAGGAGGTTTAATGTGTCTTGATGACCGTAGATATATTGCTTGGTCATCCTAGTTTTGGTCTCCTAATTTGAGGAAAGACATTCTTGCCATAGAGGGGGTACAGAGAAGGTTCACCAGACTGATTCCTGGGACGGCAGGACTTCCATATGAAGAAAGACTGGATAGACTCTGCATGTACTCACTGGAATTTAGAAGATTGAGGGGGGATCTCATAGAGACTTACAAAATTCTTAAGGGGTTGGACAGGCTAGATGCAGGAAGATTGTTCCTGATGTTGGGGAACTCCAGGACAAGGGGTCACTGTTTAAGGATAAGGGGGAAGTATTTTAGGACCGAGATGAGAAAATCATTTTTCGCACAGAAAGTGGTGAATCTGTGGAATTCTCTGCCACAAAAGTTAGTTGAGGCCAGTTCATTGGCTATATTTAAGAAGGAGTTGGATGTGGCCCTTGTGGCTAATGGGATCAGGGGGTATGGAGAGAAGGCAGGTACAGGATACTGAGTTGGATGATCAGCCATGATCATATTGAATGGTGGTGCAGGCTCGAAGGGCTGAATGGCCTACTCCTGCACCTATTTTCTATGTTTCATCAACTTCACTCGTATTGTTATTTAGATTTACAATTTAGAATTTCTTGTAGAGGTTTCCACAGGGGATGCTGGAAGTGTTGGAGGAAGTTCTCGATTAGTGTTATCAAGAAGTGACGGAGCTGATGGAGAAGACTGACATGGTGCAAGGTCACGAAGTGAGACAGTTGACTGACGTCCATCCTGATACTTGATAGTTGCATAAGAAGGGTTGACATCAGTCAGTTCAACTTAATCAGACAAGGCTCGTTCTTATTTAATCGGACATAAGCAACACGGGGCTAGTCAACCATGATGGCAGAGAAGTACCACTAGAAGAACGCCGTTTGAAGTTAAAGAACTGCTCGTGTGGAGTAGTATTGGTAGCAGTTGACAGTAGAGATCTGATGGAGTGTAATGCATCTGGTAGAACACATTCCCAATGCTGATCTGGTTTCCAAATGATTCCGTTATACCTCTCAACCTGACCATTTCCAATAGGATGATATGGTGTTGTTTTACTTGTTGCAGCTCCTCTCTTAGAAATGTAGTCCTTTAAATCTTTTGACTTGAATGAGGTGCCCCTATCGGAATGTATGTAACTTGGAAATCCACAAATGAAAACAGTTATCTAAACATTTGATAACCATAGCAGCTGACATATTTGGACAAGGAAAGGCAAATGGAAACCTCGAATATTCGTCCACATCATGAAGTACGCAGATGACACAACAGGGGTGGTTCTCATCAGGACGACAATGAGCTGGCTTACAGGGAGGAGGTGAAACAACTTGTGGACTGGTGCAATACGAACAACCTGATCCTGAATGTCGAAAAAACAAAGGAAGTCATCGTCAACTTCAGGAAAAACCGGCACAGTCCCATACCACTTCGCATCTATGACAGCGAGGGAGGTGGTCAGTAGCACAAAGTTCCTGGGGGTGCAGATCACTAACAGTCTGACCTGGTCGAATAACATCTCATCAACAGTTAAGAGAGCGCAGCAGCGGTTGCACTTTCTGCACTGGATGAGAAGAGCTCACCTCCCCCATCCCATCCTGACCACTTTCTACAGGGGCACCATAGAGAGTATTTTGACCAGCTGTATCTCTGTCTGGTTTGGGAATTGTAAAGCCTCTGACTGGAAGTCCGTGCAGAGAGTGGTGAGGACAGCGGAAAAAATCATCGGGACCTCTCTCCCCTCAATCGGGGATATTGCGACCAAACGTTGCGTGTCTAAGGCCAGCAGTATAATAAAAGACCCCACACATCTCCATCACGGACTGTTCAGTCTGCTGCCCTCGGGCAAAAGATATCGCAGCATAAGGAGCAGAACATCAAGGTTCTGCAACAGCTTCTTCCCACGAGCCATCAGACTCCTGAATGCCATGTAATGGGCTGCCACCATTGTCTATTTATCCATTTTATCCATGTTTATCCTTCTGTTAATTATCGTGTTGCACAGGGAGCCAAATGCAACGGAATTTCATTTGGAACTACATTAATCAATGTATTTCTAAATTACAATAAAGTTTGTTTGACTTGACTTGTTTGACTTGAACTAAGGTAAGTATATAAACATTTCGAGAGGAGGATGGTAAAGGCCCTTTGAGGTCAATACTTAAATGTTCCATAGGTTGAGTAGCTTTGATCAATCTTCCTTCTTCAGGATGCAGAACCTTGGTTTTAATTCAGCACAGATTCTACATGAAGCACACGTCATCTTCACATCTTCTGTAGAGAAAGGTAAGTTTGGAACGACATAGTATAACAAACGAGTGACTCCAGGATGACACAGCCCATTGTGAAGATCAGTGAGTGCAGAAGAATGAACAGAGGCACAAAATGCTCGGGTTAATGTATCCAGAACAACATTATCCTTACCAGGGCGGTACTCAATTGAATAACTATAAGCAGATAATTCAATCCTCCATTCATGAATTTTACTGTTTTAATCTTCATTCGTTTCCGATTATCCAGCATAAAAGCTACTGAATGCTGATCTGTTATCAAAGTGAAGTGCTGGCGAGCAAGGAAATGACTCAATTTTCTCACTGCTTCAATAATTGCTGTAGCTTCCATTTCAACGGGTGGGTAGTGCAATTCACTACCTTGGAGAGTACGAGACATGAAAGCCACTGGTTGTCCTCCTTGATTTATTGTTGCTGATACTGCTAAATCAGAGGCATCACATTCAACAACAAAAGGGAGATCCTCGTCGATGGTGTGTAATGTCGCAGATTCCTATTGTTTCTTTAAAGAAGTAAAGACACCAATTGCTGTAGAATCAAGGGGGAAGGATTTTGCTCTAATCAAAGGCTGAATTTTGTCAGAAAAATTTGGTATCCATTTAGCATAATATGCAAACATCCAGAGAACCCTTCGTAGAGAGTTTAATGTAGCTGGAACAGGTATCTCTTGGAGTGGGCGGAGTCTTTCAGGCTTGATCATATCATTTCCAACCCAATAACCAACAATATTTATTGATGACACTGATGTTATTAACTTAGCCTCATTTAATCTTAGATTTTTAGAATGTACAACATCTAAAAATCATTGTACGTTTTCATCATGTTGAACTTGGTCTTTTCCTGCAATAGTTAAATTATCAAATAAGGGAAAGTATCTTTAAGGTTTTCCTGATCAACAAGTTTGTTCATCTCTCTCTGAAAAACAGCCACGCCATTAATTACACCAAAAGGAACTGCAGTAGTAATATAACTTCCCATTTGCTTCAAACGCAGTGTATTTCTTCTCTGATTCCTTCAAAGGAATTTGGTAGTAAGCACTTTTTAAGTCAAAAGTAGAGAATACCTTATACTTAGCTAATGTACTAATGTATTAATAATCTCTTCTATACGAGGTAATGGATATGCATCAACCTCCGTGAACTGGTTTATAGTTTGAGTCTATTTCCATGTCTCTCCAAGGGGTCCTTAACCACGACAACTTGTGCCCTCCAAGGGGAAGAGCTGGGTTCTATGATCCCTTCTTGTAAAAAAATTAGTTACTTCTGTGTTGATAAAGTTCCTATCATCTTTACTAAAATGTCTTGATTTTGTAGCAATTGGCTTGCACTTGGTGGATAAATTAGTGAATAATGAAGGACAGTCAACAGATGCAGCAGAAACACCACAATACTGGTGGCTTTGACAATACAAGATCAGGCATAGTTCCTTCATACATTATTTGAAGTGATCTGTGCAGTTTCCGGAAATCCTGACCTAGAATTATATTGCTACACATATTTTTCAAAATACCAAGACATACAAATTTATAGCTAGTTTTGTTCAGAATGAAGTCTACAATACAAGATCCTATAATTTGAGAGGGCGTACCAGGGCCCCATCCCCGACCTCTACTTCCGTTACATCGACGACTGCTTTGGTGTCACCTCCTGCACCCAGACACAACTGACTGACTTCATCCATTTCACCACCAACTTCCATCCGGCACTCAACTGCACTTGGACCATTTCTGACACTTCCTTACCATTCCTTGACCTCACCATCTCTAATGCAGGTGATACACTTCTGACCGACATCCACTACAAACCAACTGACTCCCACAGCTACCTGGACTACTCTTCCTCCCACCCTGCTTCCTGTAAGGACTCCATTCCCTATTCCCAATTCCTCCGTTTACGCCGCATCTGCTCCCAGGATGAGGTGTTCCATGCCAGGTCATCACAAATGTCCTTATTCTTCAGAGAACATGGATTCCCCTCCCTCACTATAGATGAGGCTTGCACCAGGGTCTCCTCCATACCCCGCAACACTGCCCTCTCTCCCCATTCCCCCACTCACAACAAGGGCAGAGTCCCCCTGGTTCTCACCTTTCACCCCACCAGCCGGCACATACAACATAGTCCTCCGCCAGTTTTGCCACCTCCAACGTGACCCCACCACTCGCCACATCTTCCCCCGTCTGCCTTCCGCAAAGACCGCTCCCTCCGCAACTCCCTTGTCAATTCTACCCTTCCCTCCCGCTCCACCCCTTCCCCGGGCACTTTCCCTTGCAACTGCAAGAGATACTACACTTGTCCCTTCACCTCCCCCCTCCACTCCTTTCAGGGACCCAAGCAGTCCTTCCAGGTCCGACAGAGGTTCACCTGCACCTCCTCCAACCTCATCTATTGCATCCGCTGCTCTAGATGCCAACTGATCTATATCGGTGAGACCAAGCGGAGGCTTGGTGATCGTTTCGCCGAACACCTCCGCTCGGTCCGCAATAACCAACCCGACCTCCCGGTGGCTCAGCACTTCAACTCCCCCTCTCATTCTGTATCCGACCTCTGTCCTGGGCCTCCTCCACGGCCAGAGCAACACCGCAAATTGGAGGAAGAGCACCTCATATTCCGCTTGGGGAGTCTGCATCCTCTGGGCTTGAACATTGAATTTTCTCAATTCTCTTAACCCTTGCTGTCTCCTCCCCTTCCCACTTCTCCCCCAGCCCTCTGGGTCCTCCTCCTTTTTCCTCACCCCCCCCCCCCCCCCGTTCCATCGGCCGAAACGTTGCCTATCTCCTTCGCTCCTTAGATGCTGCTGCACCCTCTGAGTTTCTCCAGGCTTTTATGTACCCTCGATTTTCAAGCATCTGCGGTTCCTTCTTTATCACCTATAATTTGAGAGTTGTCGGAGCCAACGAGATTTCCTTATTTGAAGGAATTAGTTAGATTTAGTCCAGACACTTGTTCACTTATAAAACTTTCTGAACTGCCAGAATCAAGTAATACATTAAGTGTATGGCCATTAATGGATACCGTTGTAGCTGCATGAGACAAGCTCTGAGAAAATGCAGCTGTAATTGCACATAAAGAAGGCGTATACATGGCAGCAGTCACACTTTTAGTAGTTGCTTTGGACTTGCATACTCTAGAATAATGTCCCTTCTTGCCACAACTATTACAAGTTGTCACTCGAGCAGGGCATCTCTCTCTTATGAATATTACCCACGCAAAAGTAACAGTTCTTTTTGAATAATTATATGCTGCAGCAAGGGCACCTTTATCAGTAGAAATTGTTTCAGTTTTCTCCATATTGGTACTTGGGTGAAATTCGTTTGTAGTAGTTGCAGCAGAATACACATTAGATGAGCCATAAGCATCTGAAGTTTTCTGAGCCAAGTCTAAAGAGTAAGCTTGATTGTAAGCTGACTGTAAATCTAAGGTTTTGTGTTCTAATTGTCTCTGTTGTATTAAAGGTGATACCAAACCATTGATAAAATAGTCTCGAATAACTTCCTGTCGATATTGATCAGCCGAAACTGCTTTGAAGGCACAGTCCTTACTAAGTCTTTGAAGTTCTTGTAAAAATTCATCAAGTGACTCACCAGGTTTTTGTTTCCGAGTAGCAAGGAGGTGTCGAGCAAATATCACGTTGGGTGTCTTAGCGAAGAGTCTGCTTAGTACATCAATAGCAGAGTCATAAGTTGTACATTCCTCTATGTACTCGTATACATCAGAAGAGACGGAGCTTATTAATGTTTTGAGTCTATCTGGTGCATCATTGCCACACTCATCAAAGAAGTTATTTAATGTATGAAGCCAGTGCTTCCAATCCTTTGCAGCAGCAGGTGAGTTGGGATCCAGATCCAATAGTTTCTCCATCCCAAGTTGGACTGACTTCTAAAATAAGTTGCACAAATTGTTGTGAGGCAAATGAAACTTTCACTACTCGTAATTTACTTAACTTTATTTAAGCTTTAAGCAACTTATTTCTTTAATACATAAACTCAGAATCGTCTGGCAAACATGGCTGATTCCACAGGCTTTCCCGCCCAAAATACTTCGCACATGCGCACACTACAGAAAAGTCCTGCACATGCGCCCACTCTAGAAGAGTCCCGCACATGCGCCCACTTTACCAGGCTTGTAATCACTGGCGTTTAGAAGGATGAGGGGGATCTTATAGAAACATATAAAATTATAGAAGGATTGGACAAGTTAGATGCAGTTAAAATGTTCCCAATGTTGGGCAAGTCCAGAACCAGGGCCACAGTCTTAGAATAAAGGGGAGGCCATTTAAGACTGAGGTGAGGAACATTTTCACCCAGAGAGTTGTGAATTTGTGGAATTCCCTGCCACAGAGGGCAGTGGAGGCCAAATCACTGGGTAGATTTTAGAGAGAGTTAGATACTCTAGGGGCTAGTGGAATAAAGGGATATGGGGAGAAGGCAGGCACGGGTTATTGATTGAGGATGATATTCCATGATCACAATGAATGGCCTCCTCCTGCACCTATTTTCTATATTTCTATGACAACTGCTACCCCAGGTGGATATCATGATGTGTGCAGCAAACATTGATTGGCCACTGGTGGGCAAAGGGTAAATGTGGTAATTGGCTTGATTGAAGCTGATTAGAAAATCGTCAGCTGCTGTGTATAAAAGGGGGAGTTTAGGCAGTGTCTGAGTGCAGTTGTCCTGGGCTGTGGATGGGAGCAGTGATCCTGAGCTGTGGATGGGAGCAGTGGTCCTGGGCTGCGGATGGGAGCAGTGATCCTGAGCTGCGGATGGGAGCAGTGATCCTGAGCTGCGGATGGGAGCAGTGATCCTGAGCTGCGGATGGGAGCAGTGATCCTGAGCTGCGGATGGGAGCAGTGATCCTGAGCTGCGGATGGGAGCAGTGATCCTGAGCTGTGGATGGAAGCAATGTTACTGAGCTGTGGATGGGAGCAGTGGTACTGAGCTGCGGATGGGAGCAGTGGTACTGAGCTGCGGATGGAAGCAATGGTACTGAGCTGCGGATGGAAGCAATGATCTTGAGCTGCGGATGGGAGCAGTGGTACTGAGCTGCGGATGGGAGCAATAATCCTGAGCTGCGGATGGGAGCAGTGATCCTGAGCTGCGGATGGGAGCAGTGATCCTGAGCTGCGGATGGAAGCAATGTTACTGAGCTGCGGATGGGAGCAGTGATCCTGAGCTGCGGATGGGAGCAGTGGTACTGAGCTGCGGATGGAAGCAATGATCCTGAGCTGCGGATAGGAGCAGTGATCCTGAGCTGTGGATGGGAGCAGTGATCCTGAGCTGCGGATGGGAGCAGTGATCCTGAGCTGTGGATGGAAGCAATGGTCCTGGGGTGTGGATGGATGCAGTGGTACTGAGCTGCGGATGGGAGCAGTGATCCTGAGCTGCGGATGGGAGCAGTGATCCTGAGCTGCGGATGGAAGCAGTGGTACTGAGCTGCGGATGGGAGCAGTGGTACTGAGCTGCGGATGGACGCAGTGGTACTGAGCTGCGGATGGGAGCAGTGATCCTGAGCTGCAGATGGGAGCAGTGATCCTGAGCTGCGGATGGGAGCAGTAGTACTGACCTGCGGATGGGAGCAGTGATCCTGAGCTGCGGATGGGAGCAGTGATCCTGAGCTGCGGATGGGAGCAGTGATCCTGAGCTGCGGATGGGAGCAGTGATCCTGAGCTGCGGATGGGTGCAGTGATCCTGAGCTGCGGATGGAAGCAGTGGTACTGAGCTGCGGATGGGAGCAGTGATCCTGAGCTGCGGATGGATGCAGTGGTACTGAGCTGTGGATGGAAGCAGAGCTCAGGGTAGAGACAGGGAGTCTCCCCTTGTGTCTGATGTGGCTCTACTTCTCCAGGGCATGAGGTAGGTGAGAACACTACAGCTCTATACTGAATTGTGTTTGCTTTGATTAATTGTGCTGACTTTTTTCCTGATAATTGATGTCATTTGAAGTGTCCCGGGTGTTTAATTATTTTTTCCTAGAGCAACTGGAATTGTGCTGTTTCTTCACTGTATTTCAGAACTAAAAGGATGTTTCCATTAGTGGGAGAGTCTCGAAACAGAGGGCACAGTGTCAGAATAAAAGGATGTATCTTTACTAAAGCAATGATACCCTAAACTTATCACAACTGAAATTGAATCTGGCTGCTGTAAAATGTAGAAACAAGGACCTGTAGATGCTGGTTTATACCAAAGATAGACACATTGCTGGAGTCAGGCAGTGGGTCAGGCAGCATCTCTGGACAAACAAGAGATTTGGGGATGGAACAGAAGGGCTCTTACCCAAAAATCACCCATGCTTCTCCACAGATGCTGCCTGACTCGCTGAGTTACTCCAGCACTCTGTTGATCAGTGATAATTGTTAATGTTTGAAGCAGTGTGGAACAGATGCAGGGATGATGTGGAATATTGGGTTGAAGGGTCCTGAGGGGCATTTTTGGAACAATAAGTCTGCTGTGGATTGGCGTAAGGATGGATTTAATTCCCCAAAGAGTTGATCCAATGTTTGGAGACCCTGGGAAAGGGCGCAGACAAGATATATGAGGATATTGCTAAGAGTTGTTGCTGCTGCTAAGTCAAACTTTGTCCACCTATCAGACGGGCCTGCAGTGCAGCGGATCACCACATGGTGGGAGTGTTGACCACAAACTGGACTAGCCTGCAGTGCAGCGGATCACCACACGGTGGGAGTGTTGACCACAAATTGGAACAACCCGTTCTGTGAATTCACCCTTTCCTGTGCTCCTTTCTGAAGGGGTGATCAGTTAGTGTTAATGTCCACCAAGTCAATTATAAAAGATGTAATAGCCAAACATTTGGATAGCAGTAATGGGATCGGTCCGAGTCAGTATGGAATCACAAAGGGGAAATCATGCTTGAGTAATCTTCTGGAATTATTTGAAGATGTAACTAGGAAAATGGACAAGGGAGAGCCAGTGGATACAGTTTACCTGGACTTTCAGAATGCATTTGATAAGGTCCCACATAGCAGATTAGTGGGCAAAATTAGGGCACATGGTATTGGGGGTAGAGTGCTGACATGGTAGAGAAGTGGTTGGCAGACAGGAAACAAAGAGTAGAGATTAACGGGTCCCTTTCAGAATGGCAGGGAGTGACTAGTGACTGCACTGGTGCATCAGACAGTGACCGCAAGGTTCGGTGCTGGAACCGCAGCTATTTATAATATACATCAATGATTTGGATAAAGGGATTCAAAGTAACATTAACAAATTTGCAGATGACACAAAGCTGGGTGGCAGTGTGAACTCTGAGGAGCATGCTATGAGAATGCAGGGTGACCTGGACAGGTTGAGGAAGTGGGCAGATGCATGGCAGACAAAGTTTAAGTTTAAGCGGATAAATGTGAGGTGATCCACTTTGGTAGCAAAAACAGGAAGGCAGATTACTATCTAAATGGCGTCAAATCAGGGAAAGTGGGGGTACAACGGGATCTGGGGGTCCTTGTACATCAGTCTATGAAAGTAAGCATGCAGGTACAGCAGGCAGTGAAGAAGGCGAATGGCATGTTGGCCTTTATAACAAGAGGAATCGAATATAGGAGCAAAGAGGTCCTTCTGCCGTTGTACAGAGCCATAGTGAGACCACACCTGGAGTATTGTGTGCAGTTTTGGTCCCCTAATTTGAGGACGGGCATTCTTGCTATTGAGGGAGTACAGCGTAGGTTTACAAGGTTAATTCCTAGGATGGCGGGACTGTCATATGCTGAACTGAGACGAGGAAACACTTTTTCTCACAGAGTGAGTCTGTGGCATTCTCTTCCTCAGAGGGCGGTGGAGGCGGGTTCTCTGGATGCTTTCAAGAGAGCTAGATAGGGCTCTTAAAATAGCAGAGCCAGGGGATATGGGGAGAAGGCAGGAACGGGGTACTGATTGGGGATGATCAGCCATGATCACATTGAATACCAGTGCTGGCTCGAAGGGCCGAATAGCCTACTATTGTCACCCAGGATCTCCAAAGGCTGGGTCCTCTGATGCTGGAAGAATCTGCCAGGGTTAGACTGTCTTCCCCATTCTGCCAAATGTTGCATAAACTGGGCCAAACTTCACTACTGTTCCTTTACTTGTACGTCTCATTTATACAAAGTATTTCTTTGTCAGTTAAAGTAGTATCTGGTTTGTCATGGTGTGTTTCTCCAGATATTTGAACTGCCTGTATGTTCCTATCTGTTTCTGTTTGTGCACAGGGTTTCAATGTCCACGGTAAAGGGTATGGTATCAGGTAAAGGGGCAGTATCAGGGAGAACACTTCATGTGACATGGTAAGTTTCACATTTAGAGACACAGTGCGGAAGCAGGCCCTTTGGCCCACCGAGTCCTCAACGACCAGCGATCCCTGCACATTAACACTATCCTACACACACTAGGGACAATGTTACATTTATACCAAGTCAATTAACCTACAAACCTGCACGTCTTTGGATAGTGGGAGGAAAGTGAAGATCTTTGAGAAAACCCACTTGGTCACTGGAAGAACGTGCAAACTCCGTACAGAACCCGTGTCTCTGGCGCTGTAAGGCAACAACTCTACCGCTGTGCCACTGTGCTGCCCTTCAACAAAGCTGGCATGTTGCTGTGCCAGTGAATTACAGTAGTCAATGTATTCTGCTACCCTGTAGGGTTCACTACAATCCTTTCAATGGCTGATCCTGTTTCTCATGACATTTAATTTCAATTGGAATCTCTTCCTCTCTCGGTGTCCAGTGTGAAGGAGGATGTCGGCAGACTTCAAATCACTAACGTGACATTGGTTTGTTTTGAATATAACTTGTTCTATCTGAATATGGTGTAGCGGCAGATTTTCATATCTTTCAGGTAATTAGCACCCTAGCCGCTAAATGGATGAGACTTTGTGTCTCAATGCGAGGAGCATTCGTAATAAGGTGGATGAGTTGAAGGTGCAGATAGCGATTAATGACTATGCTATAGTTGGGATCACGGAGACATGGCTCCAGGATGACCAAGGCTGGGAGCTGAACATCCAGGGATATTCAATATTCAGGAGGGATAGACGAAAAGGAAAAGGAGGTGGGGTAGCGTTGCTGGTGAGAGAGGAGATTAATGCAATAGAAAGGAAGGACATTAGCGTGGAGGATGTGGAATCGATATGGGTAGAGCTGCGAAACTCTAAGGGGCAGAAAACGCTAGTGGGAGCTGTGTACAGGCCACCTAACAGTAGTATTGGAGTTGGGGATGGCATCAAACAGGAAATTAGAAATGCGTGCAACAAGGGTAACACGGTTATAATGGGTGACTTCAATCTGCATGTAGATTGGGTGAATCAAATTGGCAGGGGTGCTGAGGAAGAGGATTTCCTGGAATGTATGCGGGATAGTTTTCTCAACCAACATGTGAAGGAACCAACGAGAGAGCAGGCTATTCTAGACTGGGTATTGAGTAATGAGGAAGGGTTAGTTAGCAGTCTTGTTGTGCGTGGCCCCTTGGGCAAGAGTGACCATAATATGGTTGAGTTCTTCATTAGGATGGAGAGTGACAAACTTAAGTCAGAAACAAGGGTTCTGAACTTGAACAAAGGTAACTTTGAAGGTATGAGATGTGAATTGGCCAAGATAGACTGGCAGGTGATTCTTAAAGGGTTGACAGTGGATGTTCAATGGAAGGTATTTAAAGACTGCATGGATGAAGTACAAAAGTTGTTCATACCAGTTTGGCAAAAGAATAAATCGGGGAAGGTGGTGCATCCATGGATAACAAGGGAAATCAGGGATAGTATAAAAACAAAAGATGAGGCATACAAATTAGCCAGAAAAAGCAGCCTACCGGAGGACTGGGAGAAATTCAGAATGCAGCAGAGGAGGACAAAGGGCTTAATTAGGAAAGGGAAAATAGATTATGAAAGGAAACTGGCAGGGAACATAAAAACTGACTGCAAAAGTTTTTATAGATATGTGAAGAGAAAGAGATTAGTTAAAACAAATGTTGGTCCCTTGCAGTCAGAAACAGGTGAATTGATCATGGGGAACAAGGACATGGCAGACCAATTGAATAACTACTTTGGTTCTGTCTTCACTAAGGAAGACATAAATAATCTGCCGGAAATAGCAGTGGAACGGGGGTCAAATAAGATGGAGGAACTGAGTGAAATCCAGGTTAGCCGGGAGGTGGTGTTGGGTAAATTGAACGGATTGAAGGCCGATAAATCCCCAGGGCCAGATAGTCTGCATCCCAGAGTACTCAAGGAGGTAGCCACAGAAATAGTGGATGCATTAGTGATAATTTTTCAAAATTCCTTAGATTCTGGAGTAGTTCCTGAGGATTGGAGTGTGCTAATGTAACCCCACTTTTTAAAAAAGGAGGGAGAGAGAAAGCGGGGAATTACAGACCAGTTAGTCTAACATCGGTAGTGGGGAAACTGCTAGAGTCAGTTATTAAAGATGGGATAGCAGCGCATTTGGAAAGTGGTGAAATCATTGGACAAAGTCAACATGGATTTACGAAAGGTAAATCATGTCTGACAAATCTGATAGAATTTTTCGAGGATGTAACTAGTAGAGTGGATAAGGGAGAACCAGTGGATGTGTTATATCTAGACTTTCAGAAGGCTTTCGGCAAGGTCCCGCATAAGAGATTAGCATACAAACTTAAAGCACACGGTATTGGGGGTTCAGTATTGATGTGGATAGAGAACTGGCTAGCAGACAGGAGGCAAAGGGTAGGAGTAAACGGGTCCTTTTCAGAATGGCAGGCAGTGACTAGTGGGGTACCGCAAGGCTCAGTGCTGGGACCACAGCTATTTACAATATATATTAATGATTTGGACGAGGGAATTCAATGCAACATCTCCAAATTTGCAGATGATACCAAGCTGGGGAGTATAGTTAGGTGTGAGGAGGATGCTTGGAGGCTGCAGGGTGATTTGGATAGGCTGAGTGAATGGGCAGATGCATGGCAGATGCAGTATAATGTGGATAAATGTGAGGTTATCCACTTTGGTGGCAAAAACATGAGGGTAGACTATTATCTGAATGGTGGCAGATTAGGAAAGGGGGAGATGCAACGAGACCTGGGTGTCATGGTACACCAGTCATTGAAAGTAGGCATGCAGGTGCAGCAGGCAGTGAAGAAAGCAAATGGTATGTTAGCATTCATAGCGAAAGGATTTGAGTATAGGAGCAGGGAGGTTCTACTGCAGTTGTACAGGGTTTTGGTGAGGCCACACCTGGAGTACTGCGTACAGTTTTGGTCTCCAAATCTGAGGAAAGACATCCTTGCCATAGAGGGGGTACAGAGAAGATTCACCAGACTGATTCCTGGGATGTCAGGACTTTCATATGAGGAAAGATTGGATAGACTCGGCTTGTACTCGCTGGAATTTAGAAGATTGAGGGGGGATCTTATAGAAACGTACAAAATTCTTAAGGGGTTGGACAAGCTAGATGCTGGAAGATTGTTCCCGATGTTGGGGGAGTCCAGAACAAGGGGTCACAGTCTAAGGATAAGGGGGAATTCCTTTAGGACCGAAATGAGGAAAACATTCTTTACACAGAGTTGTGAGTCTCTGGAATTCTCTGCCACAGAAGGTAGTTGAGGCCAGTTCATTGGCTATATTTAAGAGGGCGTTAGATGTGGCACTTGTGGCTAAAGGGATCAGGGGGTATGGAGAGAAGGCAGGTACAGGATACTGAGTTGGATGATCAGCCATGATCACATTGAATGGCGGTGCAGGCTCGAAGGGCCGAATGGCCTACTCCTGCACCTATTTTCTATGTTTCTATGTTTCTATGAGATTGGGTGAATGGGTATCTTCGAAACGCATGCGAGCTCACTCACCGAGACCTTCAGAATTTCTTCACAGATATGGCTTCCAAACAGTCTTTTGATGAATAAATGCTTTATTGTTGATAGAAAATAGTAAGACATCCGAACTTCTTGCGACTCGTTACTACAATCTTCATCGAAATCCAGCTTATTACCTCAGACATTAGAAAACTCCTCGTGTTTCCGTAACACTCGAATGATCTCCTTTAGATCTCGCATGAACCCTGCATGGCCCACATGATCCCGCATAATGGAAGGCTTAACCTTCCCCATCGTCTCTCCAAACTAGTCTACAACCTAAACTTCTTCACAAGCATCTTAGATTAGATTTTATTATTTGTCATTCGAACCTCAGAGAGGCTCATAAGAAACTCTGTTACTACAGCCATACAAACAAAACTATTCCTACAAAACATACAAACAATTCAATTTACACAAACATCCATCACAGTGAATCTCCTCCTCACTGTGATGGAAGGCAAAGTTCTTCTCTCCCCCGCACCATTTATCTCCCGATGTCCAAGCCCTAGGCGGGCGCTGGGATGTCCCGCGGCCATCGAGGCCGCGCTGGGCGATGTACGGCCCCGCTCTAGGCCCAAAAGTCACAGTTGGAGCCCCCGGCGGGCGCTGGAATGTCCCGCGGCCATTGAAGCCGCGCCGGGCGATGTACGTCCCCGCTCCGGTTCGATCCAACCCCGCGACATGAGCGGGAGATGTTGCATTGCGGGAACTCCGGAAAACGGTCTCTCACCCGGACCCACGAGCTCCCGATATCCCGACAGTCCACCGGCAGTAATCTGCAGCTGGAGCTCCAGAGTCGGGCCGCAGCAGCGAGCCACCACCGCTCCCCACGCTCCGAGGCCGGCCAGCCCCACGACGGTGAGTCCGCAGCTCCGCAGGCTCCGTGACTGGAGCCCCCAGGTCGTCCCGGTCGGAGGCCGCTCCACGGTGCTAGGCCCCAACGACAACGGAGACCCGACAGGGAAAAGGTCGGGTCTCCCGTGCAGGGAAGAGATTTAAATGTTTCCCCCTCCCCACCCCCCACATATACACAGTTAGAAACAGTACAATTTTTTTTTTTAAATCTAAGCTCCAAACACGGCCCAAAACACGTTATAAATCCCACCCACAATATGACGAGCAGTCTAAAATTTAAAGGCACATGCCATTAACAATGATATACAAAACAGGCCAAATGGCCACTACATATGGTTATGGAGTTGGTACAAAGATAAGGCCCCTGTTTAGAACCTTCTCTTGGGCTTCTGTGTGGATGAATGTTTGGGAAAAATTAACAATTGTTTTCTCTAATTGGGCTCGGCCTTCTCTCAGCTTGGGGCCCACTTTAGTTTAAAGATCGCGTTGCCCCTCCCCCTTGCTAGGGTTTATTCACTAAAGTTGTGGTCTGGGCCTACTTGGAGGAGTTTAACAGGGACCACTGGTATGTACTTGTGTCTGTATTTAGTAGTGAGTTTCTGCCTGTACCTGGGGCTGTTGGTCAGGGTGGGGACAGTGAGGGGATGTATGGGGGGGGTGAGATATTGGTTCCACATGCCAATGTGGTGGATTTCCCCTCTGCCAGCATGGTACCAATGATCACCGTCTCCTGTCAGCACTTGACTGGATGGCGCTGCCTTCTGTCTCTGGGCTTTGTGTGATGTGTACTTGTGCTTGAGGAAACGGTGACCTGAAGACTCGTCCAATGTGTGGTCTTGGCTGGGGAACGGACACTTTGGTCTGGCCCAATGGATCATTACCCTTGTCCAAATCCACTTGCCTTCATTAGGCTCCCCACTTCCTCATTGTCTTGGCCTTCATCCTAACAGGGATTTATTCTGGTTTTTGGCCATGTCATGGAGCTAATAAACAGTGCTGGCAGAATTTGGCGGGTCAGGCAACATCTGTAGAGGAAATGGAGAGGTAACATCAGCTTGGAAGCCTTAAAGACTGGAATAGTGGGAGAAGGTTGGGAAAGGGAAATGGGGTAAAGCTTGGCAAGTGATGGGTGGATACAGGTGAGGGGACGATGGGCAGATGGTGGAGAAAAGGACAAAGGCTAGAGGTGAAAAGGTGACAACATTCCAGATGTGTGAAATGTAAAGCTGGAGCAAGGTTTGTGGGTGTAATGGGATGGGTATCCGGGTGTAATGGGATGGGTATCCGGGTGTAATGGGACCAGAAGGGATAAAACGGAATGTGATTTGGAGATGGGGATGAGTGTACTGATGAAGGGACACCCCCCTCTTTCCCTTCACTCCCCACCCTGGTGAACCTCGCTCAACACTCCAGTCACCCTACTCCATTCACCTCTAATGTACGCTCATCGCTGTCCCACATTCCCATCGTTCCGAGATCCCTCTCTCTGGCTTTGCATGTCACACCTCTTCTTGTCTGATACTTATCTCCTCTTCACCTCTAGTCTTTGTCACTATTCTCCTATCTGCTAATCAGTCCCCAACTGTATCCAACATCACTCACCAGGCTTTGTCCTGCTCCCATCTCTTTCCAGCTTTCTCCCAAATCAGTCTGAAGAAAGGTTCTGATCTGAAACATCTGTCCATTCCTTTGCAGTTGAGCAGATGGTGCCTGACCCACTGAGTACTTCCAGCACTGTTTCTGACCTCGTTATTCCTTGGTTAAAGTTATCCAAGGGAAAGTGAGTTGAATAGTCTTGGCTCTTATGTCTTATTACAATTTACAAATCCTGCCCCTTCCATTCACCCTACTGTAGTTCTTTAGGGTTGGCCTAAATCTATATTTGGTTTGACGAGTGTCTGCGTTGCTGCAATCTTTTTGCTTTCATCCTCTGTTTAGTTCCAAGCATCTCCAAGGACTGGATCTGTGCTGCTGAAAGTGTCTGCTGGGGTTAGACTGTCTCTTCCCATTCTGCCAAATGTTGGCGTAAGATGGAATAAACTTCTTCCCCATTGCTGTTCTCCTGATACACAAGTCTCATTCAATTCAATGTGTTTGTCGGCTACAGTAGAGTCTGGTCTGTTGCGGTCGGGTTTCCTCTGGTATTGTGAACTGCTGCACGCCCTGTAACGTTCCTGCAACTTTATCCAGTCTATCTGGATTTGATCTTCATGGAGATGGTGTGAAGGTAAGGCTCCTATTTCAACCCCTCTTTTGGTTTCAGTGGGATAAGTTTTTGAAAGATTAACAATGGGGTTTCCTATTTATTTTTGGTCAAGGGTTTTATAATTCAGGATACTGGATCTTGATAAAAAACAGAACTGGAGGAACTCGATGGGTCTGGCAGCATCTGTAGGCTGGCTCGGAGATTTGTAGGTTAATAGTAAGATTAAATGAGAACTTACCTGTTTGAAGTTTGATCTTTATTTTATGAGGAGTTACGATGAGGGATTACGTGAAGAAGCCCCGCCAGGCCAGGCACGTGCCGTGAGTAATTACTCGGGGTAGGCACTCAGTCCGCTTTCATAAAAAAATTAAACTGCGCACGCGCAGATTGTTCTTCCCAATAAATAAATCAATCAATAAATAAATAAATAAATAAATAAATAAATAAATAAAAACCGTGACATTTCAATTTGCCCAAGGCTTCCTAGTCCAAGACCAATTGGGGGAACAGTTCATTTCACAGCGTGTGTAGAGTCTGTGCCAGGGGTAAAGTTGTGGGGAGGGCACGAGTGTTGAGAAGGAGGGTGTCGGGGATACTGCCAGTAACTCACTCGCTCACCGCTGCCGCAGCTCTCCGGGTGCGAAGCCACGCACTGTAGCTGGGAATAGAAGCAGCTCGGGGAGCTACGAGCGGCCACCGGGACCCGACAGCAGAACTGGCCACCACTTCAGCGCCTTCTGCCGGCCCGCTCACCTTTGGCAGTGCTCTCCGTCGGAACACCTGTCACCTGCCGTTCGCCGACTTCGCTCATGTCAGCGGCTTCCTGCAAATCCTTAAAGTCCCACAGCCGAGTAACCGCAATCGTGCTGTCGGAATTTAAGGACATGAGTGAGGCCAGCGAGCGGCAGGACAGAGGTTTTTAGACTGAGAGTTGCCAGAGGTGAGCGGGGACCGGCAGAAGGAGCGAAGGTGGCGGCTGGTTCCGCTGTCCGGCCCGGCAGCCGCTCAGCCGCCCGAGCTACTTCTCTCTCTCTCCCCCCGCCCCCCGCCTCAATGCGGTGCCATTCCACGCCCCCGTGCAAGGAGCGTCACAAGTGGCAGTATCCCAATCCCCTCATTCATAACATTTGTGCCCTCCCCGCAACTTTACCCCGGGCCAGACTCCCCAAATGCTTTGAAAGGAGCTCTCGCCCCCCCCACCCCCACACTCTGGGAAATACAGTATTTAAAAACATAAACACAAAATGTACTTACCACATTATTGGTACACAAACTCCATTCTTCTCTCTTTGTTACCTAACATACATTTAAAATATTGACAAACCATAGATGAACACCCCGCCAAGAAACTTGCGCTGCGCATGCGCAGTAGACTGATGTGCATGCGCAGTGCAGCAAAGGCAGAATTTCTGCTGCCTTCAGCCCCGCTTGAAACTGACGGTTTCAGGCAGCGCTGACGGCACGTGGGCTGCACTGAGCTTCCCGTGTTACAAGCGCTGCGGATGAAAGGCACGGAGAATAATGCCTACCTAAGAGATCGATCTCTTACATAGGCATAATTCTCCCATGCCTTTATTATTTATATTTAGTTATTACTATGTTATAATTTTAGTCAGGGTAGGCAGTGCCTACCTTGCCTACCCTGACGGCATGTGCTTGCGCCAGGCGCATGTTCGGCATACTTCAAAGCAGCGGCGTGAAAAACACAGAACCAATAGCCGGAGTAAGATAGTAAGGCTCACAAAGATTAGAACTACCAGATGATCATTTATATTATGAGTTTGGGAGCGGAGGGCACGTAATCCCTCATCGTAACGCCTCATAAAATAAAGATCAAACTTCGAACAGGTAAGTTCTCATTTAATCTTACTATTTTACTTCGGAGTCACGTGAGTGACTACGTGAAGATTTTAAAGCTCTGTGATTTTCATGCCGTAGATCATTCCATACGACACACTGCTTCAGTTTACCCAGTAGTGAGTAAATAATATATATTGCTTGAAATTATGCAATAAATATTTATATATTTATTTTTAATTTTTATATTATCATTTTATTTTATTTTTTTTAAATAATAATAAAACGAAAAATAATAACCCCTCTATCCCAGGGGAAATAACAACAAATGTTATGCAACAAAGCAAACAATTTTGAACAGAACCCAACACAGCATGTGCAACTCTGGCACTGTAACAACAGGTTTATCATAAAACTAGGAAAGTTTCTTTTTTAGACCATCCTGCAGTCTCCAGAATTTGGTCGAGCGGCACGTCCTGCACCTTCGTCGCGGACATTGATACCGCCCTTGTAGAGTGAGATTTATACACATCAGTGTCTACTCCAGTTAATCCAGAACCTGTTTATCCATCTAGAAATAGTTTGTACTGTCACTTTTATATGTTTCTTGTGGGTAATGAACATTGGTGTCTCACAATCTCGGAGACTCTTAATTCAATATATATTAATTCAGATGCTTAGCCACACACAATGTTTAGTTGACAGTGTATGTCTTAAAGATTACATTGGTTCCAGCCTTTCTTGGCTTGCTTAGATCATTGACATAAAACATTATTTTATCTACAGACAACTGTATACAATCTAACCACAACATGTGTAATGTTTGTACTCATTCTGCTGATATTAATGGTATGAGCATAACCACTTTAAATATTAACTTCTGAAAAGACAGTGTCGTAATTTGAGTCCATTGCCGAAGCAATGTGAGAACTATACTGACATCACAGATTTCTGAATATCTGGGTTTGGTAGGATTTTATTAAATTCCTCTCATAAATCGGGATATTAACAGATGAGACCCGATAGTTGTTGAGTATGAAATAGTCCTAAATAGGAGGACAAAACACTCCGAGCTCCATTCATGGCACTATAACTCAGGTGCAACATAACAAGGAACTCCAATACATCTGATATGTTTGCAGTATGATAAAATATATCTGACTGTATACAAAAAAAATTCCCATTCCTTATATGACACATATATTGTTTCTTAGTGCTATCTCTCCAAGCTGCAGTTATGACATCCATGGTCCTATCCAATATTCCATCAGAACCTGCAGATTAATAATTAATATGGTCATGTAAAAAAAAAACCCAAAAGACTGGCCAGATATACAACAAGACAAAATGCACAACTGGTAAGGAGAAATCTTTCTTCTGATGTTGGTTAAATGACAAAGGTTTGCCCTCACTGTTGAGTGTACCGTTTCCCTGGAGAAACCACCAACTTTTGCCGCATGAATGGTTAGGTGAACATTTCTCCTGTGCAGGCACTGCCTGGTGAACTCATGAGATTGTATACTGTTGACACTCCACAAGCAAAGGAGTTCAGAAGGCATATTAAACAATCCAACTGACGTCATTCAGTGCCAAGGAAGTGGTGCCACTCGGATGGAATCCTTCAGTGATAATGCAAGGCCAGATTCATCAGGTTGAACAAGTTAGGTCTTTATTCTTTGGACCGCAGAAGGTTAAGGGGGGAATTGATTGAGGTCTTTAAAATGATGAAAGGGATAGACAGAGTTGACGTGGATAAGCTTTTCCCATTGAGGGTAGGGAAGATTCAAACAAGAGGTCATGACATGAGAATTAAGGGACAGAAGTTCAGGGGTAACATGAGGGGGAACTTCTTTACTCGGAGAGTGGTGGCTGTGTGGAATGAGCTTCCAGCAGAAGTGGTGGAGCCAGGATCGATTTTAACATTTAAAAGTATAGTGGATCGGTATATAGACGGGAGGGGTATGGTCTGAGTGCAGGTAGATGGGACTAGGGGAAAATAAATTGTCGGCACGGACTGGAAGGGCCGAGAGGGCCTGTTTCCATGCTGTAATTATTATATGGTTATATGTAATGGATGACTTCTGCTGTTACTGGATGTACCAACAATTACAGCACCTGGGATTTGTCATGAATGTCTGAATCATCATTCTGAGCACCAATGGGAACAATGGCTGTGTAGTAATGGTCCCTAGATAAGGGACGTACCAAATATTAACTGATAAGAACATATACTACACTTGATCTTAGCCAAAAGGCCGAGGACAATACCAATTTGGAACCACCAAACGCCTGCAGTGGAGACTTGCTCTATTTTGGTGACAAATTGTCTAATCAGACAAAATGGGGAAAACATAAAAGACTATACTTCCCCAATGTAGCGAGAATGCATCCACCGCTAATGCTCCTGGGTCTGACTCCCACGAGACACATTTAGACCACTGGAGATTTAATCCAGACACAACAGATCAACATTTGGTACTCATACTGTCTGACAATCTTTTGAAACTTTTTGAATTTTAACATTCATTCTGTATTGTCATTGCACTTTCGTGATCTGTTGTTTTACCACAATATTGTATTCTCCCACAGTTGTGGTATTGTCTACTCGTAATTGAACATGTAAGTTCTTTATTGTAGAACAACAGCTATTAATGCATAAAACTCACCCAATAACTCCAAATAATTCAACCATGTATTTGGAGAATTAATCGTCTTGGACAGTCCATCGATCACCACAACTGGTGTCACTGTCTTAACGCTCCCCATCCGAGAGCACTCTCATCAGTCTGTAATAACACTGAAGACTTCTGAACAAGCCTTCTACTTCTAGTAACTTGTGCAACATTGAGAATACATCATTGAATTCAGCTCGACCTTTAGTTGGTAACTGCATGGATCTAATCAATAACCTGCACGCTTTTTACTCTTATATTCTGGTCTTTGCAGGCTTTGATCATGCAGAGGTCCCAATTTGACAGCATGAATGCTGCTATCACTTTACCAGTAACTGTAGCTACTTCTTGGATGGTGGGATAATGTTTTTTACCAAGACAAATACAGGCATTTGTAACATCCCCAACCTTAATTTGTTGATAAAGTTACTCACATATCAACTGTATTAAAGACAAACCCCAAATAATCAATTGTTTGGGATGCCTGTAACTTCCATGTTGTTTGGATGTACAGAACCTTAGCCTTTCAATAGGCTTACGTTGCTGAACTCAGTTCTTCAGCTATGTTAAATTAACATATCCTCTAGTCAAGTCATTACAATGTGATTCTGAGCCCTCATTAACACCAGTGCTGGTTTCAATAATTGTGTGAGCAATCTGAGGGCTGAATTTAACCCATTAGGTAATTCCTTCAGCTGACCCATCCAATTAATTGAAGTACCTGAATAATAAGGCATCTTTTTTTAAGTCTAAAAAAATAACCACATAGCAGCCTTGTGTTAACAACTTTGTTATAATGCTGAAGTGTACTTTTTTTAAATGTTCATACTGAACTATAAATTTAAGTTTGTGAGTCCTAGAATGACTCAGAAAGTTCACTCAGTCTTCCCGTGGATTTTGAAGCAACAGCAACAAAGAGAAGCAGGAGAAAGCACTGATTGGCTCTAGCCCAAGTGGGAGGAGAGTTCTCAGTGAGTCAGAGGGGGAGAGCAGTTCCTCAAAACTGAGGAATTTGGTTTGTAAATTAGGCAATTGAACAGTCAATATAAGCAAGGCAGCTCTTGGGGAGAGGCAGTGAGGGAGTGGTCTTGTGAGGGAAGTGCCCTGTGAGTAAAGTGTGAGTCTTTGGCTCGAGAGTCTTCGGCGAGGAGGCTGCGCAAAATACTGGATAGGGCGAGACCGAGGCAAAAGAAGATGTCAAGCAAGCTGATGCAGTGTGATGCTTGCAGTATGTGGGAGGTCAAGGACACTGCTGGTGCCTCTGGATGCTACAAATGTGAGAAGTGCATCCAGGTACAGCTCCTGAAGGACCGTGTTGGGGAACTGGAGAAACAAGTGGATGACCTCAGGTTCATTCGAGAAACTGAGTCGTTTCTCGACAAGTCCTTCAGTGAGATTGTTACACCCAAGGCACTAGAAGAGAGAAGGTGGGTGACGGTGAGAAAGGGAGGAAAACATGGGATGCAAAGGTCCCCGGGTGTTGTACCTCTTGTGAACAGGTTCACCCACGTGGAAGCTGCCGGGACAGAAGACGGTATCCCACTGAGCGGCGGACTGGCTTGCCAAACAAAAAGGGCTGATGAGCCAAACCCACAGAGGCCAAAGTCGGGCAACGCCATTGTAGTTGGAGACTCCATTGTGAGAGGTACGGACAGGGGTTTTTGCGGCAACAGACGGGATTCCAGGATGGTGTGCTGCCTTCCTGGTGCCAGGATCCAGGATGTTACGGACAGAGTGCAGACAATCCTCAAGGGCGAAGGTGACCAGCCGGAAGTGGTCGTGCATGTTGGCACAAATGATGTTGGAAAGAAGGAGATGAATTTTTTGCAGCGGGACTTCAGAGAGCTCGGAAAAATGCTGAAAAGCAGGACTTCCAGGGTTGTTATCTCCGGTTTGCTTCCAGTTCCTCGTGCTGGCGAGAGCAGGAACAGGGAGATATGGGACCTGAATGTGTGGCTGAGGAACTGGTGCAGGGGGCAGGGATTTAGATTCTTAGATCACTGGGATTCTTTTTATAGTAAGGGGGAACTGTACAAAAGGGACGGATTGCATCTTAACAGGTGGGGGACCAGCATTCTGGCCGGCAGGTTTGCCACTGCTACACGGATGGTTTTAAACTGAATAAGGGGGGTGGGGTATCAAATGGGATAGTCGAGGACGGAGTTAGAGGGAAAGAGAGTAAAGCGATGGTTAATGACCCCAGAATTAACGGGGAAGAAAGCTCACAAAGGGATAGGAGAGTATGGCCAAGTGTAATAGGGATCGATGTGAAAGGGGCCACTTGTCAACATCATTGTATAAGGAGTAAGAGTGTTGTAAAAACAAGCCTGAAGGCTTTGTGTCTCAATGCGAGGAGCATTCGTAATAAGGTGGATGAGTTGAAGGTGCAGATAGCGATTAATGACTATGCTATAGTTGGAATCACGGAGACTTGGCTCCAGGATGACCAAGGTTGGGAGCTGAACATCCAGGGATATTCAATATTCAGGAGGGATAGACGAAAAGGAAAAGGAGGTGGGGTAGCGTTGCTGGTGAGAGAGGAGATTAATGCAATAGAAAGGAAGGACATTAGCGTGGAGGATGTGGAATCGATATGGGTAGAGCTGCGAAACTCTAAGGGGCAGAAAACGCTAGTGGGAACTGTGTACAGGCCACCTAACAGTAGTATTGGAGTTGGGGATGGCATCAAACAGGAAATTAGAAATGCGTGCAACAAGGGTAACACGGTTATAATGGGTGACTTCAATCTGCATGTAGATTGGGTGAATCAAATTGGCAGGGGTGCTGAGGAAGAGGATTTCCTGGAATGTATGCGGGATAGTTTTCTCAACCAACATGTGGAGGAACCAACGAGAGAGCAGGCTATCCTAGACTGGGTATTGAGTAATGAGGAAGGGTTAGTTAGCAGTCTTGTTGTGCGTGGCCCCTTGGGCAAGAGTGACCATAATATGGTTGAGTTCTTCATTAGGATGGAGAGTGACAAAATTAAGTCAGAAACAAGGGTTCTGAACTTGAACAAAGGTAACTTTGAAGGTATGAGATGTGAATTGGCCAAGATAGACTGGCAGGTGATTCTTAAAGGGTTGACAGTGGATGTGCAATGGAAGGTATTTAAAGACTGCATGGATGAAGTACAAAAGTTGTTCATACCAGTTTGGCAAAAGAATAAATCGGGGAAGGTGGTGCATCCATGGATAACAAGGGAAATCAGGGATAGTATAATAACAAAAGATGAGGCATACAAATTTGCCAGAAAAAGCAGCCTACCGGAGGACTGGGAGAAATTCAGAATCCAGCAGAGGAGGACAAAGGGCTTAATTAGGAAAGGGAAAATAGATTATGAAAGGAAACTGGCAGGGAACATAAAAACTGACTGCAAAAGTTTTTATAGATATGTAAAGAGAAAGAGACTAGTTAAAACAAATGTTGGTCCCTTGCAGTCAGAAACAGGTGAATTGATCATGGGGAACAAGGACATGGCAGACCAATTGAATAACTACTTTGGTTCTGTCTTCACTAAGGAAGACATAAATAATCTGCCGGAAATAGCAGTGGAACGGGGGTCAAATAAGATGGAGGAACTGAGTGAAATCCAGGTTAGCCGGGAGGTGGTGTTGGGTAAATTGAACGGATTGAAGGCCGATAAATCCCCAGGGCCAGATAGTCTGCATCCCAGAGTACTCAAGGAGGTAGCCACAGAAATAGTGGATGCATTAGTGATAATTTTTCAAAATTCCTTAGATTCTGGAGTAGTTCCTGAGGATTGGAGGGTAGCTAATGTAACCCCACTTTTTAAAAAAGGAGGGAGAGAGAAAGCGGGGAATTACAGACCAGTTAGTCTAACATCGGTAGTGGGGAAACTGCTAGAGTCAGTTATTAAAGATGGGATAGCAGCGCATTTGGAAAGTGGTGAAATCATTGGACAAAGTCAGCATGGATTTACGAAAGGTAAATCATGTCTGACAAATCTGATAGAATTTTTCGAGGATGTAACTAGTAGAGTGGATAAGGGAGAACCAGTGGATGTGTTATATCTAGACTTTCAGAAGGCTTTCGACAAGGTCCCGCATAAGAGATTAGCATACAAACTTAAAGCACACGGTATTGGGGGTTCAGTATTGATGTGGATAGAGAACTGGCTAGCAGACAGGAGGCAAAGGGTAGGAGTAAACGGGTCCTTTTCAGAATGGCAGGCAGTGACTAGTGGGGTGCCGCAAGGCTCAGTGCTGGGACCCCAGCTATTTACAATATATATTAATGATTTGGACGAGGGAATTCAATGCAACATCTCCAAATTTGCAGATGATACCAAGCTGGGGGGTATAGTTAGGTGTGAGGAGGATGCTTGGAGGCTGCAGGGTGATTTGGATAGGCTGAGTGAATGGGCAGATGCATGGCAGATGCAGTACAATGTGGATAAATGTGAGGTTATCCACTTTGGTGGCAAAAACATGAGGGTAGACTATTATCTGAATGGTGGCAGATTAGGTAAGGGGGAGATGCAACGAGACCTGGGTGTCATGGTACACCAGTCATTGAAAGTAGGCATGCAGGTGCAGCAGGCAGTGAAGAAAGCAAATGGTATGTTAGCATTCATAGCGAAAGGATTTGAGTATAGGAGCAGGGAGGTTCTACTGCAGTTGTACAGGGTTTTGGTGAGGCCACACCTGGAGTACTGCGTACAGTTTTGGTCTCCAAATCTGAGGAAAGACATCCTTGCCATAGAGGGGGTACAGAGAAGATTCACCAGACTGATTCCTGGGATGTCAGGACTTTCATATGAGGAAAGATTGGATAGACTCGGTTTGTACTCGATGGAATTTAGAAGATTGAGGGGGGATCTTATAGAAACCTACAAAATTCTTAAGGGGTTGGACAAGCTAGATGCTGGAAGATTGTTCCCGATGTTGGGGGAGTCCAGAACAAGGGGTCACAGTCTAAGGATAAGGGGGAATTCCTTTAGGACCGAAATGAGGAAAACATTCTTTACACAGAGAGTGGTGAGTCTCTGGAATTCTCTGCCACAGAAGGTAGTTGAGGCCAGTTCATTGGCTATATTTAAGAGGGCGTTAGATGTGGCACTTGTGGCTAAAGGGATCAGGGGGTATGGAGAGAAGGCAGGTACGGGATACTGAGTTGGATGATCAGCCATGATCACATTGAATGGCGGTGCAGGCTCGAAGGGCCGAATGACCTACTCCTGCACCTATTTTCTATGTTTCTATGTTTCTATGACTCTGCAACCTCCATACTTGTGTCTGGGATATATTATCTCTACCTGACGAGTTCCTGGTACATTCAAACACCAAGCCGATCAGATTTCATGCAGAATTACAAACCAATTGTAATATTAACCAACCAGAGCTTGTTACCCAGAAATTCCATGTGTAATGGAATGCCGTTTCTGTACTTCCGTAAATGAACCAGAAGATCTCCTTCTCTTAATATAGGGGTTCGTATTCATCAATAATAAATCTGGTTATAGCTTACCCGCATATATCCTGCATTTTCTTGGGTATAATGTTAGCCAATGGCAACTTTCATCATACAATTGGGTTTGAATATGCTTTGCAGAGTAACGCAAGCATGTCTTAAAAGTATTGGACATAATCGACCCATGTATGTCTTCCCCAAATGCAGTGATGCCAACTGAATATCAGCTAGAGGACATGCTGGAACACATTTCCTGTCCTTGTATCGTTACACTCATGAGTGCCCAATTACTGAGTTACTGTTGGCACCCTGAGCGAGGCACAATAGACGGGTATTTTATATATTTTTATATATTATTTACGGTTTCAGTCATAACAGTATCTTGGAGTAGGTGAGAAACCAAATAATGTTGTCCGCCAGGTTCATCCATACCTCACCAGTCCATACCGATATAGCAAAACTTGGTGCTACATCGGGAACACCCAGAATATTTCTATTGTGCTCTGGTGTATACACATAAGTAGGGACACCAGCTTCAGGGTCAGTTTCATCCTGCCCTGGTACTCCCGTGTCTTGCTCTAGGGAGACTTCATCCAGACCTATGCAAGGCACTGGTGAATGAGATTCTCATTCTTTATAGGCACCATACTCATTGTATGGAAACTCCTTCGGAGCCTGCCTTAGAATCTCATGGGTCTTAAAACCCTTAATTGTTAAGAGTTTTGGGCATTTTATCTTGCTCTAAGGACTTCTTCCAACCTATGCAAGGCACTGGTGAATGAGATTCTCATTCTTTATAGGCACCATACTTAGTGTATGAAAACTCCCACGGAGCCTGCCTTAGAATCTCATGGGCCTTTAGAACCCTTGACTGATTAGAGTTTGGAGCATTTTATCTTGCTCTAGTGACCTCATCCAGACCTAACCAAGGTACTGGAGAATCGGAATCCCATTTTCATAGGCACCATACTCAGCGTATGGAAACTCCTTTGGAGCCTGCCTTACAGGAAGACAGTCAAGTGTTCTAAGACCCATGTATAAGTCAAGTGTGGAGCATTTTCTCCATTTCCAGCCTTCCCCTCATTCTTGTCCTCCCTTGGAGGAGAGTTACTTTCTTTACTGTTTTCTAATTGTGCATAAATCATATACCTTTAAAATTATAATTCTGAGAGGCACATTCTGCTTGCAGAATATTTGTATTAACCTCAGTATCACACAGGGTTATATACATTTCCATAAAGGAAAACTGCATCTGGTAACATATACACAGAGCAGACTTTATTTTACAATTGTGGGTATTCGGAGCTGGCATTTAGCGCAGCCGTTATCTCCAAACCCGATCTAAATAGTGGTAAATAGTGGGAACCGGCTTTTAAATCACCCTTATCTCCCAATCCGATATAAATCGGAAACTGCGGTTCCAGCGCGTTCCATTCAATTACCGCAGTTTAAATACTAAATACTCTAGCTGGCTCCGTATTTTCAAGCCAGATTTACAGAGTTTTTAAAAAAATGTCCCAAAATACATAAACACTCTAGCTGGCTCTGCAGACTTATAGAGTTTAAAAAACACTCGCAAGAAGTTCAACACTGACTTACCTGCGGGTTAAACTTACCGCTGGAGGGAGCTGCGCTCTCCACCCTGTCGGTGCCACATGCGTCGACAGGATGCCGAACATGCACCTGGCGGGGCTTCTTCACGTAGTCACTCACGTGACTCCGAAGTAAAATTGGTTTTAGTAAACTCTCCCTAGTGTGTAGGATAGTGCAAGTGTATGGGGTGATCACTGGATTGTGCAGACACGGTGGGCCAGATGGCCTGTTTCCACGCTATCTCTAATTATTATTTTTTATTTGCGGTTCTTTCAATTCGGGGTGCTGGAATCGTGAGCATAAACAACAGTGCTGGAGGAACTTGGTCAGGCAGTATCTGAAGAAATGGACAGATGATTAATCAGGGCATGAGCCTTCAGACTGAAATACAGGAGAAAGCTGGAAATGAGGTGGGGGTGGGGCACTGCCTGACGGGTGATGGGTGGGTACAGGTGACTGGGTGATGGGCAGATGGGTGGAGTAAGTGACAAAGGCTGAAGGTGAAAGTGATAAAACGTGTTGGATAAGGGCAAGAACTGTGAAATGTAAAGCCAGTGGGAGGTGGGGTGGGAAGGTAAAAGGGAAATATGGGACAAGGAGATGGGAGATGAGTGTACTTCCCTTCACCCCCCCCCCCCCAAAAACCCCCCTGGTGTACCAATTGACTGACTAACTAACTCACTGACTAATCAACTAACACTGGTCTTTTCCCTTGCACTGTACACTCATCTCTCAAACAGTAGTCCCATATTTCCCTCTCTCCCTTCCACCCATATCTCCTAGTTTTATATTTCAGTATTCTCCTTATTTGGCATTTTGTCCCTTTCACCTTGAGCCTTTGGCATTCACTCCTTCCATATGCTAATCACACCTCACAAGTGCCACCTATTTACTTGCTGGCTTTGTCCTGCGTGCCTCTGCCTCTTTTCACTCTTTCATCAGTCTGAGGAAGGTTGCTGACCTGATGTGTCATCTGTCCATTCCACAGGTTGTGCCTGAACTGCTGAATGCCTCCAGCACGTTGTCTTTAGACAGAGCCATGTTCCCAGGTTAATGTAATTGTAGTTGGCTCCTGTTACAGGGAAAGTAGAGTTTAATATTTGTGGTGTATTAATTTGACTGTTTTGTACATCTTTGTCAGCTCTCGGGATCTGGTCTTTCTGGAGAATACTTTACGGTAAGGCCCCAGTGTCAACACCTCTCTTGGGTTTCAGTGTTTGGGGGGATGATTGGGCAGCACAGTTGCAGAGTTGCTGCCTCACAGTGCCAGAGACCTGGGTTCAATCCTGACAACATGTGTTGTCTGGATAGTTTGTATGTTCTCCCTGTGACCATGTGGGTTTTCTCCAGGTGTTTTGGGTTCTTCCAACACACCAAAGACATGCAGATTTGTAGATTAATTGGTTTTAGTAAACTGTTCCTAGTGTGTAGGATAGTGCTAGCGTTCGGGGTGATTGCTGGATTGTGCTGACTTAGTGGACCAGGGGGCCTGTTTCCACACTTTAGTTGGTCTTAATGTATTTATGTTAATACAATGTGAAGAAGGGTCCTGTTCTGAAAGGTCACCTATCCATGTTCTGCAGAGATGCTGCCTGACCCACTGATTACTGCATTGCACCGCATACTGCAGAGTGAGGAATTTCTTTAGTCTGAGGGTGGTGAACCTGTGGAATTCATTGCAACAGAGGGCTGTGGAGGTTGGCGATGGATATTTTTTAAGGTGGAGATAGATTCTTGGTTAGCAAGGGCGTTGAACGTTACGGAGTCTAAATGATGGCCTCGACCCGAAACGTCACCTGTTCCTTCTCACCAGAGATACCGCCTGACCCGCTGAGTTACTCCAGCTCGTTATCTCACCATACGTTTGGGTGCATCTACATTGTTACAATCCATTTCTTCAGTACTCTCGGTTCTACGCTCGCCCTTGCAGCTCCTTGGCTCTGCTCTTGGCCTTTCCACCCTGGCTCAGCAATTTTTGACAAGTTCTGGGGGTTTGGGTTTTTCCAGGTATTTTTAACCACCTGGACACCACTGAATATTTGTTTATATATAACGTTTCAATGTCCACGTGAAGAGTATGGCATCGGGGAACAAGGTTGGGAGAACACTTGTGAAATTTAACGTGTATTTGATGGGGTAACTGGGGTGTTGCTGTGCTTGCAAATTGCAAGTCAGTGCTGGAGCAACTCGATGGGTCCAGCAACATTGCTGGAGGATATGGATTGGTAATTCTGGCTTGGGACTCTTTAGACCCTTAAGAATTTTAGTCTAAATGTATTGGACTACCTTAATATTGGTCCAACCTACAGAAGTCCTGACTGCAGAGCCTCAAGGGTCCTGGGTGGAGATACATCTCCAGGAATTGTCCACATGTCCAAGTGTTTTTACCTTGAGGACTAGAATCTTCTCACCCAGGTCTGTCCGACCCACTGAGTTACTCCTGCACTTTGTCTAATTGTAGAGAAGGACATTGGAACATTTCAAACATTGAAATGTTATGTTAATTTGATTTTTCAGCTTAGTCTTCCTGGATTTGGTTGTTATAGATGTCATAGGAAGATAAGGTACCTATTTCTAACCCTCTTCAGTTTAATGGGATAAATGTGTTAAATTATTGATGGCTTTTCAAATTTGTTTCTTCAACATCGAGGAGCTCGCAGTCTCTGGTAGAGACAGATGTCCAAAGATCGCAAAAGGTTCGACTGGACCCTGAGTGAGCTGGGATTCAACCCCCACGACTTGGACGGCCCGACACAGACGGCCTGGGAGTCGTGATCGTCCCGTCAACGGGAGGCCAAAGAAGGGAAGAGTTTGAACTTTGTGTTTTGTTGCTTTTTATTGGTACGAGTGTGTGGTAAATGAAATTCTTAGTGCGGCAAAGCATACTTTTTTTTGCAACACGAGCCACCCCATGCTAGAATGGTGAGTAAATACACAGTGCTGGAGGAACTTGGTGGGTTTGACAAACTCTGAAGAAATGGACAGATGACTGATCGGGTCGGGAGCTCTCAGTCTGAAATACGGGGGAGAGCTGGAAATGAGGTGGGGGTTGGGCACTGCCTGACAGGTGATGGGTGAGTGGGTGATGGGCAAATGGATGGAGTAAGTGCTGAAGGTGGAAGTGATAAAACATGTTGGATAAGTGGGTTGGAAGGTAAAAGGGAAATATGGATAAGAGATGAGCGTACTTCCCTTCATTAACTAAGTAATAACTAAGTAGTAGCAGTAACAAAGTAGTAGCAGTAGCTAAGTAGTAACAACGAAATAGTAATTAAGTAATAACAACTAACTAGTCCTTTCGTGTACGCTCACCTCTCAAACAGTCCCATATTCCCTCTATCTCTTCCACCCATATCTCTCCTAGTGTTATATTTCTGTTCTCTCCTTATTAGGCATTTTGTCCCTTTCACCTTGAGCCTTTGGCACTCACTCCATCCATATGCTAATCACGCCTCACATGTACCGCCTATTTCCTTGCTGGCTTTGTCCTGCATGCCTCTGCCTCTTTTCACTATCTCTCATCAGTCTGAGGAAGATTGCTGACCTGAGATGTCATCTGTCCATTCCACTTGCAGTCAGGCAGATTGTGCCTGAACTGCTGAATGCCTCCAGCACTTTGTCTTTGGACAGAGCCATGTTCCCTTGTAGTTGGCTCCTGTTACAGGGAAAGTAGAGTTTTATATTGTGGCTAAGTCTCACTTTTATTAATGCTGCCCTACCCAGGTACTGTAGTTTTTGCTGTTGGTTTAAATCTCCGATTTGGATACATCTGCATTGGTGCAATTTCCTAGCCTGTCTTCCTCTAAGGAGTGAGAAATTCCTGTTAGTTTCCACCCAGAGTCTCCAAAGACTGGGCTCTGTGCTGGTAGAAATATCTGCTAGGGTTAGACAGTCTCCTCCCAATCTGCCAATGTTGGCTTGTGCTAGGGCAAACTTCATCCCCATCTCTGATACTTTGGTTTGACGCTGATTTAATTCAAAAGATGTTTTCATTTAAAGCAATATGTGACTCATGGGTGTGTTTCAACTAGGTATTCTGAACACCCTGTATGCTTCTGTTGGTGTACAGGAAATTAGAATTGTGTGCAACAAAGGTAAAACAGTTATAATGGGTGACTTCAATCTACATACAGATTGGGTGAATCAAATTGGCAGGGGTGCTGAGGAAGAGGATTTCTTGGAATGTATGCGGGATAGTTTTCTAAACCAACATGTAGAGGAACCAACGAGATAGCAGGCTATTCTAGACTGGGTATTGAGTAATGAGGAAGGGTTAGTTAGCAGTCTTGTTGTGTGAGCCCCCTTGGGCAAGAGTGACCATAATATGGTTGAGTTCTTCATTAGGATTGAGAGTGACATTGTTAATTCAGAAACAAGGGTTCTGAACTTTAAAAAAAAGGTAACTTTGAGGATATTAGACGTGAATTGGCCAAGATAGACTGGCCCTTCCTCATTACTCAGTACCCTGTCTTGAATAGCCTGCTGTCTCGTTGGTTCCTCCACATGTTGGTTTAGAAATCTATCCCGCATACATTCCAAGGAATCCTCTTCCTCAGCACCCCTGCCAATTTGATTCACCCAATCTATATGTAGATTGAAGTCACCCATTATAACTGTTTTACCTTTGTTGCACGCATTTCTAAGTTCATGTTTGATGCCATCCCCAACTCCACTACTACTGTTAGGTGGCCTGTACACAACTCCCCCTAGCGCTTTCTGCCCCTTAGTGTTTCGCAGCTCTACCCATATCGATTCCACATCCTCCAAGCTAATGTCCTTCCTTTCTATTGCGATGAGGGATTTCGTGAAGAACCCGCCAGCACGCATGCATGACATTCTTCAAAGCAGCGGTGTGGAATCACAGAACCAACACACAAAGAAATGACTTGTTATAGTAAGATTGAAGAGACTCTAGTTACCAGTTGACTTTATGATCGAGGGTTGGGAGCGGAGGACACGAAATCCCTCATCACAACGCCTCATAAAATAAAGATCAAACTTCAAACTGGTAAGTTCTTGTTTAATCTTACTATTTCATTTCGGAGTCACATGAGTGACTTCGCGAAGACTTCAAAGCTCTGTGATTTCATGCCCTGGACAACGTCCATGCTATCACACACGCCACTGTAAGGATGGATAGGAGTAATCAAATTTTCAGACTGCTTATTCTGAAAAATAATAATATTTATTAATAATAACAAAAAAGAAAAAAACCCTCAATGGGGAGTAGTCATATGTTCTCGACCTGCATTCAGCACAGCTTCTGCGAACATTCCAGGAGTGGTAACAGGTTTATTATAAAACTGCTGAAAGGTGGCTTCTCTGGCCCATCCCGCTGTGGCAAGAATATGGTCCATGGGCACCTCCATGACCTTTGCCGCCGACGTTGATGCAGCCCTAGTGGAATGGGATTTAAAAACATTAGTATCAATACCTGCTTCGTTCAAGACGATCCTGAGCCATCTGGAGATCGTCTGTACCGTCACTCTATGGTGAGGTTTTTTGTGGCTGATTAGCAGGTATTGCTCCATTCCCCTTAATTTCCACGTCACTCTTATATAGTGGCGGATATGGGTGGCTAAACATAGCCTAGCATCAGCGGGGTATGCTGGAAACACCAGCTGCAGCCCTGTGAATCCAGATCTATGCTGCTTAAGTAATTCATCAACGAAGAAAATAACCTTCTCCGGGCTAGAAATCATTCTGTCAATCTTGACCTTGTGAAGAGTCTGTACCCTTTGTGCCGAAGTGAGTGCCAATAACATCACCAGCTTCAGGGTGAGTTTGTCCAATTCAAGCCCTTCCATGGGCGACCACGTCCTGAGTAGGGTTAGTACTTTCCCAATGTCCCAGGTGACGTTGTAACGGGGTCTTGGCGGATTGGAATTAAATATTCCCCGCATCAGTTTGAACACCAGTTTATTAGATCCTACCTCAATATTGAGGTAGAATGATAGCGCACTCCTGGCGCTATTGATGGCACTGTAGCTGAGGTGTTCGTCATGGTGTAACCCCGCAAGGAATTCCAGCACATCTGTGATTGAAACGGAATCATATGCAATGTCCAAGCGGCCGCAGTAGGTTTCCCATTTTCTGATATGCAATATATATTGCCGTCTTGCGGACTCCCTGCATGATGCTCCCATAGTATCCATTGTCCTTGATGAGAAACCATACTGCAGTAAAGGTCTGTTCAGATCCTGCAAGCCAATAAATTCAAGTGACTATGGCAGGGATGTGGTTCCCCTGTAACAGGGTTCGCCACCAATTGTGGGCAACCCTCTAAGAGGACCCATGGTTGACTGATCATACCAAGGACCACCGGATACCATGACTGAGTAGGCCAGTCGGGTATGATAAGAATGCCTTTAGCAGCATCTAGCTGGATTTTCCACAATACCCGACTGATGAGGCAAAATGGAGGAAATGCATAGAAAAACCATTTCCCCCTGTCTAGCGAGAAAGCGTCCATCGCCATTGCCCCAGGATCTGGTTCCCATGATACGTATGTTGTTACCTGATGGTTCAACCGTGACGCAAAAAGGTCAATATTCGGTTTACCAAATTTGGCTGTAATTTTGGCGAATATTTGGGGATTCAACATCCACTCAATGTTGTCATTAAATTTCCGTGACCTGGTGTCCACCACTGTGTTGAGCTTACCTGGTAAATAGGTAGCTGAAATCCAAATATTCCGTGGTATACACCAGAGCCAAATTGTATTAGTCAATTCATCACATGAAATTGACCTGGTACTGCCCATATGATTTAGGTATGCCACCACAGTGGTGTTGTCTATTTGGAGACGGACATGAGTGTCAGTAAAGTTTGAACAATAAGCTCTAAGTCCGTGGAATGCTCCTAGCATCTCCAAATAATTTATCCCTTGTGATAACAACAGGGTAGATTCAAGGGTGTCCCATCTGCCTCCGCAACTAGTGTAGTTGTCCGTAGCTCCCCAGCCATGGGAGCTTGCGTCTGTTTGTAAGTATACCACCGGACGAGGCACAACGATGGGTTTCAATGAGTTATGGATATTGTCAATCCACCATTGTAACTCAATTTTTGCCTTAAGTGGCAGCTGCATGGGTCTATCAAAATGTGCAGCATTCAATTTTAACGCTGAAATCTTGAATCTTTGTAAATTTTGATAATGTAAAGGTCTGAATTGAGCAGCTGGAAAAACTGCTACGATTTTCCCAATTACCTTAGCAGTTTGTCTGATTGATGGTATACTGGCGCAGACCAGGTTCTTGCATGCTTGAATGACATCCCCAACTTTGTTAGTTGGTATGGTGGCAATCATGCGATTGGAATCCACCGTGAATCCCAGATAGTCCATGATCTGTGAAGGACAGAACTTTGATTGATCTGGATGGATAATAAATCCCATTTTTTGAAATATTTCCACAGTGGCTGAAACTGCCAATTTCACTGATTCCAGTGTATGCCCAATAATAAGGATATCATCCAGATAAGCCATGACCGTATGATTTTGCCTCCTCAGTGTTGCTAGCACTGGCTTGAGTAATTTGGTAAACAGTTTGGGGGCTGTGGTAAGCCCATTGGGCAAAGCTTTGTATTGCCAAAGTTGATCCATCCAGGTAAACTTCAAGAACTTCCTGTGATGTTTCTGAATGGATACTGAATAGTATGCATCTTTTAAATCAATGCATGCCATGAAGCAGCCCTCAGAAATCAAAGATTTGGCTGTTTCGAACGTGTCCATTTTGAAATGAGTATATTTTACAAAGGTATTCAAATGGGTTAGATCTATAATGACCCGACATCCACCATCTTTTTTGGTTTTTGTAAATATGTTAGATACAAATTCAATTGGTTCGTGTATAGTTCTTTCTATCACGCCTTTCCCTTGTAGTCTCAAGATTTCAGCATAGCCTACTGCTGTTTCCTTCCTGGAAAGTGCAAATTTGTGATTCGGCATATGCTGAGAAATTTGACCATTTATGAACTCAATCTCATGGCCCTGAAAGAGATGGTCTTTGTAAGATAAACTCATCTGAGGAGATGGTTTCCCATGCCTCCTTAAACCCCCGTAGTCTACCCCCAACATGTGAGGTTAGACATGCAAGTGCATGAAATCCAGACCGCCTTACCTTTATGGTTATCGGTGGTCCCTGACATGTTTGGTGGGACGTGGAGGTGCTGGGTTGCGCTGGTGATGTGGAAACCGCATTTTCCATGCTGGCCGTTGTGGGCCTAGCCCTAAAAAAGGCCTGGGCTGTTGAGACTGTTGGTATTGAGGAGGCGGCGGAACGTAGGTCCTTGCTGGCCTTTCGGTTTGACCTCGTGGCCTGAAAAAAGGTGTCTTCTTGGCCGTTTGTCTGGTCAAGGTGTGTGACCTCATAAGACCCACTGTCTTGGCATGGTCATCTAAATCCTTGACCTGCTTCGGGAGGTCTTCTCCGAATACCTGTCTGGGTGGTGGTATTGGGGGTGCTTTGCATAGCCCTGCAAATTTGGGGTTTAATGTAGGCTTGATGATGCTTTTCCTAAAAGCATTTATCTCATATTGCGTGTTGCAAAGTAGTGCCAGAGCATCCTCCTGTTCGGTGTTCAAGTCCACACCATCCACCGACCTTGCAAACGCGGTAATCCCAGATGTAAGTAATTTCAGGATCCTTTGCAATTTCACTTCCTGAGCTCTAATGCCCGGGCTGATATTGCCCCAAATAGGCATGTTGACAATAGGCACATTAAGCGAGTTGCAATTACCTGGTGCCTTGTGTCTGTTCATGGCCTCCGCAAGGACCTCCTCCTGTAGCTGATGGTTGGTGAGGAAATCAATGGTAGCAGCCAGCTTGGTATTGAGGGGTTGTCCCGATGATTCGGGTAATCCAAATTTGGCTGCCACGTCCAGGAGTTCTTCCTGGGGGACCTCAGGTGCTACTGGAGCATGTACCAAGATCTCCTCTTCTTCTGGCTGCCTCATGCTATCCATTGATGATGGGGATATCCAAATCTGAGGAAGGACATTATTGTCCAAATCTGAGGAAGGACATTATTGCCATAGAGGGAGTGCAGCGAAGGTTCACCAGACTGATTCCTGGGATGTCAGGACTGTCTTATGAACAAAGACTGCATAGACTCGGTTTATACTCTCTAGAATTTAGGAGATTGAGAGGGGATCTTATAGAAACTTACAAGATTCTTAAGGGGTTGGACAGGCTAGATGCAGGAAGATTGTTCCCGATGTTGGGGAGGTCCAGGACAAGGGGCACAGCTTAAGGATAAGGGGGAAATCATTTAGGACCGAGATGAGAAGGTATTTTTTCACACAGAGAGTGGTGGGTCTCTGGAACTCTCTGCCACAGAGGGTAGTTGAGGCCAGTTCATTGGCTATATTGAAGAGGGAGTTAGATGTGGCCCTTGTGGCTAAGGGGATCAGAGGGTATGGAGAGAAGGCAGGTACGGGATACTGAGTTGGATGATCAGCCATGATCATATTGAATGGCGGTGCAGGCTCGAAGGGCCGAATGGCCTACTCCTGCACCTAATTTCTATGTTTCTATGTTTCTATGGGATATGTCCATGAGTCCCCTGGAACTACGTGTTTCCCGTCTTTGATTTAGCAGGATTTGTTCCATAATCCTCTCCATCCGGTCTATGCACCCTTCATCGTGCGTGAATGGGCGATCAGAGTCCTCATGCCCGAAGGAACTTCTGAGGCTCCTATCATCGGCCCGTACCTCGTCGAGGTAATGTCGGTGCCGTGACGATAAGTCGCTACCAGCCGCCTCAGCGAAACTGAATGACTCCCGCGCGGATCTGCTCATACGCCTCCTTTTGGCTGAGCTAGGTCCGGCTGCCTCTGAGGGCATATGCGGTGAGAAGTCGGCACCCAATGCCGCAGCGTGGTGACCCGACATCCGCGCGGGCTTGCCGACTGTCCTTTTCCTGGACCCAGACGGCGTACGGTCCCGTCCAGCCCCCAGCGGGGGAAGCGGTGACCATGGCGAGACTCCACCTGTGTGACTCTTCCTGGTCGAACTAGGTGGTGAGTCTACACTGGCCCTTCCTGGTCTGCCAGTGGACTCGGGTCTCGCTAGCACTAGTGCTCAGCTGTGTCGGTGATTCGGGTCCTGTGACTACAGGGCTCCCCGATTTACGCGCCTTTTTCCCGGCCCGTCTAGCGGGTGCTGTAGAAGAGAGCTCCGGGATAGGTGGCCGGCGACTCCTTACGGATGTCCTGAGCTGCGCTCCACCTCCAGCCGTCGGCAGCAATGCGTTGCGACGATATGTCGCGCATGCGTGCTGGCGGGTTCTTCACGAAGTCACTCACGAAATGAAATAGAGAGAGTACAGGGGAGATTTACTAGAATGTTGCCTGGGTTTCAGCAACTAAGTTACAGAGAAAGAGATTAGTTAGAAATTAGTTCTAATTTCTTTCTTAAGATTATTTTTACATTCTTTATACTCCTCTAGCACCTCATTTACTCCATGCCTCCTATAATTATTGTAGATATCTCTCTTTTTTCGAACCAAGTGTCCAATTTCCCTTGAAAACCATGGCTCTTTCCAATTTTTACTATTTCCTATCAACCGAACAGGGACACAAAGATTCTGTACTCTTACAATTTCCCCTTTAAATGTCCTCCATTTCTCTTCTACATCCTTCCCATAAAACAAAATGTCCCAATTCACTCTTTTTAAATCCTTATGCATTCCCTCAAAGTTAGCCTTTCTCCAATTAAAAATCTCAACCCTAGGTCCAGTTCTGACTCTCTCCATAATTATATTGAAACTAATGGTGTTGTGATCACTGGTCCTGAAGTGCTCACCAA
This sequence comes from Raja brachyura, assembly GCA_963514005.1. The sequence continues at coordinate 42,733,971 of OY740805.1, read as the reverse complement.
CGCATACCTCCGTCACCTGACCTGCCTCATTTCCTAACAGGAGGTCCAGCACTGCCCCTTCTCTGGTCGATACCTCTATGTATTGCTGCAAAAAACTATCCTGCACACATTTTACAAACTCCAAACCATCCAGCCCATTTACAGAATGTGTTTCCCAGTCTATTTTTGGAAAATTGAAATCTCCCACAATCACTACCTTGTGCTTACTACTAATATCTCCCATCTCCTCACATATTTGCTCTTCCAATTCTCGCTCCCCATTTGGCGGTCTATAATACACCCCTAAAAGTGTTGCTACACCGTTCCCACTTCTCAGTTCCACCCAAATAGCCTCCCCAGACGAGCCCTCTAATTTATCCTGCCAAAGCACTGCTGTAATATCTTCTCTGACAAGCAATGCAACACCTCCACCTCTGGTCCCTCCAATTCTATCACACCTGAAACAACGAAATCCTGGAATATTTAGTTTCCAATCACAGCCCTCCTGCAACCATGTTTCACTGATTGCCACAACATCATATTTCTAGGTGTCAATCCAGGCTCTAAGTTCATCCACCTTTCTTACAATGCTCCTAGCATTAAAATATACACATTTTAGAAACCCACCATCCCTTATTCTCTGTTTATTATCTTTTTCCTCTTTCTCACCTACATATTGGGTCAGAGTGCTTCCCTTCTCTGCCTCTTGCCCCACACCCTGTCCCCTAGCCCCCTCTACCCGAGTCCCTCCCGGAGTCCCTCTGGGAACATTCTTCCTGCATCTAGCCTGTCCAACCCCTTAAGAATTTTGTAAGTTTCTGTAAGATCCCCCCTCAATCTTCTAAATTCTAGCGAGTACAAGCCGAGTCTATCCAGTCTTTCTTCATAAGTCCTGACTTCCCAGGAATCAGTCTGGTGAACCTTCTCTGTACTCCCTCTATGGCGAGAATGTCTTTCCTCAGATTAGGAGACCAAAACTGTACGCAATACTCCAGGTGTGGTCTCATCAAGACCCTGTAAAACTGCAGTAGAACCTTCCTGCTCCTATACTCAAATCCTTTTGCTATGAATGCTAACATACCATTCACTTTCTTCACTACCTGCTGCACCTGCATGCCTACTTTCAATGACTGGTGTACCATGACACCCAGGTCTCGTTGCACCTCCCCTTTTCCTTATAGGCCACCATTCAGATAATAGTCTACTTTCCTGTTCTTGCCACCAAAGTGGATAATGTCACATTTATCCACATTATACTGCATCTGCCATGCATTTGCCCACCTATCCAAGTCACCTTGCAGCCTCCCAGCATCCTCCTCACAGCTAACACTGCCCCCCAGCTTCGTGTCATCCACAAACTTGGAGATGTTGCATTCAATTCCCTCATCCAGATCATGAATATATATTGTAAATAGCTAGGGTCCCAGCACTGAGCCTTGTGGTACCCCACTAGTCATTGCTTGCCATTCTGAAAAGGACCCGCTTACTCCAAACTCCAAACTCCCAGCTCCCCAGCGCCAGCTCAGGGGTGTGGGTCCGGGGTATGTGTCTACCCTAAATCTGACCTAAATTTACAGATGCGTTCCCTACTGCACCATTTAAAGGTGCCCTCTCCTAATTCATCATTTACAGATGCCCTCCTAATTCACCATTTAAAGGTGCCCTCTCCTAAATTCCCCTCCCATTTAGATGCCCTATTCTAAATCCACATTTACAGGTGCCCTTCCCTAAATGTGCCCCACTATTTCTAGGCACCCTCCCCTATATGTAGCCATCTAGCTAGCATTATGTGCCCTGTAACTTTGTCGCTTTTCATGTCCTGAATTTACGTCGCATTTGTGATTTTTAATTTTCGTCGTCTTTCACATCTTGAATTATCATCAATCTTCGCGTGCTGAATTTTCGTTGCTTTTCATGTGCTGAAATTTAGTTGCATTTCACGTCCTGAATTTTTGTTGCATTTCATGTCCTGAATTTTCGGCGCTTTGAGCATCCAGAATTTTTATTGCTTTTCGCATCCTGAAGGTTTGTCGCATTTCGTGTGCTGAATTTTCGTCTCTTTTCCTGTGTTGAAATTTTGTCGCTAATCGCATCCTATAATTTTGATGTGTTATGCATCCTGAAATTTCGTCGCTTTTCGCGTCCTGAATTTATGTTGCTTTTCGCGTGCTGAATTTTCTTCGCTTTTCACATCCTGAAGGTTGGTCACTTTTCACGTCCTGAAGTTTTGTCGCTTTTCACGTCCTGAAATTTTGTCACTTTATGCGTCCTGAGGTTTCGCTACTTTTCGAGTCCTGAATTTACGTCGCTTTTCATGTGCTGAATTTTTGTTGCATTTCGCATGCTGAATTTTCGTCGCTTTTCGTGTTCTGAAGGTTCGTCGCTTTTTGCGTCCTGAAGGTTCGCCGCTTTGCGCATGCTGAATTTTGGTCACTTTTCACGTGCTGAATTTTCGTCGCTTTTCATGTGCTGAAATTTCGTTGCTTTTCCTGTCCTGTATTTTAGTCGTTTTATGCGTCCAGAGGTTTCGTCGCTTTTCGAGTCCTGAATTTAAGTTGCTTTTCGTGTGCTGAAGTTTTATCGCTTTTCACGTGCTTCATTTTCATCGCTTTTGGCGTCGTGAAGGTTCGTTGCTTTACGCATGCTTAATTTTCGTCACTTTCGCATGCTGAATTTTCATCGCTTTTCACGCCCTGAAGGTTCATCGCTTTTTGCTTGCTGAATTTTTGTCGCTTTTCATTTGCTGAAATTTCGTCGCTTTTCAAGTCCTGAAATTTTGTTGCTTTATGCGTCCTGGATTTTTGTGGCTTATGAAATTTTGTTGCTTTACACGTCCTGAAATTTCATGCTTTTTGCATGCTAAATTTACGTCACTTTTCGCATGCTGAATTTTCATTGCTTTACGTGTCCTGAAATTTTCATGTTCTGAAATGTCATCGCTTTATTTTTCCTGTAATTTTGCCACTATTTGTGACCTGAATTTACATTGCTTTTGGCATTTTGAATTTTCGTCCCCTTTCACACCCTGAATTTATGTCACTTGTTGTGTGCTGAATTTTCCTTGCTTTACGGGTCCTGAACTTTTATCACTGTACACATCCAGAAAATTCGTAGCTTTTTGCAACATGAATTTACATTTGGTTTTGGCCTTTTTTATTTTTGTCCTAAATTTTCCTGGCTTTTCCTGTCCTAAGTTTGTCGCATTTCGTGTCCTGAATTTTCGTCGCTTTTAGCGTCCTGAATTTTCATCACATTTTGCATCCTGAAGGTTCGTCGCTTTTCAAGTGCTGAATTTTCGTTGCTTTTTGCGTGCTGAATCTTCGTCGCTTTTTATGTGCTGAAATTTCGGTGCTTTTCCTGTCCTGAATTTGTCGTATTTCACATCCTGAATTTTCGTCGCTTTTAGCGTCCTGAATTTTCATCACTTTTTGCATCCTGAAGGTTCATCGCTTTTCGAGTGCTGAATTTCCGTCGCTTTTCTCATGCTGAATTTTTGTCGATTTTCAATGAACCTTCTGGACGCGAAAAGTAACAGAAATTCTGCACGCGTAAAGTTCAGCATGCGTACAAATATTCAGGACGTGAAAAGCGACAATCATTTAGGACGCAAAACGGGATGCAAATTCAGGACGCAGAAAGGGACGAAAATTCAGGTTGCGGAAAGGTATGAAAATTCAGGATGCTAAAACGAGAGTACAGAGGAGATTTACGAGAATGTTGCCTGGGTTTCAGCAACTAAGTTACAGAGAAAGGTTGAACAAATTAGGTCTTTATTCTATGGAGCGCAGAAGGTTAAGGGGGGACTTGATATAGGTCTTTAAAATGATGAGAGGGATAGACAGAGTTGATGTGAATAAGCTTTTTCCATTGAGAGTAGGGAAGATTCAAACAAGAGGACATGATTTAAAAATTAAGGTACAGAAGTTTAGGAGTAACATGAGGGAGAACTTCTTTACTCAGAGAGTGGTAGCTGTGTGGAATGAGCTTACAGTGGAAGTGGTGGAGGCAGGTTCGATTTTATCATTTAAAAATAAATTGGATAGGTATATGGATGGGAAAGCAATGGAGGGTTATGGTCTGAGTGCAGGTAGATGGGACTAGGGGAGAATAAGTGTTCGGCACGGACTAGAAGGGCCAAGAGGGCCTGTTTCCATGCTGTAATTGTTATAGACATAACATAGAAACATAGAAAATAGGTGCAGGAGTAGGCCATTCGGCCTTTCGAGCCTGCACCGCCATTCAATGTGATCATGGCTGATCATCCAACTGTATCCCGTACCTGCCTTCTCTCCATACCCCCTGATCCCCTTAGCCATAACGGCCACATCTAACCCACTCCTAAATATAGCCAATGAACTGGCCTCAACTGCCTTCTGTGGCAGATAATTCCACAGATTGACCCCCTTGTTCTGGACTTACCCAACATCGGGAACAATCTTCCTGCATCTAGCCTGAACAACCCTTTAAGAATTGTTAAAGTTTCTATAAGATCCCCCCTCAATCTTCTAAATTCTAACGAGTACATGCTGAGTCTATCCAGTCTTTCTTCATATGAAAGTCCTGACATCCCAGGAATCAGTCTGGTGAACCTTCTCTGTACCCCCTCTATGACAAGAATATCTTTCCTCAGATTAGGAGACCAAAACTGTACGCAATACTCCAGGTGTGGTCTCACCAAGACCCTGTACAATTGCAGTAGAACCTCCCTGCTCCTATACTCAAATCCTTTTGCTATGAATGCTAACATACCATTTGCTTTCTTCACTGCCTGCTGCACCTGCATGCCTACTTTCAATGACTGGTGTACCATGACACCCAGGTCTCGTTGCATCTCCCCTTTTCCTAACAGGCCACCATTCAGATAATAGTCTACTTTCCTGTTCTTGCCACCAAAGTGGATAACCTCACATTTATCCACATTATACTGCATCTGCCATGCATTTGCCCACCTATCCAAGTCACCTTGCAGCCTCCTAGCATCCTCCTCACAACTAACACTGCCCCCCAGCTTAGTGTCATCCGCAAACTTGGAGATGTTGCATTCAATTCCCTCGTCCAAATCATTAATATATATTGTAAATAGCTGGGGTCCCTGCACCGAGCCTTGCGATACCCCACTAGTACTGCCTGCCATTCTGAAAAGGACCCGTTTACTCCTACTCTTTGCTTCCTGTCTGCCAGCCAGTTCTCTATCCACATCAATACTGAACACCCAATACCGTGTGCTTTAAGTTTGCATTTTAATCTCTTATGTGGGACCTTGTCGAAAGCCTTCGGAAAGTCCAGATATAACACATCCACTGGTTCTCCCTTATCCACTCTACTCGTTACATCCTCGAAAAATTCTATAAGATTCGCCAGACATGATTTACCTTTCGTAAATCCATGCTGACTTTGTCCAATGATTTCACCACTTTCCAAATGTGCTGCTATTCCATCTTTAATAACTGACTCTAGCAGTTTCCCCACTACCGATGTTAGACTAACTGGTCTGTAATTCCCTGTTTTCTCTCTCCCTCCCTTTTTTAAAAAGTGGGTTTACATTAGCTACCCTCCAATCCTCAGGAACTACTCCAGCATCTAATGAGTTAAAAAAAAATTATCATTAATGCATCCACTATTTCTGGGGCAACTTCCTTAAATACTCTGGGATGCAGCCTATCTTGCCCTGGGGATTTATCGGCCTTTAATGCATTCAATTTACCTAACACCATTTCCCGGCTAGTCTGGATTTCACTCAGTTCCATCTCACTTGACCCCCCGGTCCCTGCTATTTCCGGCAGATTCTTTATGTCTTCCTTAGTGAAGACAGAACCAAAGTAGTTATTCAATTGGTCTGCCATGTCCTTGTTCCCCATGATCAATTCACCTGTTTCTGACTGCAAGGGACCTACATTTGTTTTAACTAATCTTTTTCTCTTCACATATCTATAAAAACTTTTGCAGTCAGTTTTTATGTTCCCTACCAGTTTTCTTTGATAATCTATTTTCCCTTTCCTATTTAATCCCTTTGTCCTCCTCTGCTGGACTCTGAATTTCTCCCAGTGATAGGCTGCTTTTTTCTGGCTAATTCTATGCTTCATCTTTTGTTTTGATACTATCCCGGATTTCCCTTGTTATCCACGGATGTACCTCCTTCCCTGATTTATTATTTTGCCAAACTGGGATGGAATTTTTTTTTGTAGTTCATCCATGCAGTCTTTAAATGCCTTCCATTGCCTATCCAACGTCAACCCTTTAAGAATCAATGGCCAGTCTATCTTGGCCAATTCACGTCTCATACCCTCAAAGTTACCTTCCTTTAGGTTCAGAACCCTTGTTTCTGAATTAATTATGTCACTCTCCATCCTAATGAAGAACTCAACCATATTATGGTCACTCTTGCCCAAGGGTCCCATTTACTCCTACTCTTTGCAAACTCCCAAACTCCCAGCTCCCAAACCCCAGCCCCAGCTCCCCAGCCCCAACTCTGGGGTGTGGGTCCGGGGTATGTCTACCCTAAATCAGCCCTAAATTTACAGATGCCTTCCCTACTGCACCATTTAAAGGTGCCCTCCCCTAATTCATCATTTATAGATGCCCTCCTAATTCAGCATTTAAAGGTGCCCTCTCCTAAATTCCCCTCCCATTTACATGCCCTATTCTAAATCCACATTTACAGATGCCCTTCCCTAAACCCCCCCCCCACTATTTCTAGGCACCCTCCCCTATATGTAGCCATCTAGCTAGCATTATGCGCCCTGTAATTTTATTACTTTTCATGTCCTGAATTTACGTCGCCATTGGCGTTTTGAATTTTCGTCGCCTTTCGCATCCTGAATTTAAATCCCTCCTTGCGTGCTGAAATTTCGTTGCTTTTCACGTCCTTGAAATTTCGTTGCATTTCGCCTCCTGAATTTTTGTCACATTTCATGTCCTGAATGTTTGTCGCTTTCAGCGTCCTGAATTTTTAGCGCTTTTCGCAGCCAGATGGTTTGTCGCTTTTCGTGTGCTGAATTATCCACACTTTTCCTGTGCTGAAATGTTTTCGCTCACCGCATCCTGTAATTTTGACGTGTTATGCATCCTTTAATTTGGTTCGCGTCCTGAATTTGTCGCTTTTGCCGTTTTGTATTTTTGTCTCTTTTCACATCCTGAATTCTTGTCGCCTTTCGAATGCTGAATTTTCGTCAGTTTTTGCATCCTGAAGGTTCTCACGTACTGAAATGTCGTCGCTTTTCACGTCCTGAAATGTTGTCGCTTCATGTGTCCTGAGGTTTCGTCGCTTTTTGAGTCCTGAATTCCTTTTCACGTGCTGAATTTTTGTCCCTTTTCAAATGCTGAATTTGTCGCATTTCGCATGCTGAATTTTCGTCGCTTTTCAGGTGGTTCATTTTCATCGCTTTTCGTGTCATGAAGGTTTTTTGCTTTTCGCATGCTTAATTTTTGTCGCTTTTCACGAGCTGAATTTTCGTTGCTTTTCATGTTCTGAAAATTCGTCACTTTTCGTGTCCTGAATTTTCGTCGCCTTTCACGTCCTGAATTTTCGTCGCTTTTAGCGTCCTGAATTTACATCACTTTTTGCATCCTGAATGTTCGTTGCTTATCGTGTGCTGAATTTTCGTCGCTTCTCATGCTGAATTCTTGTCACTTTTACTGTGCTGAAATGTTGTCGCTTATCGCATCCTACAATTTTGTCGTTTTATGCATCCTACAATTTTGTCGCTTTATGTAGCAATGTTACAAAATTTTGAGATTGAAAAAAACAAGTCTGCAATTTATTCCATCAGATAAAGCATAAAAAAAAGTTTAATTTGACACCTAATTCACTTTCATATCTTCAGTATTTAAAAAGTTATGGCCATTCTCATATTCAGAAATTAGCATCTTGTTCCCGATTGCTTTTCCATTGACTTAACACGAAAGCTGTGATCAAGGACAGTCAAAAGCTCATAACCTTCTTAAAAATTAAGAGAACTGAATGAAATTTTCAGTTATTATAGATTGAAGCATTCTGAAACAAATATGAAACAATCTTACGTAGATGACCTGAAATAAAAGCATATAATTAGTTAGTTACCTAATTGTAGCTAATTACAAAATTAAATTACCAGATCTAAACATCTATCCTTTTCTTAACCATATAACCATATAACAATGACAGCACGGAAACAGGCCCTCTCGGCCCTTCCAGTCCGTGCCGACCATTTATTTTCCCCTAGTCCCATCTACCTGCACTCAGACCATACCCCTCCATTCCCTTCCCGTCCATATACCTATCCAGTTTACTTTTAAATGTTAAAATCGATCCTGCCTCCACCACATCTGCTGGAAGCTCATTCCACACAGCCACCACTCTCTGAGTAAAGAAGTTCCCCCTCATGTTACCTCTAAACTTCTGTCCCTTAATTCTCATGTCATGCCATTAAGAAAAGGTTAACATTTAAAAAAAAACCTAAGTGTCCAAATAACATTCACACAATATACTTGATTTTTAAATCTCATTGTCATGAATTTATAGGGCAAATTGTAGGAATTCAGTGTTTAATTCCCGTAAATTAATGGTCATTTTTGGGTTTTTGAGTGTGTTTTTGTGGAACGTGATGGATTGGAACGTTGCGGTTTGCAGTGAATTTAACCCCCATAACAGCAGGAAAAATACTGCCGGTTCGTATATTTTTTAAGTCACCTTTTCGCAACATGAATTTGTATGAAAACGTGAAAACCATATTATGGTCACTCTTGCCCAAGGGGCCACGCACAACAAGACTGCTAACTAACCCTTCCTCATTACACAATACCCAGTCTAGAACAGCCTGTTCGCTCGTTGGTTCCTCTACATGTTGGTTTAGAAAACTATCCCGCATACATTCCAAGAAATCCTCTTCCTCAGCACCCCTGCCAATTTGATTCACCCAATCTGTATGTAGATTGAAGTCGCCCATTATAACTGTTTTACCTTTGTTGCACGCATTTCTAATTTCCTGTTTGATGCCATCCCCAACTCCACTACTACTGTTAGGTGGCCTGTACACAACTCCCACTAGCATTTTCTGACCCTTAGTGTTTCGCAGCTCTACCCATATCGATTCCACATCCTCCAAGCTAATGTCCTTCCTTTCTATTGCGTTAATCTCCTCTCTAGCCAGTAATGCTACCCCACCTCCTTTATCTTTCTGTCTATCCCTCCTGAGTATTGAATATCCCTGGATGTTGAGCTCCCAGCCTTGGTCACCCTGGAGCCATGTCTCCATGATCCCAACTATAGCATAGTCATTAATAACTATCTGCACCTTCAACTCATCCACCTTATTACGAATGCTCCTTGCATTGAGACACAAAGCCTTCAGACTTGTTTTTTACAACACTCTTACTCTTTGTACAATTATGTTGAAAAATGGCCCGCTTTTATTTGTGCCCTGGATTTGTCTGCCTGCCACTTTTACTTTTCACCTTGCTACCAATTGCTTCTACCATCATTTTACACCCCTCTTTCTCTCTGCTCACACATTTAAGAAACCCACCACCTCTTTGTTTATTATTTTTTTTCTTCTTTCCCCCCAACATGTTGGGTCTGAGTGCTTCCCTTCTCTGCCTCCTGCCTCAGACACTGTCTACTAGCTTTCTCCATTTGAGTCCCTTTCACGTCCAGAATTCTTGTTGCCTTTCGTGTGCTAAATTTTCGTCACTTTTCGCATCCTGAAGGTTCGTCACTTCTCACGTGCTGAATTTTTGATCGCTTTTTGCAGGCTGAATTTTCGTCACTTTTCGCGTGTTGAAATTTCGTCGCTTTTCACGTCCTGAAATGTTGTCGCTTTATGCGTCCTGAGGTTTTGTTGCATTTCGTCCTGAATTTACGTCGCTTTTCATGTGCTGAATTTTCGTCGCTTTTCGCGGGCTGAATTTTCGTTGCTTTTCGCGTCCTGAAGATTCATCACTTTTGACATGCTGAATTTTCATCTCTTTTTACAGGCTGAATTTTCTTTGCTTTTTACGTGCCAAATTGTCATAACTTTTCGTGTGCTGAATTTTCATTGCTTTTTGCTGGCTGAATTTTCGTCGCTTTACGTGTGCTTTATTTTCATCACTTTACCCGTCCTGAAGGTTTGTCGCTTTTCGCTTGCTGAATGTCGTAATTTTTTGCGTGCTGAATTTTTGTAGCTTTTCGTGTGCTGAAATTTAGTCGCATTTCATGTCCTGAAATTTCATCACTTTTCACGTGCTGAATTATCATCGCTTTTTGCAGTCTGAATTTCCATTGCTTATTGCGTGCTGATATTTAGTCACTTTTCGCGTGCTGAATTTTCGTCGCTTTATGCGTCCGGATGTTTCGTCTCTTTTTGCGTCCTGAATTTATGTCGCTTTTCATATGCTGAATTTTCGTCGCTTTTCGCGTGCGGAATTATTGTCGCTTTTCGCATGCTGAATGTCCGTCCCTTTTCGCGCGCTTCATTTTCATCGTTTTTCACGTCCTGAAGGTTCGTCGCTTTTCGCATGCTGGATTTTCGACGCTTTTCGCATGCTGGATTTTCATCCCCTTTCTTGACCTGAAATTTTGTCGCTTTATGCATCCTGAAATTTTGCCGCTTTGTGTATCCTGAATTGACGTCGCTATTCGCATGCTGAATATTCGTCGCATTTCGCATCCGGCAATTTTTTGTAGAATATCGCATGATTAATTTTTGTCACTTTTCATGTGCTGAAATTTCGTTGCTTTTCCCATCCTGAAGGTTTGTCGCTTTTTGCTTGCTGAATTTTGTCACTTTTCATGTGCTGAATTTTTGTAGCTTTTCGTGTGCTGAAATTTAGTTGCATTCCCCAACCTGAAATTTTGTCGCTTTTTGCATTCTGAATTTTTGTCGCTTTTCATTTCCTGAAATTTCGTTGCATTTCATTTCCTGACATTTTGTCACTTTTCGCATACTGAATTTACATGGCTTTTCATGTGCTGAATTTCTATCGCTTTTCGTGTCCTGAAATTTTGTCTGAATTTTCGTCGCTTTTCGCGAGCTGAAATTTAATTGCTTTATAGGTCCTGAAATGTCATCGCTTTATGCGTCCTGATGTTTCATTGCTTTTCGCGTCCTGAATTTATGTCGCTTTTCGTTTGCTGAATTTTTGTCACTTTTCATGTGCAAAATTATTATTGCTTTTCGCATGCTGAATTTCCGTCTCTTTTCACACGCTTCATTTTCATCGCTTTTCACGTCCTGAAGGTTCGTCGCTTATCGCATGCTGAATTTTCGACGCTTTTCGCATGCTGGATTTTCGTCCCCTTTCTTGACCTGAAATTTTGTCGCTTTATGCATCCTGAAATTTTGCGGCTTTGTGTATCCTGAACTGACGTTGCTATTCGCATGCTGAATATTCGTCGCATTTCGCATCCTGAAATTTTTGTAGAATATTGCATGATTTCACGTCCAGAAATTTTGTCACTTTATGCATCCAGAGGTTTAGTCGCTTTTTGATTCCTGAATTTACTTCACTTTTCATGTGCTGAAATTTCGTTGCTTTTCCCATCTTGAAGGTTTGTCGCTTTTTGCCTGCTGAATTTTGTCACTTTTCATTTGCTGAATTATTGTCGCTTTTCACATGCTGAATATTCGTCGCTTTTCACCTGCTTCATTTTCATCACTTTTTACGTCCTGAAGGTTTGTCGCTTTTCACGTCCTGATGTTTCGTCGCTTTATGCGTACTGATGTTTCATCGCTTTTTGCGTCCTGAATTTATGTCGCTTTCATGTGCTGAATTTTCTTCACTTTTTGCGTGCTGAATTATTGTCGCTTTATGCGCACTGATGTTTTGTCGCCTTTCGCATACTGAATTTATGTCGCTTTTCATGTCCTGAATTTTGTCACTTTTCGCATGCTGAATTTTTGTAGCTTTTCGTGTGCTGAAATTTAGTTTCATTTGGCGTCCTGAAATTTTTTCACTTTTCTCATGCTTAATTTCCGTCGCCTTTAGCATCCTGAAATTTAGTCGCTTTTTGCGTCCTCAATTTTTGTCACATTTCATGTCCTGAAATTTTGTCTCTTTTCGCATGCTGAATTTTCATTGTTTTTGAAGTGCTGAATTTTCATCGCTTTTCGTGTGCTGAAATTTCGTCGCTTTTCACGTCCAGAAATTTTGTCGTTTTCACATCCTAAAATTTCGTCGCTTTTCACGTCCTGAAATTTCATCACTTTTCATGTGCTGAATTTTCATCGCTTTTCACAGGCTGCATTATCGTCGCTTATCGCGTGCTGAAATTTCGTCACTTTTCATGTCCTGAAATGTTGTTGCTTTATGCGTCCTCATGTTTTGTCGCACTCGTGCCCTGAATTTACGTCACTTTTCACATGCTGAATTATATTCGCTTTTTGCATGCTGAATATTCGTCGCTTTTCACCTGCTTCATTTTCATCACCTTTTACGTCCTGAAGGTTCGTCGCTTTTCACGTCCTGAATTTTCGTTGCTTTATGTGTCCTAAATTTATGTCGCTTTTCGCGTGCAGAATTTTCCTCGCTTTGTGTCCTGATGTTTCGTCGCTTTTCGCATCCTGAATTTATGTAACTTTTCGTATACTGAATTTTCATCACACTTCGTGTGCTGAATTGTTACCACTTTTCGCATGCTGAATTTTCGTCTCTTTTCACATGCTTCATTATCATCGCTTTTCACGTCCTGAAGGTTCGTCGCTTATCGCATGCTGAATTTTCGACGCTTTTCGCATGCTGGATTTTTGTCCCCTTTCTTGTCCTGAAATTTTGTCGCTTTATGCGTCCTGAAATGTTGCCGCTTTTTGTATCTTGAATTGACGTCGCTATTCGCATGCTTCATATTCATGCTGAATATTCGTCGCATTTCGCATCCTGAAATTTTTGTAGAATATCGCATGATGAAATTTTGTCGCTTTTCACATCCAGAAATGTTGTCACTTTATGCGTCCGGCGGTTTAGTCGCTTTTTGATTCCTGAATTTACGTCGCTTTTCATGTGCTGAATTCAAGTCACTTTTCCCAACCTGAAGGTTTGTCGCTTTTTGATTGCTGAATGTTGTCACTTTTCGCGTACTGAAGTTTTTAGCGTTCTGACTGTTCGTCAATTAATGCGCCCTGTTGTTACGTCACACTTTGCCTCGTGGAGTTACGTCACTTTTCGCTTTTCAAGCCCTGAAATTTTCTAGCTTTATGCGTTCTGTTTCACGTGCCGAATTTTCGGCGATTCTCACGTGCTTCGTTTTCATCGCTTTTCACATCCTGAAGGTTTGTCGCTTTTCGCATGCTGAATTTTGTCACTTTTCACGTGCTGAATTTTTGTCGGTTTTTGCGTCCTGAATTTTTGTCGCGTTTCATGTCCTGAAATTTCATCACTTTTCACGTGCTGAATTATCATCGCTTTTTGCAGTCTGAATTTCCGTTGCTTATTGTGTGCTGATATTTCGTCGCTTTACACGTGCTGAAATTTCGTCGATTTATGCGTCCTGATGTTTCGTCGCTTTTCACGTCCTGAATTTATGGTGCTTTTTGTGTGCTGAATTTCGTCGCTTTTCGTGTGCTGAATTATTGTCGCTTTTCTCATGCTGAATTTTTGTCACTTTTCACCTGCTTCATTTTCATCGCTTTTTACGTCCTGAAGGTTCGTCGCTTTTCACGTCCTGAAACTTCGTTGCTTCATGCGTCCTGATGTTTCGTCGCTTTTAGCGTCCAGAACTTTTGTCGCTTTTTGTGTCCTGAATTTACGTCGCTTTTCGTATGCTGAATTATTGTTGCCTTTCACATGCTGGATTTTCGACGCTTTTCGCATGCTGGATTTTCATCCCCTTTCTTGTCCTGAAATGTTGTCGCTTTATGCGTCCTGATGTTTCGTTGTTTTTCGCGTCCTGAATTTATGTCACTTTCGTGTGCTGAATTTTCGTGGCTTTTCGCGTGCTGAATTATTGTCACTTTTCACCTGCTTCATTTTCATTGCATTTCACATCCTGAAGGTTTGTCGCTTTTCGCATGCTGAATGTTCGTCGCTTTTCGCATGCTGAATTTTCATCACCTTTCACGTCCTGAAACTTTGTCTCTTTTTGTGTCCTGAATTTACATCACTTTTCGTGTTCTTCATTTTCGTCACTTTTACCGTCCTGAAGATTTGTCACTTATCGCTTGCTGAATTTTGTCATTTTTTGCGTGCTGAATTTTAGTAGCTTTTCGTGTGTTGAAATTAAGTCACCTTTTGCGTCCTGCAATTTCTTCGTTTTTTGCGTCCTGAACTTTTGTCGCATTTGATGTCCTGAAATTTTGTCGCTTTTCGCGTGCTGAATTTTCGTCGCTTTATGCGTCCTGATGTTTTGTCGCTTTTTGCATCCTGTATTTTCGTCACTTTATGTGTCTGGATGTTTAGTTGCTTTTCGCGTCCTGAATTTGTCACTTTTCATGTGCTGAATTTTCGTCGCTTTTCTCTTGCTGAATTATTGTCGCTTTTCGCAAGCTGAATTTCCGTCCCTTTTCGCGCGTTTCATTTTCATCACTTTTCACGTCCTGAAGGTTCGTCGCTTACCGCGTGCTGAAATTTAATCGCTTATCACGTCCAGAAATGTTGTCGCTCTACGCGTCCAAAGGTTTCATCGCTTTTTGCGTCCTGGATTTACTTTTCATGTGCTGAAATTTCATCGCTTTTCCCGTCCTGAAGGTTCGTCACTTTTTGCTTGCTGAATTTTGTCACTTTTTGCGTGCCGAATTTTTGTAGCTTTTCATGTGCTGAAATTTAGTTGCATTCCCCCACCTGAAATTTTCGTCCCTTTTTGCATTCTGAATTTTTGTCGCATTTCATTTCCAGAAATTTGATCGCATTTCATTTCCTGAAATTTCGTCGCATTTCATTTCCTGAAATTTCGTCACTTTTCGCATGCTGAATTTACGTGGCTTTTCGTGTGCTGAATTTATATCTCTTTTTGTGTACTGAATTTATGTCACTTTTCACGTGCTGAATTTTTGTAGGTTTTGGTGTGCTGAAACAGCCATATTTTGCATCCTGAAATTGTGTTTCTTTTTGAGGCCTCAATTTTTGTCGCATTTCATGTCCTGAAATTTTGTCACTTTTCGCGTACTGAATTTTCATCGCTTTTAGCATTCTGACTGTTCATCGCTTAATGCGCCCTGATGTTACGTCACTCTTTGCGTCGTGGATTTACGTCGCTTTTTGTGAGCAGAATTTTCCTCACTTTTCACGTGCTGATTTATCATCGCTTTTTGTAGTCTGAATTTCCGTTGATTATTGCGTGCTGAATTTTCGTCGCTTTATGCGCCCTGATGTTTCGTCGCTTTTTGAATCCTGAATTTTCATCGCTTTATGCGTCCTGATGTTTTGTCGCTTTTCGCCTCCTGAATTTATGTCGCTTTTCATGCTGAATTTTCATAGCTTTCCGCAGGCTGAATTTTCATCGCTTTTTGCGTGCTGAAATTCGTCGCTTTTCACGTCCTGAAATTTTCTAGCTTTATGTGTTCTGTTGTCAATTTTCACGTGCTTAATTTTCGGTGATTTTCGCGTGCTTCGTTTTCATCGCTTTTCAAGTCCTGAAGGTTTGTCGCTTTTCGCATGCGAAATTTTGTCACTTTTCACGTGCTGAATTTTTGTAGCTTTTCGTGTGCTGAAATTTAGTCACATTTTGCGGATTTTGCGTCCTGAATTTTTGTCACATTTCATGTCCTGAATTTTTGTCACTTATCACCTGCTTCATTTTCATCGCTTTTTACGTCCTGAAGGTCCGTCGCTTTACACACCCTGAAACTTCGTCGCTTCATGCGTCCTGATGTTTTGTCGCTTCATGCGTCCAGAAATTTTTTCGCTTTTTGTGTCCTGAATTTACGTCGCTTTTCGTATGCTGAATTATTGTTGCCTTTCACATGCTGAATTTTCGACGCTTTTCGCATGCTGGATTTTCGTCCCCTTTCTTGTCCTGAAATGGTGTCGCTTTATGCGTCCTGATGTTTCGTTGCTTTTCCCGTCCTGAATTTATGTCACTTTCGTGTGCTGAATTTTCGTGGCTTTTTGCGTGCTGAATTATTGTCGCTTTTCGCCTGCTTCATTTTCCTTACTTTTCACATCATGAAGGTTTGTCGCCTTTGGCATGCTGAATTTTCGTCGCTTTTCGCATGCTGTATTTTCATCACCTTTCACGTCCTGAAACTTTGTCTCATTATGTGTCCTGAAATTTTGTCGCTTTTTGTGTCCTGAATTTACGTCGCTTTTCGTGTTCTTCATATTTGTCGCTTTTCGCGTGCCTCATTTTCGTCACTTTTCCCGTCCTGAAGGTTTGTCGCTTATCGCTTGCTGAATTTCGTCATTTTTTGCGTGCTGAAATTTTGTAGCTTTTTGCGTGCTGAAATTTCCATCGCTTTTCACTGGCTGAATTTTCGTTGCTTTTCATGTCCTGAAATGTCGTTGCTTTATGCGTCCTGATGTTTTGTCGCACTCACGTCCTGAATTTACGTCGCTTTTCATGTGCTGAATTATTGTCGCTTTTCGCCTGCTTAATTTTCATCACTTTTGACGTCCTGAAGGTTCGTCGCTTTTCACGTCCTGAAACTTTGTGGCATTATGCGTCCTGATGTTTCGTCGCTTTAAGCATCCTGAAATGTTGTCGCTTTTTGTGTCCTAAATTTATGTCGCTTTTCGTGTGCTGAATTACTGTCGCCTTTCACATGCTGAATTTTCGTCCCATTTAGCATGTTGAATTTTCGTTGCCTTCACATCTTGAAATTTAATCGCATTTCGCGTCCTGAAATTTCGTTGCTTTTTGTGTCCTGAATTTACATCGCTTTTCGTGTGCTTCATTTTCGTCGCTTTTCCCGTGCTTCATTTTCATCACTTTTCCTGTCCTGAAGGTTTGTCGCTTTTTGCTTGCTGAAATTTTGTCACTTTTCACGTCCTGAAGGTTTGTCGCTTTATGCATCCAGATGTTTCGCCGCTTTTCACGTCCTGAATTTACTTCGCTTTTCGTGTGCTGAATTTTCGTCGCATTTCGTGTGCTTCATTTTCTTTGCTTTTCACATCCTGAAGGTTTGTCGCTTTTCGCATGCTGAATTTTCGTCACCTTTCACGTCCTGAAGCTTCGTCTCTTTATGAGTCCTGAAATTTTGTCACATTTTGCGTCATGAAATTTTGTCGCTTTTCGCATCCTGTATCTTCGTCGCTTTATGCGTCCTGATGTTTCGTCGCTTTTTGCGTCCTAAATTTATGTCTATTTTCATGTGCTAAATTTCGCGCGCTTCATTTTCATCGCTTTTCATGTCCTGAAGGTTCGTCGCTTATCGCATACTGAATTTTCGATGCTTTTCGCATGCTGGATTTTCGTCCCCTTTCTTGATCTGAACTTTTGTTGCTTTATGCGTCCTAAAATTTTGCCGCTTTTTGTATCCTGAATTGACATCGCGATTCACATTCTGAATAGTCATCGCATTTCGCATCCTGAAATTTTTGTCCATTTTCACATGATGAATTTTCGTCGCTTTTTGCGTGCTGAAATTTCGTCTCTTTTCACGTCCATAAATTTTGTCGCTTTATTCGTCTGGAGGTTTTGTCGCTTTTGCATTCTGAATTTGTGTCGCTTTTTATGTGCTGAAATTTCGTTGCTTTTCCCGTCCTGAAGGTTCGTCGCTTTTTGCTTGCTGAATTTTGTCACTTTTGGCGTGCTGAATTTTTGTAGCTTTTCGTGTGCTGAAATTTAGTCGCATTCCCCGACCTGAAATTTCATCGCTTTTTGCATTCTGAATATCTGTCGCATTTTATTTCCTGAAATTTCGTCACATTTCATTTCCTGAAATTTCGTCACTTTTCGCATGCTGAATCTACATGGCTTTTTGCGTGCTGAATTTATATCGCTTTTTGCATGCTGGATTTTGTCACTTTTTGCGAGCTGAATTTTTGTAGCTTTTCGCGTGCTGGAATTTAGTCACATTTTGCGTCCAGAAATTTCTTCGTATTTTGCGTCCTGAATTTATGTCGCTTTTCATGTGTTGTATTATCATCACATTTCATAGAAACATAGAAAATAGGTGCAGGAGTAGGCCATTCGGCCCTTCGAGCCTGTACCGCCATTCAATGTGATCATGGCTGATCATCCAAATCAGTATCCCGTACCTGCCTTCTCTCCATACCCCCTGATCCCTTTAGCCACAAGTGCCACATCTAACGCCCTCTTAAATATAGCCAATGAACTGGCCTCAACTACCTTCTGTGGCAGAGAATTCCAGAGACTCACCACGCTCTGTGTAAAGAATGTTTTCCGCATTTCGGTCCTAAAGGAATTCCCCCTTATCCTTAGACTGTGACCCGTTGTTCTGGACTCCCCCAACATCGGGAACAATCTTCCAGCATCTAGCTTGTCCAACCCCTTAAGAATTTTGTAAGTTTCTATAAGATCCCCCTCAATCTTCTAAATTCCAGCGAGTACAAGCCGAGTCTATCCAATCTTTCCTCATATGAAAGTCCTGACATCCCAGGAATCAGTCTGGTGAATCTTCTCTGTACCCCCTCTATGGCAAGGATGTCTTTCCTCAGATTTGGAGACCAAAACTGTACGCAATACTCCAGGTGTGGCCTCACCAAAATCCTGTACAACTGCAGTAGAACCTCCCTGCTCCTATACTCAAATCCTTTCGCTATGAATGCTAACATACCATTTGCTTTCTTCACTGCCTGCTGCACCTGCATGCCTACTTTCAATGACTGGTGTACCATGACACCCAGGTCTCGTTGCACCTCCCCCTTTCCTAATCTGCCACCATTCAGATAATAGTCTACCCTCATGTTTTTGCCACCAAAGTGGATAACCTCACATTTATCCACATTATACTGCATCTGCCATGCATCTGCCCATTACACTCAGCCTATCCAAATCACCCTGCAGCCTCCAAGCATCCTCCTCACACCTAACTATACCCCCCAGCTTGGTATCATCTGCAAATTTGGAGATGTTGCATTGAATTCCCTCGTCCAAATCATTAATATATATTGTAAATAGCTGGGGTCCCAGCACTGAGCCTTGCGGCACCCCACAAGTCACTGCCTGACATTCTGAAAATAACCCGTTTACTCCTACCCTTTGCCTCCTGTCTGCTAGCCAGTTCTCTATCCATATCAATACTGAACCCCCAATACCGTGTGCTTTAAGTTTGTATGCTAATCTCTTATGCGGGACCTTGTCGAAAGCCTTCTGAAAGTCTAGATATAACACATCCACTGGTTCTCCCTTATCCACTCTACTAGTTACATCCTCGAAAAATTCTATCAGATTTGTCAGACATGATTTACCTTTCGTAAATCCATGCTGACTTTGTCCAATGATTTCACCACTTTCCAAATGCGCTGCTATCCCATCTTTAATAACTGACTCTAGCAGTTTCCCCACTACCGATGTTAGACTAACTGGTCTGTAATTCCCCGCTTTCGCTCTCCCTCATTTTTTAAAAAGTGGGGTTACATTAGCTACCCTCCAATCCTCAGGAACTACTACAGAATCTAAGGAATTTTGAAAAATTATCACTAATGCATCCACTATTTCTGTGGCTACCTCCTTGAGTACTCTGGGATGCAGACTATCTGGCCCTGGGGATTTATCGGCCTTCAATCCGTTCAATTTACCCAACACCACCTCCCGGCTAACCTGGATTTCACTCAGTTCCTCCATCTTATTTGACCCCCGTTCCACTGCTATTTCCGGCAGATTATTTATGTCTTCCTTAGTGAAGACAGAACCAAAGTAGTTATTCAATTGGTCTGCCATGTCCTTGTTCCCCATGATCAATTCACCTGTTCCTGACTGCAAGGGACCAACATTTGTTTTAACTAGTCTCTTTCTCTTCACATATCTATAAAAACTTTTGCAGTCGGTTTTTATGTTCCCTGCCAGTTTCCTTTCATAATCTATTTTCCCTTTCCTAATTAAGCCCTTTGTCCTCCTCTGCTGGATTCTGAATTTCTCCCAGTCCTCTGGTAGGCTGCTTTTTCTGGCAAATTTGTATGCCTCATCTTTTGTTTTTATACTATCCCTGATTTCCCTTGTTATCCATGGATGCACCACCTTCCCCGATTTATTCTTTTGCCAAACTGGTATGACCAACTTTTGTACTTCATCCATGCAGTCTTTAAATACCTTCCATTGCACATCCACTGTCAACCCGTTAAGAATCACCTGCCAGTCTATCTTGGCCAATTCACATCTCATACCTTCAAAGTTACCTTTGTTCAAGTTCAGAACCCTTGTTTCTGACTTAATTTGTCACTCTCCATCCTAATGAACAACTCAACCATATTATGGTCACTCTTGCGCAAGGGGCCACGCACAACAAGACTGCTAACTAACCCTTCCTCATTACTCAATACCCAGTCTAGAATAGCCTGCTCTCTCGTTGGTTCCTCCACATGTTGGTTGAGAAAACTATCCCGCATACATTCCAGGAAATCCTCTTCCTCAGCACCCCTGCCAATTTGATTCACCCAATCTACATGCAGATTGAAGTCACCCATTATAACCGTGTTACCCTTGTTGCACGCATTTCTACTTTCCTGTTTGATGCCATCCCCAACTCCAATACTACTGTTAGGTGGCCTGTACACAGCTCCCACTGGCGTTTTCTGCCCCTTAGAGTTTCGCAGCTCTACCCATATCGATTCCACATCCTCCACGCTAATGTCCTTCCTTTCTATTGGATTAATCTCCTCTCTCACCAGCAACGCTACCCCACCTCCTTTTCCTTTTCGTCTATCCCTCCTGAATATTGAATATCCCTGGATGTTCAGCTCCCAGCCTTGGTCATCCTGGAGCCATGTCTCCATGATCCCAACTATAGCATAGTCATTAATCGCTATCTGCACCTTCAACTCATCCACCTTATTACGAATGCTCCTCGCATTGAGACACAAAGCCTTCAGACTTGTTTTTACAACACTCTTACTCCTTATACAATTATGTTGACAAGTGGCCCCTTTCACATCGATCCCTATTACACTTGGCCATACTCTCCTATCCCTTTGTGAGCTTTCTTTCCCGTTAATTCTGGGGTCATTAACCATCCCTTTACTCTCTTTCCCTTTAACTCCGTTCTCGATTATCCCATTTGACACCCCACCCCCCTTATTCAGTTTAAAACCATCCGTGTAGCAGTGGCAAACCTGCCGGCCAGAATGCTGGTCCCCCACCTGTTAAGATGCAATCCGTCCCTTTTGTACAGTTCCCCCTTACTCCAAAACAGATCCCAGTGATCTAAGAATCTAAATCCCTGCCCCCTGCACCACTTCCTCAGCCACACATTCAGGTCCCGTATCTCCCTGTTCCTGCTCTCGCCAGCACGAGGAACTGGAAGCAAACCGGAGATAACAACCCTGGAAGTCCTGCTTTTCAGCATTTTTCCAAGCTCTCTGAAGTCCCGCTGCAAAATATTCATCCCCTTCTTTCCAACATCATTTGTGCCAACATGCACGACTGGCACCAGGAAGGCAGCACACCATCCTGGAATCCCGTCTGTTGCCGCAAAAACCCCTGTCCATACCTCTCACAATGGAGTAGTCTAAATTTCCGTTGTTTATTGCATGGTGATATTTAGTCGCTTTTCGCGTGCTGAATTTTCGACGCTTTTTGCGTCCTGATGTTTCGTCGCTTTTTGCATCCTATATTTTCGTCGCTTTATGTGTCCTGATGTTTTGTTGCTTTTCGCATCCTGAATTTATGTCGCTTTTCATGTGCTGAATTTTCGTTGCTTTTCTCGTGCTGAATTATTGTCGCTTTTCGCATGCTGAATTTCAGTCCCTTTTCGCGCGCTTCATTTTCATCACTTTAAACGCCCTGAAGTTTCGTCGCTTATCGCGTGCTGAAATTTCATCGCTTTTCACGTCCAGAAATTTTGTCGATTTATGCGTCCGGAGGTTTCGTCGCTATTTTCGTCCTGAATTTACGTTGCTTTTCATGTGCTGAAATTTCGTCGCTTTTCCCGTCCTGAAGGTTCATCGCTTTTTGCTTGCTGAATTTAGTCACTTTTGGCGTGCTTAATTTTTGTAGCTTTACGCGTCCTGAAATTTTGTCGCATTTCATTTCCTGAAATTTCGTTGCATTTCATTTCCTGAAATTTCGTCACTTTTCGCATGCTGAATTTACGTGGCTTTTCACATGCTGAATTTATATCGCTTTTCGTGTCCTGAATTTTGTCACTTTTCACATGCTGAATTTTTGCAGTATTTTGCGTCCTGAAATGTTGTTGATTTTTGAGGCCTCAATTTTTGTCACATTTCATGTCCTGAAATTCTATCACTTTTCGCGTACTGAATTTTCGTCGCTTTTAGCGTTCTGACTGTTTGTCGCTTACTGCGCCCTGATGTTACATCACTCTTTGCGTCATGGATTTAGGTCGCTTTTCGTGAGCAGAATTTTCCTCACTTTTCATGTGCTGAATTATCATCGTTTTTCATAGTCTGAATATTGCTTATTGCGTGCTGAATTTTCATGGCTTTATGCATCCTGATGTTTCGTCGCTTTTCGCACCTGAATTTTTGTCGCTTTAAGTGTCCTGATGTTTTGTCACTTTTCGCGTCCTGAATTTATGTCACTTTTCGTGCCGAATTTTCATAGCTTTCCGCAGGCTGAATTTTCATCGCTTTTTGCATGCTGAAATTCGTCGCTTTTCACGTCCTGAAATTTCTAGCTTTATGCGTTCTGTTGTCAATTTTCACGTGCCAAAATTTCGCCACTTTTCACGTGCTGAATTATCATCGTTTTTCGTAGTCTAAATTTCCGTTGTTTATTGCATGGTGATATTTTGTCGCTTTTCGCGTGCTGAATTTCCATCGCTTTATGCGTCCTGATTTCGCCTTTTACGTCCTGAATTTACGTCGCTTTTCATGTGCTGAAAGTTTGTCGCTTTTCCCGTCCTGAAGGTTCATCGCTTTTTGCTTCCTGAATTTTGTTACTTTTGGCGTGCTGAATTTCTGTAGCTTTTCACGTGCTGAAATTTAGTCGCATTCCGCGACCTGAAATTTAATCGCTTTCTGCATTCTGAAATGTTGTCGCATTTCATTTCCTGAAATTTCGTTGCATTTCATTTTCTGAAATTTCGTCACTTTTTGCATGCTGAATTTACTTGGCTTTTCGCGTGCTGAATTTATATCGCTTTTCATGTGCTGAATTTATGTCACTTTTCACGTGCTAAATTTTTGTAGGTTTTCGTGTGCTGAAATACTCGTATTTTGTGTCCTGAAATTTTGTTGCTTTTTGAGGGCTCAATTTTTGTCGCATTTCATGTCCTGAAATTTTGTCACTTTTCGCATACTGAATTTTCGTCGCTTTTAGCATTCTGACTGTTCGTCGCTTACTGCGCCCTGATGTTACGTCACTCTTTGCGTCATGGATTTAGGTTGCATTTCGTGAGCAGAATTTTCCTCACTTATCACGTGCTGAATTATCATCGCTTTTTGTAGTCTGAATTTCCGTTGCTTATTGCATGCTGAATTTTCGTCGCTTTATGCGTCCTGATGTTTCGTCGCTTTTCGCATCCTGAATTTTTGTCGCTTTATGCATCCTGATGTTTTGTCGCTTTTTGCGTCCTGAATTTATGTCGCTTTTTTGTGCTGAATTTTCATAGCTTTCCGCAGGCTGAATTTTAATCGCTTTTTGCATGCTGAAATTCGTCACTTTTCACGTCCTGAAATGTTCTAGCTTTATGCGTTCAGTTGTCAATTTTCACGTGCCGAATTTTCGGCGATTTTCGCGTGCTTTGGTTTCATCGCTTTTCACGTCCTGAAGGTTTGTCACTTTTTGCATGCTGAATTTTGTCACTTTTCATGTGCTGAATTTTTGTAGCTTTTCGTGTGCTGAAATTTAGTCACATTTTGCGTCCTGAAATTTTGTGTCCTGAATTTTTTTGTCCTGAATTGTGTTTTTGTGTCCTGAATTTTTGTCGCATTTCATGTCCTGAAATTTCGTCACTTTTCACGTGCTGAATTATCATCGCTTTTCGCAGTCTGAATTTCCGTTGCTTATTGTGTGCTGATATTTCATCGCTTTACACGTCCTGAAATTTTGTTGATTTATGCGTCCTGATGTTTCGTCGCTTTTCGCATGCTGAATTTTTGTCACTTTCTACCTGCTTCATTTTCATCGCTTTTTACGTCCTGAATTTACTTCGCTTTAGGTGTGCTTCATTTTCGTCGCTTTTCCCGTGCTTCATTTTCATTACTTTTCCTGTCCTGAAGGTTTGTCGCTTTTTGCTTGCTGAAATTTTGTCGCTTTTCACGTCCTGAAGGTTCATCGCTTTATGCGTCCGGATGTTTCGCCGCTTTTCACATCCTGATTTTATTTGGCTTTTTGTGTGCTGAATTTTCGTCACTTTTCGTGTGCTTCATTTTCATTGCTTTTCACATCCTGAAGGTTCGTCGCTTATTGCATGCTGAATTTTCGACGCTTTTCGCATGCTGGATTTTCGTCCCCTTTCTTGTTCTGAACTTTTGTCGCTTTATGCATCCTAAAATATTGCCGCTTATTGTATCCTGAGTTGACGTCGCTACTCACATGCTGAATATTCATTGCATTTTGCATCCTGAAATTTTTGTTGATTTTCACATGATGAATTTTCGTCGCTTTTTGCGTGCTGAAATTTCTTCTCTTTTCACGTCCAGAAATTTTGTCGCTTTATGCGTCTGGAGGTTTCGTCGCTTTTTGCATTCTGAATTTACGTCGATTTTTATGTGCTGAAATTTCGTCGCTTTTCCCGTACTGAAGGTTTGTCGCTTTCTGCTTGCTGAATTTTGTCACTTTTGGTGTGCTGAAATTTTGTCGCTTTTCGTGTGCTGAAATTTAGTCACATTCCCCGACCTGAAATTTAATCGCTGTTTACATTCTGAATTTTTGTCGCATTTCATTTCCTGAAATTTCGTCACTTTTTGCATGCTGAATTTACGTGGATTTTCGCATGCTGAATTTATATCGCTTTTCATGTGCTGAATTTATGTCACTTTTCACATGCTCAATTTTTGTAGGTTTTCGTGTGCTGAAATAGTCGTATTTTGCGTCCTGAAATGTTGTTGCATTTTGAGGCCTCAATTTTTGTCGCATTTCATGTCCTGAAATTTTGTCGCTTTTAGCGTTCTGACTGTTCGTCGCTTAATGCGCCCTGATGTTACCTCACTCTTTGCGTCATGGATTTACGTCGCTTTTCGTGAGCAGAATTTTCCTCACTTTTCACGTGCTGAATTATTGTCGCTTTTCGTAGTTTGAATTTCCGTTGCATATTGCGTGCTGAATTTTCGTCGCTTTATGCGTCCTGATATTTTGTCGCTTTTCGAATCCTGAATTTATGTCAGATTTTGTGCTGAATTTTCATAGCGCTACGCAGGCTGAATTTTCATCGCTTTTTGCGTGCTGAAATTCGTCGCTTTTCACATCCTGAAATTTTCTAGCTTTTGTGCGTTCAGTTGTCAATTTTCACGTGCCGAATTTTTGGTGATTTTCGCGTGCTTCGTTTTCATCGCTTTTCACGTCCTGAAGGTTTGTCGCTTTTCGCATGCTGAATTTTGTCACTTTTCACGTGCTGAATTTTTGTAGCTTTTCGTGTGCTGAAATTTAGTCACAATGTGCGTTCTCAAATTTCGTCGGTTTTTGCGTCCAGAATTTTTGTCGCATTTCATGTCCTGAAATTTTGTCACTATTCACGTGCTGAATTATCATCGCTTTTCGCAGTCTGAACATCCGTTGCTTATTGCGTGCTGATATTTCGTCGCTTTACACGTCCTGAAATTCCGTCACTTTATGCGTCCTGATGTTTCGTCGCTTTTCGCGTCCTGAATCAATGGTGCTTTTTGTGTGCTGATTTTTCGTCGCTTTTCATGTGCTGAATTATTGTCGCTTTTCTCATGCTGAATTTTTGTCACTTTTCACCTGCTTCATTTTCATCGCTTTTTACGTCCTGAAGGTTCGTCGCTTTACACGTCCTGAAACTTCGTCGCATCATGCGTCCTGATGTTTCGTCGCTTTTAGCGTCCAGAAATTTTGTCGCTTTTTGTGTCCTGAATTTACGTCGCTTTTCGTATGCTGAATTATTGTTGCCTTTCACATGCTGAATTTTCAACGCATTTCGCATGCTGGATTTTCATCCCCTTTCTTGTCCTGAAATTTTGTCGCTTTTTGTATTCTGAATTGACGTCGCTTTTCGCATGCTTCTTTTTCATTGCTTTTCACATCCTGAAGGTTCGTTGCTTTTTGGGTGCTGAAATTTCATCGCTTTTCGCATGCTGAATTTTCGTCGCCTTTTCCGTCCTGAAATTTTGTCGCTTTATGCGTCCTGATGTTTCGTCGCTTTTCGCGTTCTGAATTTATGTCGCTTTCGTGTGCTGAATTTTCGTGACTCTTTCAGTGCTGAATTATTGTCGCTTTTCGCATGCTGAATTTTCGTTGCTTTTCGCATGCTGAATTTTCAATACCTTTCACATCCTGAAACTTTGTCTCTTCATGCGTCCTGAAATTTTGTCGCTTTTTGTGTCCTGAATTTTCGTCGCTTTATGCGTCCTGATGTTTCGACGCTTTTTGCATCCTGTATTTTCGTCGCTTTATGTGTCCTGATGTTTCGTTGCTTTTCGCGTCCTGAATTTATGTCGCTTTTCATCTGCTGAATTTCTATCACTTTTCTCGTGCTGAATTATTGTCGCTTTTCGCATGCTGAATTTCCGTCCCTTTTCGCGCGCTTCATTTTCATCACTTTTCACGTCCTGAATGTTTGTTGCTTTTCATGTGCTGAAATTTCATCGCTTTTCCCGTCCTGAAGGTTCGTCGCTTGTTGCTTGTTGAATTTTGTCACTTTTCCCGTGCTGAATATTTGTAGCTTTTCATGTGCTGAAATTTAGTTGCATTCCCCGACCTAAAATTTCATCGCTTTTTGCATTCGCATTTCATTTCCTGAAATTTCATCGCATTTCATTTCCTGAAATTTTATCGCTTTTCGTGTGCTGAATTTGTCACTTTTCACATGCTCAATTTTTGTAGGATTTTGTATGCTGAAATAGCCGTATGTTGCTTTTTGAGGCCTCAATTTTTGTTGCATTTCATGTCCTGAAATTGTGTCACTTTTCGTGTGCTGAATTTTTGTCGCTTTTAGCGTTCTGACGGTTCGTTGCTTAATGTGTCCTGATGCTACGTCACTCTTTGCGTCGTGGATTTACGTCGCTATTCGTGAGCAGAATTTTCCTCACTTTTCACAGGCTGAATTTTCGTCACTTTTCGTGTCGTGAAATGTTGTCGCTTTATGCGTCCAGATGTTTTGTCGCACTCATGTCCTGAATTTACGTCGCTTTTTGTGTGCTGATATTTCGTCGCTTTTCATGTGCAGAATTATTGTTGCTTGTCGCCTGCTTAATTTTCATCGTTTTTACGTCCTTTTCAAGGTTCCTCGCTTTTCAAGTCCTGAAACTTTGTCGAATTATGCGTCCTGATGTTTTGTCCTGATG
Organism: Raja brachyura; assembly: GCA_963514005.1. Next base: position 42,706,560 of record OY740805.1, on the reverse strand, counting down.
TTTTGTTCCTGAAATTCCGTTGCTTTTTGTGTCCTGAATTTACTTCGCTTTTCGTGTGCTTCATTTTCGTCGCTTTTCCCGTGCTTCATTTTAATCACTTTTCCCGTCCTGAAGGTTTGTCGCTTTTTGCTTGCTGAAATTTTGTCGCTTTTCACGTCCTGAAGGTTCGTCGCTTTATGCTTCCGGATGTTTCGCCGCTTTTCACGTCCTGAATTTACGTCGCTTTTTGTGTGCTGTATTTTTGTCGCTTTTCCCGTGCTTCATTTTCATTGCTTTTCACATCCTGAAGGTTTGTCGCTTTTCGCATGCTGAATTTTTGTTGCTTTTCGCATGCTGGATTTTTGTCACCTTTCACATCCTGAAACTTCGTCTCTTTATGCGTCCTGAAATTTTGTCGCTTTTTGTGTCCTGATTTTACGTCGCTTTTCGTGTTCTTCATTTTCGGCGCTTTTCGCGTGATTCATTTTCATCACTTTTCCCATCCTGAAGATTTGTCGCTTATCGCTTACTGAATTTCATCATTTTTTGCATCGTGAATTTTTGTCGCATTTCATGTCTTGAAATTTCGTCACTTTTCACGTGCTGAATTATCATCGCTTTTCGTAGTTTGAATTTCCGTTGCTTATTGCATGCTGAATTATTGTTGCTTTTCGCATGCTAAATTTCCGTTCCTTTTCGTGCACTTCATTTTCATCGCTTTTCACGTCCTGAAGGTTTGTCGCTTATCGCAAGCTAAATTTTCGACACTTTTTGCATGCTGGATTTTCATCCCCTTTCTTGTCATGAGCTTTTGTCGCTTTATGCGTCCTAAAATTTTGCCGCTTTTTGTATTCTGAATTGACGTCGCTATTCACATGATGAATATTCATCGCTTTTCGTGTGCTGAAATTTTGTCTCTTTTCACGTCCAGAAATGTTGTCGCTTTATGCGTCTGGAGGTTTCGTCGCTTTTTGCATTCTGAATTTACGTCGCTTTTCATGTGCTGAAATTTTGTCACTTTTCCCGTACTGAAGTTTTGTCTCTTTTTGCTTGCTGAATTTTGTCACTTTTGGCGTGCTGAATTTTTGTAGCTTTTCGTGTGCTGAAATTTAGTCGCATTCCCCGACCTGAAATTTCGTCGCTTTTTGCATTCTTAATTTTTGTCGCATTTCATTTCCTGAAATTTCATCACTTTTCGCATGCTGAATTTACGTGGCTTTTTGTGTGCTGAATTTATATCGCTTTTCGTGTGCTGAATTTATGTCACTTTTCACGTGCTGAATTTTTGTAGGTATTCGTGTGCTGAAATAGCCGTATTTTGCCTCCTGAAATTTTGTTGCTTTTTGAAGCCTCAATTTTTGTCGCATTTCATGTCCTGAAATTTTGTCACTTTTCGCGTATTGAATTTTCGGCACTTTTAGCGTTCTGATGGTTCGTCGCTTAATGTGTCCTGATGTTATGTCACTCTTTGCGTCGTGGATTTACGTGGCTTTTCGTGAGCAGAATTTTTCTCACTTTTCACGTGCTGAATTTTCATCGATTTTCACAGGCTGAATTTTCGTCGCTTTTCTTGTCCTGAAATGTTGTCGCTTTATGCGTGCTGATGTTTCATCGCACTCACGTCCTGAATTTACGTCGCTTTTCATGTTCTTCATTTTCGTCGCTTTTCGCGTGCTTCATTTTCGTCACTTTTCCCGTCCTGAAGGTTCGTCGCTTTTTGCTTGCTGAATTTTGTCACTTTTCGCCTGCTTCATTTTCATCGCTTTTTACGTCCTGAAGGTTCGTCGCTTTTCACGCCCTGAAACTTTGTCGCATTTTGCGTCCTGATGTTTTGTCGCTTTTAGCGTCCTGAAATTTCGTTACTTTTTGTGTCCTGAATTACGTTGCTTTTCATGTGCTGAATTACTGTCGCCTTTCACATGCTGAATTTTCGTCACATTTAGCATGTTGAATTTTCGTAACCTTTCACAGCTTGAAATTTAATCGCATTTCTCGTCCTGAAATTTCTTTGGTTTTTGTGCCCTGAATTTACTTCGCTTTTCGTGTGCTTCATTTTCATTGCTTTTCACATCCTGAAGGTTTGTCACTTTTCGCTTGCTGAATTTTGTTACCTTTCACGTCCTGAAACTTCGTGTCTTTATGCGTCCTGCAATTTTGTCGCTTTTTGTATCCTGAATTTACGTCGCTTTTCGTGTTCTTCTTTTTTGTCGCTTTTCGTGTGCTTCATTTTCATCACTTTTCCCATCCTGAAGGTTTGTCGCTTATCGCTTGTTGAATTTCGTCATTTTTCGCATGCTGAATTTTTGTAGCTTTTCGTGTGCTGAAATTTATTCACATTTTGCGTCCTGAAATTTCGTCCTTTTTTGCGTCCTGAATTTTTGTCGCATTTCATGTCTTGAAATGTTGTCACTTTTCATGTGCTGAATTATTATCGCTTTTCGTAGTCTGAATTTCCGTTGCTTATTGCATGCTGATATTTAGTCGCTTTTTACGTGTTGAATTTTCGTCGCTTTATGCATCCTGATGTTGCGTCGTTTTTTGCATCCAGTATTTTCGTCGCTTTATGCATCCTGATGTTTCGTTGCTTTTCGCGTCCTGAATTCATGTCGCTTTTCATGTGCTGAATTTACGTCACTTTTAGCTTGCTGAATTATTGTTGCTTTTCGCATGCTGAATTTCCGTCCCTTTTCGCGTGCTTCATTTTCATCCCTTTTCGCGTGCTGGATTATTGTCGCTTTTCGCATGCTGAATTTTCGGCGATTTACTCATGCTTCGTTTTCATCGTATTTCACGTCCTGAAGGTTTGTCGCTTTTCGCATGCTGAGTTTTGTCACTGTTCACGTGCTGAATTTTTGTAGCTTTTTGTGTGCTGAAATTTAGTCACATTTTGCGTCCTGAAATGTTGTCAGTTTTTGCGTCCTAAATTTTTGTCGCATTTCATGTCCTGATATTTCGTCACTTTTCACATGCTGAATTATCCGCTTTTCGCAGTCTGAATTTCTGCTGCTTATTGCAAGCTGATATTTCATCGCTTTTCATGTCCTGAAATTTCGTCGCTTTATGCGTCCTGATGTTTCAGCGCTTTTTGTGTGCTGAATTTTTGTCGCTTTTCGCATGCTGAATTTTCGTCACTTTCCGCCTGCTTAATTTTCATCGCTTTTTACGTCCTGAAGGTTCGTCGTTTCATGCGTCCTGAAACTTTGTCTCTTTATGCGTCGATAAATTTAGTCGCTTTTTGTGTCCTGAATTCATGTCGCTTTTCGTGTGCTGAATTATTGTTGCCGTTCACATGCTGAATTTTTGACGCTTTTCGCATGCTGGGTTTTCATCCCCTTTCGTGTCCTGAAATGTTGTCGCGTTATGTGTCTTGAAATTTTGTCGCTTTTTGTATCCTGAATTGACGTCGCTTTTCGCATGCTTCATTTTCATCGCTTTTTACATCCTGAAGGTTCGTTGCTTTTTGTGTGCTGAAATTTAATCACTTTTCGCATCCTGAATTTTCGTCGCCTTCCACGTCCTGAAACTTCGTCGCTTCATGTGTCCTGATGTTTCGTCGCTTTTCGCGTCCTGCATTTATGTCGCTTTTCGTGTTCTGAATTATTGTCACTTTTCACCTGCTTCATTTTCATTGGTTTTCACATCCTGAAGGTTTGTCACTTTTCGCATGCTGAATTTTCGTCGCTTTTCGCATGCTGAATTTTCATCACCTTTCACGTCCTGAAACTTTGTCTCTTTATGTGTCCTGAAATGTTGTCGCTTTTTGTGTCCTGAATTTACATCACTTTTCGTGTTCTTCATTTTCGTCGCTTTTCGCGTGCTTCATTTTCGTCACATTTCCCGTCCTGAAGGTTTGTCACTTATCGCTTGCTGAATTTTTGTAGCTTTTCGCGTGTTGAAATTAAGTCATATTTTACGCCCTGAAATTTCTTCATTTTTTGCGTCCTGAATGTTTGTCGCATTTGATGTCCTGAAATTTTGTCGCTTTTCACGTGCTGAATTTTGGTCGCTTTATGCGTCCTGATGTTTTGTCCCTTTTTGCATCCTGTATTTTCGTCGCTTTATGTGTCTGGATGTTTAGTTGCTTTTCGCGTCCTGAATTTGTCGCTTTTCATGTGCTGAATTTTCGTCGCTTTTCTCTTGCTGAATTATTGTCGCTTTTCGCAAGTTGAATTTCCGTCCCTTTTCGCGCGTTACATTTTCATCACTTTTCACGTCCTGAAGGTTCGTCGCTTAGCGCGTGCTGAAATGTAATCGCTTATCACGTCCAGAAATGTTGTCGCTCTACGCGTCCGAAGGTTTCATCGCTTTTTGCGTCTGAATTTACGTCACTTTTCATGTGCTGAAATTTCGTCGCTTTTTGCATTCTGAATATTTGTCGCATTTCATTTCCTGAAATTTGATCGCATTTCATTTCCTGAAATTTCGTCGCATTTCATTTCCTGAAATTTCGTCACTTTTCGCATGTCGAATTTACGTGGCTTTTCGCGTGCTGAATTTATATCGCTTTTCGTGTGCTGAATTTATGTCACTTTTCACATGCTGAATTTTTGTAGGTTTTGGTGCGCTGAAATAGCCGTAATTTGCTTCCTGAAATTTTGTTGCTTTTTGAGGCCTCAATTTTTGTCGCATTTCATGTCCTGAAAATGTGTCACTTTTCGCGTACTAAATTTCGGTTCATCGCTTAATGTGTCCTGATGTTATGTCACTCTTTGCGTCGTGGATTTACGTCGCTTTTCATGAGCAGAATTTTCCTCACTTTTCACGTGCTGAATTTTCATCGCTTTTGACAGGCTGAATTTTCGTTGCTTTTCATGTCCTGAAATGTTGTCGCTTTATGCGTCCTGATGTTTCGTCACACTCACGCCCTGAATTTACGTCGCTTTTTGTGTGCTGAATTTTCGTCGCTTTTCATGTGCTGAATTATTGTCGCTTTTCGCCTGCTTAATTTTCATCGCTTTTTACGTCCTGAAGGTTCGTCGCTTTTCACGTCCTGAAACTTTGTCGCATTATGCGTCCTGATGTTTTGTCGCTTTGAGCATCCTGAATTTACGTCGCTTTTCGTGTGCTGAATTACTGTCGCCTTTCACATGCTGAATTTTCGTCACATTTAGCATGTTGAATTTTCGTCGCCTTCACATCTTGAAGTTTAATCGCATTTCGCGTCATGAAATTTCGTTGCTTTTTGTGTCCTGAATTTACTTCGCTTTTCGTGTGCTTCATTTTCGTCGCTTTTCCTGTTCTTCATTTTCATCACTTTTCCAGTCCTGAAGGTTTGTCGCTTTTTGTTTGCTGAAATTTTGTCGCTTTTCACATCCTGAAGGTTCGTCGCTTTATACGTCCGGATGTTTCACCGCTTTTCACGTCCAGAATTTATGTCACTTGTTGCATGCTGAATTTTTGTCACCTTTCACGTCCTGAAACTTTGTGTCTTTATGTGTCCTGAAATTTTGTCGCTTTTAGTGTCCTGAATTTACCTCGCTTTTCGTGTTCTTCATTTTCGTCACTTTTCATGTGCTTCATTTTCATCACTTTTCCCGTCCTGAAGGTTTGTTGCTTATTGCTTGCTCAATTTCGTCATTTTTCGCGTGCTGAATTTTTGTAGCTTTTCATGTGCTGAAATTTCGTCATGTGCTGAATTATCATCACTTTTTATGTGCTGAAATGTAGTCACATTTTGCGTCCTGAAATTTCGTCGTTTTTTGCGTCCTGAATTTTTGTCTCATTTCATGTCCTGAAATTTCGTCATTTGCTGAATTATCATCGCTTTTCGTAGTCTGAATTTCCATTGCTTTTTGCGTCCTTAATTTATGTCGCTTTTCATGTGCTGAATTTGCCATCCTGAAGGTTTGTCGCTTATCGCATGCTGAATTTTCGACGCTTTTCGCATGCTGGATTTTCGTCCCCTTGTCCTGAACTTTTGTCACTTTATGCGTCCTAAAATTTTGCCGCTTTTTGTATCCTGAATTGACGTCGCTATTCACATGCTGAATATTCATCGCATTTCGCATCCTGAAATTTTTGTCGATTTTCACATGATGAATTTTCGTCGCTTTTCGCATGCTGAAATTTCGTCTCCTTTCATGTCCAGAAATGTCGCTTTATGCGTATGGAGGTTTCGTCACTTTTTGCATTCTGAATTTACGTTGCTTTTCATGTGCTAAAATTTCATCACTTTTCCCGTACTGAAGGTTTGTCGCTTGCTGAATTTTCATCGCTTTTGGCGTGCTGAATTTTTGTAGCTTTTCGTGTGCTGAAATTTAGTCGCATTCCCCGACCTGAAATTCCGTCGCTTTTTGCATTCAGAATTTTTGTCGCATTTCATTTCCTGAAATTTCGTCGCATTTCATTTCCTGAAATTTTGCCGCATTTCATTTCCTGAAATTTCGTCACTTTTCGCATGCGGAATTTACGTGGCTTTTCACGTGTTGAATTTATATCGCTTTTCGTGTGCTGAATTGATGTCACTTTTCACGTGCTCAATTTTTGTAGGTTTTCATGTGCTGAAACAGCCATATTTTGCATCCTGAAAGGTTGTTGCTTTTTGAGGCCTCAATTTTTGTCGCATTTCATGTCCTGAAATTTTGTCACTTTTCGTGTGCTGAATTTTTGTCACTTTATGCGTCCTGATGTTTCGTCGATTTTTAAATCCTGAATTTTCGTCGCTTTATGCGTCCTGATCCTTTGTCGCTTTTCGCGTCCTGAATTTATGTCGCTTTTCGTGCTGAATTTTCATAGCTTTCCGCAGGCTGAATTTTCATTGCTTTTTACGTGCTGAAATTCGTCGCTTTTCACGTCCTGAAATGTTCTAGCTTTATGCGTTCTGTTGTCAAATTTCACTTGCCAAATTTTCGGCGATTTTCGCGTGGTTCGTTTTCATCGCTTATCAAGTCCTGAAGGTTTGTCGCTTTTCGCATGCTAAATTTTGTCACTTTTCACGTGCTGAATTTTTGTAGCTTTTCGTGTGCTGAAATTTAGTCACATTTTGCGTCCTGAAATTTTGTCGGATTTTGCGTCCTGAATTTTTGTCGCATTTCCTGTCCTGAAATTTCGTCACTTTTCACATGCTGAATTATCATCGCTTTTCGCAGTCTGAATTTCCATTGCTTATTGCGTGCTGATATTTCGTCGCTTTACACATCCTGAAATTTCGTCGCTTTATGTGTCCTGATGTTTGTCACTTTTTGCATCCTGAATTTATGGTGCTTTTTGTGTGCTGAATTATCGTCGCTTTTCGTGTGCTGAATTATTGTCGCTTTTCGCCTGCTTAATTTTCATCGCTTTTTACGTCCTGAAGGTTTGTCGCTTTATGCGTCTGGATGTTTCGCCGCTTTTCACGTCCAGAATTTATGTCACTTGTTGCATGCTGAATTTTTGTCACCTTTCACGTCCTGAAACTTTGTGTCTTTATGTGTCCTGAAATTTTGTCGCTTTTAGTGTCCTGAATTTACCTCGCTTTTCGTGTTCTTCATTTTCGTCACTTTTCGTGTGCTTCATTTTCATCACTTTTCCCGTCCTGAAGGTTTGTTGCTTATTGCTTGCTCAATTTCGTCATTTTTCGCGTGCTGAATTTTTGTAGCTTTTCATGTGCTGAAATTTCGTCATGTGCTGAATTATCATCACTTTTTATGTGCTGAAATGTAGTCACATTTTGCGTCCTGAAATTTCGTCGTTTTTTGCGTCCTGAATTTTTGTCTCATTTCATGTCCTGAAATTTCGTCATTTGCTGAATTATCATTGCTTTTCGTAGTCTGAATTTCCATTGCTTTTTGCGTCCTTAATTTATGTCGCTTTTCATGTGCTGAATTTGCCATCCTGAAGGTTTGTCGCTTATCGCATGCTGAATTTTCGACGCTTTTCGCATGCTGGATTTTCGTCCCCTTGTCCTGAACTTTTGTCACTTTATGCGTCCTAAAATTTTGCCGCTTTTTGTATCCTGAATTGACGTCGCTATTCACATGCTGAATATTCATCGCATTTCGCATCCTGAAATTTTTGTCGATTTTCACATGATGAATTTTCGTCGCTTTTCGCATGCTGAAATTTCGTCTCCTTTCACGTCCAGAAATGTCGCTTTATGCGTATGGAGGTTTCATCACTTTTTGCATTCTGAATTTACGTTGCTTTTCATGTGCTAAAATTTCATCACTTTTCCCGTACTGAAGGTTTGTCGCTTGCTGAATTTTCATCGCTTTTGGCGTGCTGAATTTTTGTAGCTTTTCGTGTGCTGAAATTTAGTCGCATTCCCCGACCTGAAATTCCGTCGCTTTTTGCATTCAGAATTTTTGTCGCATTTCATTTCCTGAAATTTCGTCGCATTTCATTTCCTGAAATTTTGCCGCATTTCATTTCCTGAAATTTCGTCACTTTTCGCATGCGGAATTTACGTGGCTTTTCACGTGTTGAATTTATATCGCTTTTCGTGTGCTGAATTGATGTCACTTTTCACGTGCTCAATTTTTGTAGGTTTTCATGTGCTGAAACAGCCATATTTTGCATCCTGAAAGGTTGTTGCTTTTTGAGGCCTCAATTTTTGTCGCATTTCATGTCCTGAAATTTTGTCACTTTTCGTGTGCTGAATTTTTGTCACTTTATGCGTCCTGATGTTTCGTCGATTTTTAAATCCTGAATTTTCGTCGCTTTATGCGTCCTGATCCTTTGTCGCTTTTCGCGTCCTGAATTTATGTCGCTTTTCGTGCTGAATTTTCATAGCTTTCCGCAGGCTGAATTTTCATTGCTTTTTACTTGCTGAAATTCGTCGCTTTTCACAGTCTGAATTTCCATTGCTTATTGCGTGCTGATATTTCGTCGCTTTACACATCCTGAAATTTCGTCGCTTTATGTGTCCTGATGTTTGTCACTTTTTGCATCCTGAATTTATGGTGCTTTTTGTGTGCTGAATTTTCGTCGCTTTTCGTGTGCTGAATTATTGTCGCTTTTCTCATGCTGAATTTTTGTCACTTTTCACCTGCTTCATTTTCATCGTTTTTTCCGTCCTGAAGGTTCGTCGCTTTACACGCACTGAAACTTCGTCGCTTCATACGTCCTGATGTTTCGTCGCTTCATGCGTCCAGAAATTTTGTCGCTTTTTGTGTCCTGAATTTACGTCGCTTTTTGTATGCTGAATTATTGTTGCCTTTCACATGCTGAATTTTCAACGCTTTTCGCATGCTGGATTTTCGTCCCCTTTCTTGTCCTGAAATGTTGTCGCTTTTCGCGTCCTGAATTTACGTCGCTTTTTGTGTCCTGTATTTACGTCGCTTTTCATGTGCTGAATTATTGTCGCTTTTCGCCTGCTTAATTTTCATCGCTTTTGACGTCCTGAAGGTTCGTCGCTTTTCATGTCCTGAAACTTTGTGGCATTATGCGTCCTGATGTTTTGTCGCTTTTAGCGTCCTGAAATTTTGTCGCTTTTTGTCCTTAATTTACGTCGCTTTTCGTGTGCTGAATTACTGTCGCCTTTCACATGCTGAATTTTCGTAGCATTTAGCATGTTCAATTTTCGTCGCCTTCACATCTTGAAATTTAATCGCATTTCGCGTCCTGAAATTTTGTTGCTTTGTGTCCTGAATTTACTTCGCTTTTCGTGTGCTTCATTTTCGTCGCATTTCCCGTGCTTCATTTTCATCACTTTTCCCGTCCTGAAGATTTGTCGCTTTTAGCTTGCTGAAATGTTGTTGCTTTTCACGTCCTGAAGGTTCGTCGCTTTATGCGTCCGGATGTTTCGTCGCTTTTCACGTCCTGAATTTATGGTGCTTTTTGTGTGCTGAATTTTCGTCGCTTTTCGTGTGCTGAATTATTGTCGCTTTTCTCATGCTGAATTTTCGTCACTTTTCACCTGCTTAATTTTCATCGCTTTTTACGTCCTGAAGGTCCGTCGCTTTACACGCCCTGAAACTTCATCGCTTCATGCATCCTGATGTTTCGTCGCTTCAGGCGTCCAGAAATTTTGTTGCTTTTCGCGTCCTGAATTTATGTCACTTTTGTGTGCTGAATTTTTGTGGCTTTTCGCGTGCTGAATTATTGTCGCTTTTCGCCTGCTTCATTTTCATTGCTTTTTGCATCATGAACGTTTGTCGCCTTTCGCATGCTGAATTTTCGTCGCTTTTCGCATGCTGAATTTTCATCACCTTTCACGTCCTGAAACTTTGTCTCATTATTCGTCCTGAAATTTTGATGCTTTTTGGGTCCTGAATTTACGTCGCTTTTTGTGTTCTTCATATTCGTCACTTTTCATGTGCTTCATTTTCATCACTTTTCCCATCCTGAAGGTTTGTCGCTTATAGCTTGCTGAATTTCGTCATTTTTTGCGTGCTGAAATTTTGTAGCTTTTTGCGTGCTGAAATTTGGTCACATTTTGCATCCTGAAATTTCGTCGTGTTTTGCGCCCTGAATTTTTGTCGCAATTCATGTCCTGACATTTCGTCACTTTTCACGTGCTGAATTATCATCGCTTTTCCAAGTAAATTTCCATTGTTTATTGCATGCTGATATTTAGTAGTTTTTCGCGTGCTGAATTTTTGTTGCTTTATGCGTCCTGATGTTTCAATGCTTTGTGCATCCTGTATTTTCGTCGCTTTATGTGTCCTGATGTTTCATTGCTTTTCGCGTCCTAAATTTATGTCGCTTTTCATGTGCTGAATTTTCATCGCTTTTCTCGTGCTGAATTATTGTCGCTTTTCGCATGCTGAATTTCCGTCCCTTTTCGCGCGCTTCATTTTCATCGCTTTTCACGTCCTGAATGTTCGTCGCTTTTCATGTGCTGAAATTTCATCGCTTTTCCCGTCCTGAAGGTTCGTCGCTTTTTGCTTGCTGAATTTTGCTACTTTTCGTCTGCTTCATTTTCATGGCTTTTTACGTCCTGGAGGTTCGTCGCTTTTCACGTCCTGAAACTTCGTCGCTTCATGCGTCCTGATGTTTCGTCGCTTTTAGCGTCGTGGATTTACGTCGCTTTTCGTGAGCAGAATTTTCCTCACTTTTCACGTGCTGCATTTTCATCGCTTTTCACAGGCTGAATTTTCGTTACTTTTCATATCCTGAAATGTTGTTGCTTTATGCGTCCTGATGTTTTGTCGCCCTCACGTCCTGAATTCATGTCGCTTTTCATGTGCTGAATTATTGTTGCTTTTTGCCTGCTTAATTTTCATCGCTTTTTACGTCCTGAAGGTTTGTCGCTTTTCACATCCTGAAACATTGTCCCATTATGCGTCCTGATGTTTTGTCGCTTTTAGCGTCCTGAAATGTTGTCGCTTTTTGTGTCCTGAATTTACGTCACTTTTCGTGTGCTGAATTAGTCGCCTTTCGCATGCTGAATTTACGTCGCATTTAGCATGTTGAATTTTCGTCGCCTTCACATCTTGAAATTTAATCACATTTCGCGTCCTGAAATTCCGTTGCTTTTTGTGTCCTGAATTTACTTCGCATTAGGTGTGCTTCATTTTCATCGCTTTTCCCGTGCTTTATTTTCATCACTTTTCCTGTCCTGAAGGTTTGTCGCATTTTGCTTGCTGAAATTTTGTTGCTTTTCACGTCCTGAAGGTTCATCGCTTTATGCGTCCGGATGTTTCGCCACTTTTCACATCCTGAAGGTTCGTCGCTTATCGCATGCTGAATTTTCGACGCTTTTCGCATGCTGGATTTGCGTCCCCTTTCTTGTTCTGAACTTTTGTCGCTTTATGCATCCTAAAATATTGCCGCTTATTGTATCCTGAATTGACGTCGCTACTCACATGCTGAATATTCATGGCATTTTGCATCCTGAAATTTTTGTCGATTTTCACATGATGAATTTTCGTCGCTTTTCGCGTGCTGAAATTTCTTCTCCTTTCACGTCCAGAAATGTTGCTTTATGCGTCTGGAGGTTTCGTCACTTTTTGCATTCTGAATTTACATCGCTTTTCATGTGCTGAAATTTCGTCACTTTTCCCGTACTGAAGGTTTGTCGCTTTCTGCTTGCTGAATTTTGTCACTTTTGGCGTGCTGAATTTTTGTAGCTTTTCGTGTGCTGAAATTTAGTCGCATTCCCCGACCTGAAATTTAATCGCTGTTTACATTCTGAATTTTTGTCGCATTTCATTTCCTGAAATTTCGTCGCATTTCATTTCCTGAAATTTCGTCACTTTTTGCATGCTGAATTTACATGGCTTTTCGCGTGCTGAATTTATATCGCTTTTCATGTGCTGAATTTATGTCACTTTTCACATGCTCAATTTTTGTAGGTTTTCATGAGCTGAAATAGTCGTATTTTGCCGACTCTCAATTTTTGTCGCATTTCATGTCCTGAAATTTTGTCACTTTTCGCGTACTGAATTTTCATCGCTTTTAGTGTTCTGACTGTTCGTCGCTTAATGCGCCCTGATGTTACCTTGTGAGCAGAATTTTCCTCACTTTCCACATGCTGAATTATTGTCGCTTTTCGTAGTTTGAATTTCCATTGCATATTGCGTGCTGAATTTTCGTCGCTTTATGCGTCCTGATGTTTTGTCGCTTTTCGAATCCTGAATTTATGTAACATTTTGTGCTGAATTTTCATAGCTTTACGCAGGCTGAATTTTCATCGCTTTTTGTGTGCTGAAATTCGTCGCTTTTCACATCCTGAAATTTTCTAGCTTTTGTGCGTTCTGTGGTCAATTTTCACGTGCCGAATTTTCGGTGATTTTCGCTGCTTCGTTTTCATCGCTTTTCACGTCCTGAAGGTTTGTCGCTTTTCGCATGCTGAATTTTGTCACTTTTCACGTGCTGAATTTTTGTAGCTTTTCATGTGCTGAAATTTAGTCACAATGTGCGTTCTGAAATTTCGTTGGTTTTTGCGTCCAGAATTTTTGTCGCATTTCATGTCCTGAAATTTTGTCACTTTTCATGTGCTGAATTATCATCGCTTTTCACAGTCTGAACATCCGTTGCTTATTGCGTGCTGATATTTCGTCGCTTTACACGTCCTGAAATTCCGTCACTTTATGCGTCCTGATGTTTCGTCGCTTTTCGCGTCCTGAATTTATGGTGCTTTTTGTGTGCTGATTTTTCGTCGCTTTTCATGTGCTGAATTATTGTCGCTTTTCTCATGCTGAATTTTTGTCACTTTTCGCCTGCTTCATTTTCATCGCTTTTTACGTCCTGAAGGTACGTCACTTTTCACATCCTGAAACTTCGTCGCATCATGCGTCCTGATGTTTCGTCGCTTTTAGCGTCCAGAAATTTTGTCGCTTTTTGTGTCCTGAATTTACGTCGCTTTTCGTATGCTGAATTATTGTTGCCTTTCACATGCTGAAATTTCATCACTTTTCGCATGCTGAATTTTCGTCGCCTTTCCCGTCCTGAAATTTTGTCGCTTTATGCGTCCTGATGTTTTGTCGCTTTTCGTGTTCTGAATTTATGTCGCTTTCGTGTGCTGAACTTTCGTGACTCTTTGAGTGCTGAATTCTTGTCGCTTTTCACATGCTGAATTTTCGTCGCTTTTCGCATGCTGAATTTTCATCACCTTTCACATCCTGAAACTTTGTCTCTTCATGCGTCCTGAAATTTTGTCGCTTTTTGTGTTGTGAATTTTTACGTCGCTTTTCGTATTGTTCATTTTTGTCGCTTTTTGCGTGCTTCATTTTCATCACTTTTCCTGTCCTGAAGGTTTCTCGCTTATCGCTTGCTGAACTTCGTCATTTTTCGCGTGCTGAATTTTTGTAGCTTTTCGCGTGCAGAAATTTGGTCACATTTTGCATCCTGAAATTTCGTCGTTTTTTGCGTCCTGAATTTTTGTCGCATTTCATGTCCTGAAATTTCGTCACTTTTCACGTGCTGAATTATCATCGCTTTTCCAAGTCTAAATTTCTGTTGTTTATTACGTGCTGATATTAAGTCGCTTGTCGCGTGCTGAATTTTCATCGCTTTACGCGTCCTGATGTTTCGACGCTTTTTGCATCCTGTATTTTCGTCGCTTTATGTGTTCTGATGTTTCGTTGCTTTTCGCGTCCTGAATTTATGTCGTTTTTCATCTGCTGAATTTCTATCACTTTTCTTGTGCTGAATTATTGTTGCTTTTCGCATGCTGAATTTCCGTCCCTTTTCGCGCACTTCATTTTCATCACTTTTCACGTCCTGAATGTTCGTTGCTTTTCATGTGCTGAAATTTAATCGCTTTTCCCGTCCTGAAGGTTCGTCGCTTGTTGCTTGCTGAATTTTGTCACTTTTCCCGTGCTGAATATTTGTAGCTTTTCATGTGCTGAAATTTAGTTGCATTCCCCGACCTAAAATTTCATCGCTTTTTGCATTCACATTTCATTTCCTGAAATTTCGTCGCATTTCATTTCCTGAAATTTATATCGCTTTTCGTGTGCTGAATTTGTCACTTTTCACATGCTCAAGTTTTGTAGGATTTCGTATGGTGAAATAGCCGTATGTTGCTTTTTGAGGCCTCAATTTTTGTTGCATTTCATGTCCTGAAATTGTGTCACTTTTCGTGTGCTGAATTTTCGTCGCTTTTAGCGTTCTGACGGTTCGTTGCTTAATGTGTCCTGATGCTACGTCACTCTTTGCGTCGTGGATTTACATCGCTATTCGTGAGCAGAATTTTCCTCACTTTTCACAGGCTGAATTTTCGTCACTTTTCATGTCGTGAAATGTTGTCGCTTTATGCGTCCAGATGTTTTGTCGCACTCATGTCCTGAATTTACGTCGCTTTTTGTGTGCTGAATTTTCGTCGCTTTTCATGTGCAGAATTATTGTCGCTTGTCGCCTGCTTAATTTTCATCGCTTTTTACGTCCTTAAGGTTCCTCGCTTTTCAAGTCCTGAAACTTTGTCGAATTATGCGTCCTGATGTTTTGTCCTGATGTTTTGTTCCTGAAATTCCGTTGCTTTTTGTGTCCTGAATTTACTTCGCTTTTCATGTGCTTCATTTTCGTCGCTTTTCCCGTGCTTCATTTTCATCACTTTTCCCGTCCTGAAGGTTTGTCGCTTTTTGCTTGCTGAAATTTTGTCGCTTTTCACGTCCTGAAGGTTCGTCGCTTTATGCGTCCGGATGTTTCGCCGCTTTTCACGTCCTGAAGGTTTGTCACTTATCGCAAGCTAAATTTTCGACGCTTTTTGCATGCTGGATTTTCGTCCCCTTTCTTGTCATGAGCCTTTGTCGCTTTATGCGTCCTAAAATTTTGCCGCTTTTTGTATCCTGAATTGACATCGCTATTCACATGATGAATATTCATCGCTTTTCGCGGGCTGAAATTTTGTCTCTTTTCACGTCCAGAAATGTTGTCGCTTTATGCATCTGGAGGTTTCGTCGCTTTTTGCATTCTGAATTTACGTCGCTTTTCATGTGCTGAAATTTTGTCACTTTTTCCGTACTGAAGTTTTGTCGCATTTTGCTTGCTGAATTTTGTCACTTTTGGCGTGCTGAATTTTGTCACTTTTGGCGTGCTGAATTTTTGTAGCTTTTCATGTGCTGAAATTTAGTCGCATTCCCCGACCTGAAATTTCGTCGCTTTTTGCATTCTGAATTTTTGTCGCATTTCATTTCCTGAAATTTCATCACTTTTCGCATGCTGAAATTACGTGGCTTTTTGCGTGCTGAATTTATATCGCTTTTCGTGTGCTGAATTTATGTCACTTTTCACGTGCTGAATTTTTGTAGGTTTTCGTGTGCTGAAATAGTCATAGTTTGTGTCCTGAAATTTTGTTGATTTTTGAGGCCTCAATTTTTATTGCATTTCATGTCCTGAAATTTTGTCACTTTTCGCGTACTGAATTTTCGTCGCTTTTAGCGTTCTGACTGTTCGTCGCTTAATGCGCCCTGATGTTACATCACTGTTTGCGTCATGGATTTCCGTCGCTTTTCGTGAGCAGAATTTTCCTCACTTTTCACGTGCTGAATCATCATAGTTTTTCGTAATCTGAATTTCCGTTGCTTATTGCGTGCTGATATTTAATCACTTTTCGCGTGCTGAATTTTTGTCACTTTATGCATCCTGATGTTTCGTCTCTTTTCGCATCCTGAATTTTCATAGCTTTATGCGTCCTGATGTTTTGTCGCTTTTCACGTCCTGAATGTATGTCGCTTTTCGTGCTGAATTTTCATAGCTTTCCGCAGGCTGAATGTTCATTGCTTTTTGTGTGCTTTAATTCGTCGCTTTTCACGTCCTCAAATTTTCTAGCTTTATGCATTCTGTTGTCAATTTTCCCGTGCCGAAGTTCCGTCACTTTTTGCGTGCTTCATTTTCATCCCTTTTCGCATGCTGGATTATTGTCGCTTTTCTCATGCTGAATTTTGTCACTTTTCGCATGCTGGATTATCGTCCCCTTTCGTGTCCTGAAATGTTGTCGCTTTATGCGTCCTGAAATTTTGTCGCTTTTTGTATCCTGAATTGACATTGCTTTTCGCATGTTTCATTTTCATCGCTTTTCACATGTTGAAGGTTCGTTGCTTTTTGGGTGCTGAAATTTCATCGCTTTTCGCATGCTGAATTTTCGTTGCCTTTCACGTCTTGAAATTTTGTCGCTTTATGTGTCCTGATGTTTCGTCGCTTTTCGCGTCCTGAATTTATGTCGCTTTTTGTGTACTGAATTTTCGTCGCTTTTCGCATGCTGAATTTTCATCACCTTTCACGTCCTGAAACTTTGTCTCTTTATACGTCCTGAAATTTTCACCGCTTCATTTTCATCACTTTGCACGTCCTGAAGGTTCGTCGCTTTTTGCTTGCTAAATTTTGTCACTTTTCACATGCTGAATTTTTGTAGCTTTTCATGTGATGAAATTTAGTTGCATTCCCCGACCTGAAATTTTGTCGCTTTTTGCATTCTGAATTTTTGTCGCATTTAATTTCCTGAAATTTCGTCACATTTCATTTCATTTCCTGAAATTTCGTCGAATTTCATTTCCTGAATTTTCGCCACTTTTCGCATGCTGAATTTAATTGGCTTTTCGCGTGCTGAATTTATATCGCTTTTCGTGTGAATTTATTTTTTTTAAAATATTTTTTTATTAGAAGTAACCAGTTTACAATGTTTAAAACAAACTTACAAACATCAGCTAATTCAATATTTATACAAATAACACATTGATAATTATTATCTTCTTTTTTTTGGAAATAAAGATAGAAAAAGAATAGAGCAGTTATAAATCAATAAAGATGTGATTAAATAATAATTTGATTATATATAAGAAAAAAGAGAAAAGGAAAAAAAAGAAGAGAGAAAAAAAAACAAAAACCACAAACAAAAAGGTGAAAAAATATATATATATATAAATGAAAAACAAGAAAATATATTGTAAATAAAACTATTACAAATAATAATATCAATAGAGACATGCATATTAATCCTAGTATGAAAATGAATTATTTTCCTCAAATCCTGTAGGGTACCCGTCGAGCCGTGATGCCAAGAACAGCTACTTCTCTAAATACTGTATATATGGAGACCATATCTGTTTGAAGGAATTATATTTGTCCAATAGGACAAATCTAATTCTTTCCAAATGTAACGTCTCCAACATCTCTGCTGCCCACATTTTAATTGTGGGGGATAATGTTCCCTTCCAAAATTTCAGTATGATTTTTTTCCCTAATATCAAACAGTAATCAAAGAAATTTCTTTTGATTTACTGTAAGTATCAAATTTGAATCCGGAATTCCAAATATTATTAACTTTGGGTCAGGGTCCAATCTAACTTTAAGAACTTCAGAAATAACTTTAAAAATTTCTATCCAATAATAATTCAGTTTGGGACATGTAACAAAACTATGTGTTAAATTTGCTTCTAAATTCTTACATTTATCACAAATAGAGGAGAGATTGGGAAAGATACTATTTAATTTAGTTTTCGAATAATGTAATCTATATAATACTTTAAATTGTATCAATGTATGTCTAGCATTTAACGAACACCGATGTATTCGTTGTAAACTTTCTTCCCAATTTTCTTTTGTTATAGATAATCCAATTTCATTTTCCCATGCTTGACGATATGTTTCAGTTATTGGATTCTCCTTATCCAAAATAATGTTATATATATAAGCTATTAATTTTTCTGTATTTGGGTGCAAGTTAAACAGTTCATCTAATAATCCTGGTTCTTTATTTTTATAATCTTGTGTATTAGATTTAATATAATCTCTAATTTGTAAGTACCTAAACAAGTGTTGTGAAGACAATCCGTAGATATCTTGTAACTCCTGAAATAAAAGAAATTTTCCTTTTCTATACAGGTGCTCTATCCTTTTAATTCCTAAATCGTCCCAATGTCTAAACCCCCCATCTGATGTAGAGGGTTTAAATAATGGGTTATTCATAATTGGTAGTCTAAGTGAAAGATTATCTAAATGTAAAGTCTTAACTATTTGTTTCCAAATGCGTCTATTATTATAAATTATAGGGTTGTCCCTATAAATTTTTTTTGTACTTCCTTTGGGGCAAAGAGAATTGAACCTACGTTAAAAGGTAAACAGTCTTCCTTTTCCATCTTTAACCACATTGGTTCATGATCCATATTTACCCACCAGAAATTCATATTCTTAATCTGGACTGCCCAGAAATAATATAAGAAATTTGGGAATGCTAATCCTCCATTTATCTTAGATTTACATAAATGTTTTTTACTTATTCTATGATTTTTATAGTCCCAGATAAAACTATTAACAATATTATCAATTTTTTTAAAAAAGGTTTTCGGGAGAAAATAAGGAATAGCCTGAAACAAATATAACAATTGTGGTAGAAAAACCATCTTTATAGCATTTATTCTACCAATCATAGATATAGGAAGTGTTTTCCAATATAAAATATTTTTCTAAGTTTATCTAATAATTGAGGATAGTTAGATTTAATTAATGAGTTATAGGATTTAGATACATTAATTCCTAAATATTTAAATTTGTCTGTAACTATTTTTAGTGGATATTGTTGTAGTATATTTAAATTTATTCCAGTTATAGGCATAATATCACTTTTGTTCCAATTAATCCTATATCCAGAAAATGTGCTACATTTATTTATAACATTAAACAGCTTAGGAATACTAATTTCCGGTTTTGTAATATAAATCAAAACATCATCTGCATATAAAGATATTTTATTAGTTGTGTCAGTATTATAACCATATATTTCTGGTTCAGATCTAATTCTTTCCGCCAAAGGCTCTATCACCAAAGCAAATAATAAAGGCGATAACGGACATCCCTGTCTGCATCCCCTAGAGAGTTTAAATTTAGCTGATAGTATTTGATTAGTTAAAATTCTTGCAGTAGGGTTCAAATATAGAATTCTTACCCATTTACAAAATCTATCCCCCAATTGAAACTTTTCCATTATATTAAATAAATATAACCATTCCACCTGATCGAATGCTTTTTCTGCGTCTAACGATATAACCGCTAATTCCGTGTCCCATACTCTTTTTGAATATATAATATTAAACAAGCGTCTAAGATTATGGGATGAATATCGTTTTGGAATAAATCCTGTTTGATCATAATGTATTAATTTAGAGATCACCAGACTTAATCTCCGAGATAAAACTTTAGTTAATATTTTTTGGTCTGTATTTAGAAGGGCAATCGCTCTATATGATCCTGGATCTTCCAAGTCCTTGTCTACCTTAGGAATGAGTGTAATTGTGGATTCATTTAAAGATTCTGGTAATTTTCCTTGTTCATATGCATATCTATTCATTGTATGTAATCTTGGGGAAATCAGATCTTGAAATTTTTTATAAAATTCTGCACTCAGGCCATCGGGGCCCACAGCTTTTCCGTTCTTTAACGAACCAATTGTTTCTTCAATATCTTTTACTGATATTTCAGCATTTAACAAGTGTCTACCTTCCTGATCTAAAATATTAATTTGACATTCTTGTAGGAATGTTTCCATTCCATCTGTTTGACCTGTTAATTTCGATGAATAAAGATTTTGATAATATTGTAGAAATCTGTCATTAATGTCTTTTGGTATAGTCAATATATTTCCATGCGCAGATCTAATTCTATGTATCATTTTTTCATCATCTAATTTTCTAAGTTGTCATGCTAGCAATTTTTGTGGTTTGTCTCCAAATTCAAAATGCACTTGTTTGGTTTGTTGAAAAAGTTTAATGACTTGGTCAGAATATATTTTATTTAGTCTATATTTTAATATTGCAATTTTATTACTTAACTCTTTAGAAGGATGTTTTATATTTTCACTATCTAGTTGTTTTATCTCCTTTTCTAACTTTTGTTCCATCTTTCGATTTTCTTTATTGAAATATGCTTGTGCTGATATTATTGCACCACGCATAAATGGTTTAAATGTATCCCAAAGTAGCAATGGTGAAATTTCAGGTTTGTCATTAGTTTCAAAAAATAATTTAATCTGTTCCACCACATGATTACAACAGTCCTTGTCCTTTAAAATCTGGGGATTAAATCTCCAAGTAGTAGTTTTGTTAAATATATCTTTTAATTTTATCTTGAATGTTAGTGGCGCATGATCTGAGATAATAATATTGTGATATTTTACATCATACGTGAAAGGAAGTAGTTTTGAATCTATTAGAAAATAATCTATCCTCGAGTAAGTTCCAAATACGGGCGAGAAAAAGGAATATTCTCGTCCGGATGGATTATCTAATCTCCAAATATCCTTAACATTAGATGTGTTAATAAAAGAATTTATAAGATTACTTGACTTAGAGGCAGCTTTCCTTTTTGTAGAAGATCTGTCTAGATAGTTATCTAAAGTACAATTTAAATCACCGCCAATTATTAAATTATATTGAGCGAATATGGGAATATTATTAAATATTTTCTTAAAAAATAATGGATTATCAAAGTTAGGGGCATATATATTCATAAGAATTACTTTTTTTGAATATAATTCCCCTGTAATTATTACATATCTACCCACTTTATCCTCTATTATAGAACTTTGTTTAAAAGGTATACCTTTACGAATAATTATTGCAACTCCTCTAGATTTATGTATAAATGAAGAGTGATACACCTTTGAAATCCATTTAGCTGTTAATCTATGTTGAGCATCTTTTTTGAGATGAGTCTCTTGAAGGAAAGTAACATCTGATTTCAATCTGTTCAACTGAGCTAACACCTTTCCCCTTTTAATTGGTTCATTAATTCCCTTAACATTCCAACTACAGAAGGTAATTCCATCACCCCCAGTCTTCACATTCATGTCTTGCATTTTACTGTTAGGGTGGCTTTTTTTGGAGTAGCCTTCTCAACTCCTCCAGCTCAACATTATACCCAAACATCCATTTGATGAAAATTACTATCCTCATTAATCCATATACATGTCTTCTTAAACTAATTATACAATATCGATCGTAACTACATTCATATAATATATAATATAAGATCAAATATTTGATATATAAAAAATAATCAAAATTGTAAATAAAAAGAGTAAAGGGTGTTAATAGGGTGCCCAGAAAAAAAAGAAACTACACTTGTATATTGTGTAGTGTGCATTAGTGGAAGCCACACTAACGTGGCTATTAATCTATTGACTTCCGTTTAAAAAAAAAAGATGTTAATTGTTCCAGCTCCTATCTAGGATACTGTGTATATTGGGGTGGGGTACTAACTTTATATACTTAGTAGTTATTTCTATTATTCATATTACTAGTTTCTAGTTACTAGTTTCTATTATAATTAATATTATAATAAGTAATACTATGTTAGGGGAATAATTAAAATTTTATTATTTAATACAAAACTACAACTTCGTGTCCATTATTCCTCCTCTTTCTCAATGAGTAATTCATAACCGCAGGCCGGTGATAAAAGTTCAGTCATCTTCTTCTTCCTCCAGTGCTCCTTCTTCCGCTTCCTCCTCTGCCTTCTTCTGTATGTCTCGAGCGAATTCCAGTGCTTCAGTATGCTTAACGAAACGGTATTCCTTGTTATCGTAGGTTACTCTCAATGTTGCTGGGTACATCAAGCCATATCTAAGATCCTTTGTATACTTTATATTCCTCAGAATGCCTCTTGTTTCTGTGAATAAAGATCTTCTCTTAGCCACTTCCGCTGGGTAATCTCTGAAAATACTGATGTTGTCTCCCTCGTATTTCAGATTTCTCTTTCTTATTATTATCTTCATCATTTCTTCGAAGACGTGATCATAAGCCACCTTTACAATAATTTGTCTTGGTGGTGCACCTCTCCCAGGGGCCTGTCTTAAAGCCCTGTGCGCACGGCCCAACAGGGGTTCTTGATCCAAATTCAGAATGTCCTTTAGGAATTTTGCAGCAAATTTTCGCGGGTCTTGATTTCCTTTACGACCCTCACTCAATCCTACTATACGCAAATTCTTACATCTTTGTCATCCCTCCAAATCAATACATTTCTCATTTATTTTGCGTAGTAGCTCTGAGAGGCGTTTATTCTCGGCGCGTAGCTTCTCTCTCTCCTTAGTACTTGATACAGCAAGTTCAGTCAGTTCTTTAATTGCATCATTTTGTTGGTCGAGTGAGATTAGAATAGGATCTATCTTCGCATCCAATATTTTTTCCATCCCAGCAACCTTGTCGTTTACCTCAGCCATTTGGGTTTGAAACTCAGCATCCGCCTTTACTTTCCATTCATTCATCACGATCTTTACCGTCGTTATGACTTCTTTTGTTAATTCGTCTTTAATTCTTTCGTGAAACACCAGGATATCTGCTCTTAAAGTTTTTATTTCATCTTTATATTCCTTCTTCATTTCTTTCTGCAGTTTCTTCATCTCACTTAACATGGAGTTTTTAAGTTCCTCCATTTCGCTTTTCTTCAGTGAGATCTCTTCCTGGGAGGCAGCCAAACTCGAGCCCGAGGCTCCGGTGAGGCCTACCTCCCTTTTTACAACTTTTTTTGCATTGGGGGGGGGGGGGGGGGAGCGATGCATTTTAAATGTCTTACTGGAGTCGCGCGCCTGATGACGTCACGCACCTTGCAATCGCACACGGAGCCGTTCAAAGTCGTTCTCCTGCGGTAAGTACCGTTAGCAGTCCCCTTTACCCCCGTTTTTTTTGCAGATTTTTGCGGAGCTGATCTGGCGCGATTCCCTCTCAGAACATGTTGCCACCGGAAGTCCGTGTGCTGAATTTATGTCACTTTTAACGTGCTGAATTTTTGTAGGTTTTGGTGTGCTGAAATAGCCTTTTTTTGCGTCCTGAAATTTTGTTGCTTTTTGAGGCCTCAATTTTTGTCGCATTTCATGTCCTGAGATTTTGTCACTTTTCTCGTACTGAATTTTCGTCGCATTTAGCGTTCTGACGGTTAGTCACTTATTGCGTCTTGATGTTACGTCGCTGTTTGTGTCGTGGATTTACGTCGCTTTTCGTGAGCAGAATTTTCCTCACTTTTCATGTGCTGAATTATCATCGCTTTTTGTAGTCTGAGTTTCCGTTGCTTATTGCGTGCTGCTATTTGTTCGCTTTTTGCGTGCTGAATTTTTATCGCTTTATGCGCCCTGATGTTTCATCGCTTTTCGCATCCTGTATTTTCATCGCTTTATGCGTCCTGATATTTCGTTGCTTTTCGTGTCCTAAATTTATGTTGCTTTTCATGTGCCGAATTTTCATAGCTTTCTACAGGCTGAATGTTCATCGCTTTTTGCATGCTTTAATTTGTCGCTTTTCACGTCCAGAAATTTTCTAGCTTTATGCATTCTATTGTCAATTTTCAGGTGCCGAACTTTCGTCACTTTTCGCGTACTTCATTTTCATCCCTTTTCGTGTGCTGGATTATTGTCGCTTTTCGCATGCTGAATTTTCGGCGATTTTTGCGTGCTTCGTTTTCATCGTTTTTCATGTCCTGAAGGGTTGTCGCTTTTCGCATGCTGAATTTTGTCACTTTTCACGTGCTGAATTTTTGTAGCTTTTCGTGTGCTGAAATTTAGTCACATTTTGCGTCCTGAAATTTCGTCGTTTTTTGCGTCCTGAATTTTTGTGGCATTTCATGTCCTGAAATTTCGTCACTTTTCACGTGCTGAATTATCATCGCTTTTCGTAGTCTAAATTTCCGTTGTTTATTGCATGCTGATATTTAGTCGCTTTTCGCATGCTGAATTTTCGTCACTTTATGCGTCCTGATGTTTCGTCACTTTTTGTATCCTGTATTTTCGTCACTTTATATGTCCTGATGTTTTGTTGCTTTTCGCATCCTGAATTTATGTCGCTTTTTGCATGCTGAATTTCCGTCCCTTTTCGCGCGCTTCATTTTCATCACTTTTCACGTTCTGAAGGTTCGTCGCTTATCGCGTGCTGAAATTTCATCGCTTTTCATGTCCAGAAATGTTGTCCGGAGGTTTCGTCGCTTTTTGTGTCCTGAATTTACGTCGCTTTTCATGTGCTGAAATTTTGTTGCTTTTCCCGTCCTGAAGGTTCATCACTTTTTGCTTGCTGAATTTTGTCACTTTTCGCGTGCTGAATTTTTGTAGCTTTTCATGTGCTGAAATTTAGTTGCATTCCCCGTCCTGAAATTTCGTCGCTTTTTGCATTCTGAATTTTTGTCGCATTGCATTTCCTGAAATTTCGTCGCATTTCATTTCCTGAAATTTTGTCACTTTTCGCATGCTGAATTTACGTGGCTTTCCGCATGCTGAATTTATATCGCTTTTCGTATGCTGAATTTATGTCACTTTTCACGTGCTGAATTTTTGTAGGTTTTCGTGTGCTGAAATAGCCATATTTTGCATCCTGAAATTTTGTTGCTTTTTGAGGCCTCAATTTTTGTCGCATTTCATGTCCTGAAATTTTGTCACTTTTCGCGTAATGAATTTTCGTCACTTTTAGCATTCTGACGGTTCGTCGCTTAATGTGTCCTGATGTTACGTCACTCTTTGTGTTGTGGATTTACGTCGCTTTTCGTGAGCAGAATTTTTCTCACTTTTCACGTGCTGAAATTTCATTGCTTTTCACAGGCTGTATTTTTGTCCTTTTTCATGTCCTGAAATGTTGTCGCTTTATGCGTCCTGATGTTTCATCGCACTCATGTCCTGAATTTACGTCACTTTTTGTGTGCTGAATTTTCGTCGCTTTTCGTGTAATATTTTTTTATTTGAAATAATCAGTTTACAATGTATAGCTTACTTTATAAACTAACACCTTAATTCAATATTACTACAAATAACATATCAATACTTAATATCTTCTATTTTTTGGAAATAAAGAAAAAGATATATAAAAGAGAAAAAAAAAGAGGAAAAAAAAGAGAATTTAAAAAAAAAATAAAAAATTCCCACATACTTCAACCATAAAAAAAAAAAAAATTAAAAAAAAAAAAATATTACATATATATAAACAAAACTACATACATTATACGAAATACTATTTCATACAGTAATATCTATAATAAATGCGCAATAATATCAAATATAAGTAAGTTATTCGCATCGGATTCCGTAGGGTACCCGTCGAGCCGTGATTCCAAGAATAGCTACTTCTCTAAATACTGTATATATGGAGACCATATCGATTCAAAAGAATTATACCTGTCCAAAAGGACAAATCTAATTCTTTCCAAATTCAACGTCTCCAACATCTCTGCTTTCCACATTTTAATTGTTGGGGATAATGTTCCCTTCCAAAATTTAAGTATCATTTTCTTCCCTATTATTAAACAGTAATCAAAAAAATTTCTTTGATTTACTGTGAGTACCAAATTTGGCTCCGGAATTCCAAATATTATTAATTTTGGGTCTGGGTCGAGTTCAACCTTAAGAACTTCCGAAATAACTTTAAAAATTTCAATCCAATAATAATTCAACCGTGGGCACGTTACAAAACTATGTATTAAATTTGCTTCAAGGTTCTTACATTTATCACAAATAGAGGAGAGACTAGGAAAGATACTTTTTAATTTGGTTTTCGAGTAGTGTAATCTATATATAACTTTAAATTGTATCAATGTGTGTCTGGCATTCAAAGAACACCAATGTATTCTTTGTAAGCTTTCTTCCCAAGTTTCTTTTATTATAGGTAATCCAATTTCATTTTCCCATGCTAGACGATATGTTTCAGTTGTTGGGTTCTCTTTATCTAAAATAATATTGTATATATAAGCTATAAGCTTATCCGTATTTGGATGTAAATTAAACAGCTCATCTAATAAGCCTGATTCTTTATTTTTATAGTCTTGTGTGTTGCATTTAATAAAATCTCTAATTTGTAAATACCTAAAATGGTGTTGTGAAGGTAGTCCAAAAATATCTTGTAACTCTTCAAATAATAAAAAAATTCCATTTCTATAAAGGTGTCCTATCCTTTTAATTCCTGAATCCTCCCACAGTCTAAACCCCGCATCTAAGATTGAGGGTTTAAACAGTGGGTTATTCCTAATTGGTAACCTAAAAGAAAGATTATCCAGATATAAGGTCTTAACTATCTGTTTCCAAATACGCCTATTATTATGAATTATAGGGTTGTCCCTATAAGTCTTTTTTTGTACTTCCTTTGGTGCGAAAATAATCGACTCTATATTGAAAAGTAAACAGTCTTCCTTTTCCATTTTTAACCACATTGGTTCATCATCCATATTTACCCACCAAAAATTCATATTCTTAATCTGGACAGCCCAAAAGTAGTATAGAAAATTTGGAAGTGCTAGCCCTCCGTTTTTATCTTAGACTTACATAAATGTTTTTTACTTATTCTATGACTTTTGTAATCCCAAACAAAACTATTAACAATATTATCAATTAAAAAAAAAAAAAATTTTGGGAGAAAAAAAGGAATTGCCTGAAATAAATATAACAATTGTGGTAAAAAAATCATCTTTATAGCATTAATTCTACCGATCATAGATATAGGGAGTGTTTTCCAATATGAAATATTTTTTTTAAGTTTCTCTAATAATTGATAATAATTAGCTTTAATTAATAATTTATAGGATTTAGACACATTAATTCCTAAATATTTAAATTTATCTGTAACTATTTTTAATGGGTATTTTTGTAATATATTTACATTTATACCAGTTATAGGCATAATGTCGCTTTTATTCCAATTAATCCTATATCCTGAAAATACGCTAAATTCATTTATAACATTGAATAACTTGGGAATACTACATTCCGGCTTAGTAATATAAATCAGAATATCGTCTGCATATAAAGATATCTTATTATTTGTTGTGTCAGTATTATACCCATATATTTCAGGTTCTGATCTAATTCTTTCAGCCAGAGGTTCTATCACCAAGGCAAATAATAAAGGGGATAACGGACATCCCTGTCTGCATCCCCTAAAAAGTCTAAATTTAGGTGATAGTATTTGATTGGTTAAAATTCTTGCAGTAGGGTTAGAATATAATATTCTTACCCATTTACAAAATCCATCCCCCAGTTGATACTTTTCCATTATATTAAATAAATATGACCATTCCACCTGGTCGAATGCTTTTTCAGCATCCAACGATATAACTGCTAATTCTATATCTCTTCTTCTTCTCGAGTAGATAATATTAAACAAGCGTCTAAGATTATGTGATGAATAATGTTTTGGAATAAAACCTGTTTGATCATAATGTATTATTTTGGAAATCACTAAACTTAGTCTCCGAGAAAGTACTTTAGTTAATATTTTTTGATCAGTATTTAAAAGGGCAATCGCTCGATATGATCCAGGATCTTCCAGATCCTTATCTAATTTAGGAATTAATGTGATTGTAGATTCATTTAAAGACTCTGGTAATTTTCCTAACTCATAGGTGTGTCTGTACACTATTTGTAATCTTGGTGAAAGTAGATCATGAAATTTTTTATAAAATTCTGCACTCAGGCCATCGGGGCCCGCTGTTTTACCATTTTTTAACGATCCAATTGATTCTTCAATATCTATTACAGATATTTCAGCGTTTAACAATTGCCTACTCTCAGAATCTAGCTTATTAAAATGACATTTTTCTAGAAATGTTTCCATTTCATCTATTTGCCCTGTTAATTTAGATGAGTAAAGATTTTGATAATATTGTAAAAATGTGTCATTAATGTCTCTTGGTATAGTCAACATATTTCCCTGTACCGATCTAATACTATGTATAGTTTTTTCATCGTCTAATCTTCTGAGTTGTCGTGCTAATAATTTTTGAGGTTTATCACCAAATTCAAAATGAACTTGTTTAGTTTGTTGATAAAGTTTTATCACTTGATCAGAGTAAATTTTATTTAATCTATACTTTAATATTGCAATTTTATTACTCAACTCTTTAGAAGGATGTATTATATTTTCACTATCTAATTGTTTTATCTCTTTTTCTAACTTTTGCTCCATCTTTCGATTTTCTTTATTAAAATGTGCTTGTGCTGATATTATTGCACCGCGCATAAATGCTTTAAATGTGTCCCATAATAATAATGGGGAGGTCTCAGGTTTATCGTTAGTTTCAAAAAATAATTTAATCTGTTTCTCCACATAATTACAGCAGTCTTTATCCTTTAATATCTGTGTGTTGAATCTCCAAATATTAGTTTTATTAACTATATCTTTTAATTTTATCTTAAATGTTAACGGGGCATGATCTGAGATAATAATATTATGATACTTTGCATCATACGTAAAGGGGAGTAATTTTGAGTCAACTAAGAAATAATCTATCCTCGAATAAGTTCCGAATACCGGCGAGAAAAATGAATATTCCCGTCTGGTTGGATTATCCAATCTCCAAATATCTTTAACATTCGATGTATTAATAAAATAATTTATAAGCTTACTTGATTTAGAAAGAGCCTTACTTTTCGTAGAAGATCTATCCAAATAATTATCTAAAGTACAATTTAAATCACCTCCAATTATTAAATTATATTGGGTGGATATAGGAATACTATTAAATATTTTCTTAAAAAATAGTGGATTATCAAAATTAGGTGCATATATATTCATAAGAATTACTTTTTTTGAATGTAATTCCCCTGTAATTATTAAATATCTACCCTCCTTATCCTCTATTATCGAATTAAGTTTAAAAGGTATACCCTTGCGAATAATTATTGCAACTCCTCTAGATTTGTGTATAAACGAAGAATGATATACTTTTGAAATCCATTTAGCTGTTAATCTATATTGAGCATCTTTTTTAAGATGTGTCTCTTGAAGAAACGTAACTCCAGATTTCAATCTATTCAGCTGAGCTAATACCTTTCCCCTTTTAATTGGTTCATTGATTCCTTTAACATTCCAACTGCAGAAGGTGATTCCATCACCCCCACTGCTTACATTCATATCTTGCATTTTATTGTTAGGGTGGCTTTTTTTGGAGTAGCCTTCTTGACACCTCCAGCCCGACATTACACCCCAACTTCAATCCGATGCGAATTTCCAATTCCATTAAACCATATCCATTTAATCTGATTATATAATATAGATAGAAGTCATGATTATATAATATATAATATAAAATCAAGTATGTGTTATACAAAAAATAATAACGAATGTAAATATAAAAAAAGTAAAGGGTGAAAAAATAGTGATCAGAAAAAAAAGAGACTACACTTTTATAATGTGTAGTGTGCACAGGTGAAAGCCACACTAACATGGCTACTAATCTAGCGACTTCCGTTTTCTAAAAAAAAAAGATGTTGAATATTCCAGCTCTTATTTGGAATACTGTATATATTGGGGTGGGGGTGCTAACTTTATGTTCTTAATAACTTTTTCTATTATTCATATTACTAATTTTTAGTTGTTAATTTCAACTATAATTAGTATCATAGTTAGTAATACTATATCAGGGGAGTAAGGGAAATCAAACTAATTAGTAATTAGTGATTAGTAATTAATAATTACAAATTAGTATTTATTAATTAATTAGTAAACAATATAATACTACAATTCTATGTCCGTTATTCCGCCTTTTTCTCAGTGAGTGGTTCATAACCGCAGGTCCATAAAGTTCATCCATCAATTACTCCTGTCGGGTCTGCTCCTTCTTCCTCTGCTTCTCCTTCTTCTCCTTCTTCTGCCTTCTTCTGTATTTTCCGAGTGAATTCCAGTGCCGCTGTATGCTTAATGAAACGATAATCCTTCTTCTCGTAGGTAACTCTAAGTATTGCCGGGTACACCAGACCATATCTGATCTCCTTTATTCCTTTTATATCTCTCAAGATGCGTCTTGTTTCTGTAAATAGAGCTCTTCTTTTAGCCACTTCAGCCGGGTAGTCTCTGAAGATACTGATGTTATCTCCTTCGTATTTCAGATTTCTTTTTCTTATTATTATCTTCATCATATCTTCAAAGACGCCGTCATAAACCACCTTTACAATTACTTGTCTTGGTAGTGCACCACTCCCAGAAACCGGTCTTAGAGCCCTGTGGGCTCGGCCCAACAGGGGCTCTTGATCCAGATCCAAAATGTCCTTTAGGAGTTTTGCAAAGAATTTACGTGGGTCATGGTTTCCTTCGCGTCCCTCAGGCAGACCTACTATGCGCAAATTCTTACGTCTTTGCCGCCCCTCCAAATCAATACATTTCTCGTTTATTTTACGTAATAATTCAGAGAGGCGTTTGTTCTCTTCGTTTATCCTTTCATTCTCCCTCGCAGTTTTTAGAGCAACATCAGTTAGTTCTTTAATCGCATCATTTTGTTGGTCCAGTACAGTTGACATAGGGCTTAACCTCGCCTCTAATTTCTCATCCATCATCTCTTCCATCATTCGCTCCATCCCAGCAATCTTATCAGTTACCTCGATCAGTTGAGTATGTATCTCCTCCTCCAGTTCTGTTTTCCATTCATTCAGCATGCTTTTTACCATTTCTTTAACTTCTTTTGCTAATTCTTCTTTGATTTTTCGAATATCCGTTTTTAAGGCTTTCATTTCATCCTTAATTTCTTTATAATCTTTCTTCACTTCTTTTTGTGTTTCTGTTTGTGTTTCCTTCAGCATTTTCCTCATATCAGCCAGCAGAGACTTTTTAAGTTCTTCCATTTCAGCTTTTCTTTGTGAAATCTCTTCTTGGGAGGCAGCCAGTCCCGAGCCTGAAGCTTTGGTGGGGCCTACCTCCCTTCTGGAGCTTTTCTTCGGCTGTGTGGGGGAGGAGGGATTCATTTTAAATTTCTTACCGGAGTCGCTAAAGTCGCGCGCCTGATGACGTCACGCAGCTTACAATCGCACCCGGAGCCATTTAAAATCGATCTCCTACGGTAAGTAGCGTTAGCAGCCTCCTCTAACCCCGTTTTTTTTCCAGATTTTTTAAGAGCTGGTCTGACGCTGTTCTCTCCTAGAACATGGCGCCACCGGAATTTTGTAGCTTTTCGTCGCTTTTCATGTGCTGAATTTTTGTCGCTTATCGCCTGCTTAATTTTCATCGCTTTTTACGTCCTGAAGGTTCGTCGCTTTTCACGTCCTGAAACTTTGTTGCATTTTGCGTCCTGATGTTTTGTCGCTTTTAGCATCCTGAAATTTCGTCACTTTTTGTGTCCTGAATTTACGTCACTTTTCGTGTGCTGAATTACTGTCGCCTTTCACAAGCTGAATTTTCGTCGCATTTAGCATGTTGAATTTTCGTCGCTTTTCACATCTTGAAATTTAATCGCATTTCGCGTCCTGAAATTCCGTTGTTTTTTGTGTCCTGAATTTACTTCGCTTTTACTTTGCTTTTCGTGTACTGAATTTTCGTCACTTTTCGTGTGCTTCATTTCCATCGCTTTTCACATCCTGAAGGTTTGTCGCTTTTTGCTTGCTGAAATTTCGTCGCTTTTCATGTCCTGAAGGTTCGTCGCTTTATGCATCCGGATGTTTCGCCGCTTTTCACGTCCTGAATTTACTTCGCTTTTCGTGTGCTGAATTTACGTCGCTTTCGCGTGCTTCATTTTCATCACTTTTCCCGTCCTGAAAGTTTGTCGTTTATCGCTTGTTGAATTTCGTCATTTTTCACGTGCTGAATTGTTGTAGCTTTTCGTGTGCTGAAATTTATTCACATTTTGCGTTCTGAAATTTCGTCATTTTTTGTGTCCTGAATTTTTGTCGCATTTCATGTCTTGAAATTTCGTCACTTTTCACATGCTGAATTATCATCGCTTTTCGTAGTCTGAATTTCCGTTGTTCATTGCATGCTGATATGTAGTCGCTTTTCGCGTGCTGAATTGTCGTCGCTTTATGCATCCTGATGTTGCGTCTGTTGCGTCGCTTTTTGCATCCTGTATTTTCGTCACTTTATGTGTCCTGATGTTTTGTTGCTTTTCGCGTCCTGAATTTATGTTGTTTTTCATGTGCTGAATTTTCGTCGCTTTTCTCGTGCTGAATTATTGTCGCTTTTCGCATGCTGAATTTCCATCCCTTTTCGCACGCTTCATTTTCATCACTTTTCACGTCCTGAAGGTTTGTCGCTTATCGCGTGCTGAAATTTCATCGCTTTTCATGTCCAGAAATGTTGTCGCTCTACGCGTCGGAGGTTTCATCACTTATTGCACCCTGAATTTACGTCGCTTTTCATGTGCTGAAATTTTGTCGCTTTTCCCATCCTGGTTCAGCGCATTTTGCTTGCTGAATTTTGTCACTTTTCGCATGCTGAATTTTTGTAGCTTTTCATGTGCTGAAATTTAGTTGCATTCCCCGACCTGAAATTTCATCGCTTTTTGAATTCTGAATTATTGTCGCATTTCATTTCCTGAAATTTCGTCGCATTTCATTTCCTGAAATTTTGTCACTTTTCGCATGCTGAATTTACGTGGCTTTTCGCGTGCTGAATTTATATCGCTTTTCGGGTGCTGAATTTATGTCACTTTTCACGTGCTGAATTTTTGTAGGTTTTCGTGTGCTGAAAGAGCCG
The DNA here is from genome assembly GCA_963514005.1 of Raja brachyura. The sequence goes on along the minus strand of OY740805.1, from coordinate 42,673,864 downwards.
TATTTTGCATCCTGAAATTTTGTTGCTTTTTGAGGCCTCAATTTTTGTCGCATTTCATGTCCTGAAATTTTGTCACTTTTTGCGTACTGAATTTTCGTCACTTTTAGCGTTCTGATGGTTCGTCGCTTAATGTGTCCTGATGTTATGTCACTCTTTGCGTCGTGGATTTACGTGGCTTTTCGTGAGCAGAATTTTTCTCACTTTTCATGTGCTGAATTTTCATCGATTTTCACAGGCTGAATTTTCGTCGCTTTTCATGTCCTGAAATGTTGTCGCTTTATGCATCCTGATGTTTCATCGCACTCACGTCCTGAATTTACGTCGCATTTTGTGTGCTGAATTTTCGTCACTTTTCATGTGCTGAATTATTGTCGTTTTCGCCTGCTTAATTTTCATCACTTTTTACGTCCTGAAGGTTCGTCGCTTTTCACTCCTGAAACTTTGTCGCATTTTGCGTCCTGATGTTTTGTCGCTTTTAGCGTCCTGAAATTTTGTCACTTTTTGTGTCCTGAATTTACGTTGCTTTTCGTGTGCTGAATTACTGTCGCCTTTCACATGCTGAATTTTCGTCGCATTTAGCATGTTGAATTTTCGTCGCCTTTCACATCTTGAAATTTAATCGCATTTCGAGTCCTGAAATTTCTTTGGTTTTTGTGTCCTGAATTTACTTCGCTTTTCGTGTGCTTCATTTTCATTGCTTTTCACATCCTGAAGGTTTGTCACTTTTCGCTTGCTGAATTTTCGTCACCTTTCACCTCCTGAAACTTCGTGTCTTTATGCGTCCTGTAATTTTGTCACTTTTTGTATCCTGAATTTACGTCACTTTTCGTGTTCTTCTTTTTTGTCGCTTTTCGTGTGCTTCATTTTCATCACTTTTCCCAAACTGAAGGTTTGTCGGTTATCGCTTGTTGAATTTCGTCATTTTTCGCATGCTGATTTTTTTGTAGCTTTTCGTGTGCTGAAATTTATTCACATTTTGCGTCCTGAAATTTCGTCCTTTTTTGCGTCCTGAATTTTTGTCGCATTTCATGTCTTGAAATGTTGTCACTTTTCATGTGCTGAATTATTATCGCTTTTTGTAGTCTGAATTTCCGTTGCTTATTGCATGCTGATATTTAGTCGCTTTTTGCGTGCTGAATTTTCGTCGCTTTATGCAGCCTGATGTTGCATCACTTTTCGCATCCAGTATTTTCGTCACTTTATGCGTCCTGATGTTTCATTGCTTTTCGCGTCCTGAATTCATGTCGCTTTTCATGTTCTGAATTTTCGTCACTTTAAGCGTGCTGAATTATTGTTGCTTTTCGCATGCTGAATTTCCATCCCTTTTCGCGCGCTTCATTTTCATCCCTTTTCGCGTGCTGGATTATTGTCGCTTTTCGTATGCTGAATTTTCGGCGATTTTCGCGTGCTTCGTTTTCATCGCTTTTCACGTCCTGAAGGTTTGTCGCTTTTCGCATGCTGAGTTTTGTCACTTTTCACGTGCTGAATTTTTGTAGCTTTTTGTGTGCTGAAATTTAGTCACATTTTGCGTCCTGAAATTTCGTCGTTTTTTGCGTCCTGAATTTTTGTTGCATTTCATGTCCTGAAATTTCGTCACTTTTCACGTGCTGAATTATCATCACTTTTCGCAGTCTGAATTTCTGTTGCTTATTGTGAGCTGATATTTCATCGCTTTTCATGTCCTGAAATTTCGTCGCTTTATGCGTCCTGATGTTTCAGCGCTTTTTGTGTGCTGAATTTTTGTCGCTTTTCGTGTGCTGAATTATTGTCGCTTATCGCATGCTGAATTTTCGTCACTTTCCGCCTGCTTAATTTTCATCGCTTTTTACGTCCTGAAGGTTCGTCGCTTCATGCGTCCTGAAACTTTGTCTCTTTATGCGTCCATAAATTTAGTCGCTTTTTGTGTCCTGAATTCATGTCGCTTTTCGTGTGCTGAATTATTGTTGCCGTTCACATGCTGAATTTTAGACGCTTTTTGCATGCTGGGTATTCATCCCCTTTCATGTCCTGAAATGTTGTCGCTTGATGTGTCCTGAAATTTTGTCGCTTTTTGTATCCTGAATTGACGTCGCTTTTCGCATGCTTCATTTTCATCGCTTTTTACATCCTGAAGGTTCGTTGCTTTTTGTGTGCTGAAATTTAATCGCTTTTCGCATCCTGAATTTTCGTCGCCTTCCATGTCCTGAAACTTCGTTGCTTCATGTGTCCTGATGTTTTGTCGCTTTTCGCGTCCTGCATTTATGTCGCTTTTCGTGTGCTGAATTTTCGTGGCTTTTCGCGTGCTGAATTATTGTCACTTTTCACCTGCTTCATTTTCATTGGTTTTCACATCCTGAAGGTTTGTCACTTTTCGCATGCTGAATTTTTGTCGCTTTTCGCATGCTGAATTTTCATCACCTTTCACGTCCTGAAACTTTGTCTCTTTATGCGTCCTGAAATGTTGTTGCTTTTTGTGTCCTGAATTTACATCACTTTTCGTGTTCTTCTTTTTCGTTGCTTTTCGCGTGCTTCATTGTCGTCACTTTCCCCGTCCTGAAGGTTTGTCACATCGCTTGCTGAATTTTGTCATTTTTCGCGTGCTGAATTTTTGTAGCTTTTCGCGTGTTGAAATTAAGTCATATTTTGCGTCCTGAAATTTCTTCGTTTTTTGCGTCCTGAATTTTTGTCGCATTTGATGTCCTGAAATTTTGTCGCTTTTCGCGTGCTGAATTTTCGTCGCTTTATGCGTCCTGATGTTTTGTCGCTTTTTGCATCCTGTATTTTCGTCGCTTTATGTGTCTGGATCTTTAGTTGCTTTACGCGTCCTGAATTTTCATCGCATTTCTCTTGCTGAATTATTGTCGCTTTTCGCAAGCTGAATTTCAGTCGCTTTTTGTGCGCTTCATTTTCATCACTTTTCACATCCTGAAGGTTCATCGCTTATCGCATGCTGAAATTTAATCGCTTATCACATCCAGAAATGTTATCGCTCTACGCGTCCGAAGGTTTCAACACTTTTTGCGTCTGAATTTACGTCACTTTTCATGTGCTGAAATTTCGTCGCTTTTCCCGTCCTGAAGGTTCGTTGCTTTTGCTTGCTGAATTCTGTCACTTTTCACGTGCCGAAATTTTGTAGCTTTTCATGTGCTGAAATTTAGTTGCATTCCCCGACCTGAAATTTCGTCACTTTTTGCATTCTGAATATTTGTCGCATTTCATTTCCTGAAATTTGATCGCATTTCATTTCCTGAAATTTCGTCGCATTTCATTTCCTGAAATTTCGCCGCATTTCATTTCCTGAAATTTCGTCACTTTTCGCATGCTGAATTTACGTGGCTTTTCGCGGGCTGAATTTATATCGTTTTTCGTGTGCTGAATTTATGTCACTTTTCACGTGCTGAATTTTTGTAGGTTTTGGTGCGCTGAAATAGCCGTAATTTGCGTCCTGAAATTTTGTTGCTTTTTGAAGCCTCAATTTTTGTCGCATTTCATGTCTCGAAATTTATGTCACTTTTCGCGTACTGAATTTTCAACGCTTTTAGTGTTCTGACGGTTCGTCGCTTAATGTGTCCTGATGTTACGTCACTCTTTGCGTCGTGGATTTACGTCGCTTTTCATGAGCAGAATTTTCCTCACTTTTCAAATGCTGAATTTTCATCGCTTTTGACAGGCTGAATTTTTGTTGCTTTTCACGTCCTGAAATGTTGTCGCTTTATGCGTCCTGATGTTTTGTCGCACTCACGCCCTGAATTTACGTCGCTTTTTGTGTGCTGAATTTTCGTCGCTTTTCATGTGCTGAATTATTGTCGCTTTTTGCCTGCTTAATTTTCATCGCTTTTTACGTCCTGAAGGTTCGTCGCTTTTCACGTCCTGAAACTTTGTCGCATTATGCGTCCTGATGTTTTGTCGCTTTGAGCATCCTGAAATTTCGTCGCTTTTTGTGTCCTGAATTTACGTCGCTTTTCGTGTGCTGAATTACTGTCACCTTTCACATGCTGAATTTTCATCGCAATTAGCATGTTGAATTTTCGTCGCCTTCACATCTTGAAGTTTAATCGCATTTCGCGTCCTGAAATTTCGTTGCTTTTTGTGTCCTGAATTTACTTCGCTTTTCGTGTGCTTCATTTTCGTCGCTTTACCCGTTCTTCATTTTCATCACTTTTCCAGTCCTGAAGGTTTGTCGCTTTTTGTTTGCTGAAATTTTGTCGCTTTTCACATCCTGAAGGTTCGTCGCTTTATGCGTCCGGATGTTTTGCCGCTTTTCACGTCCTGAATTTATGTCACTTGTTGCATGCTGAATTTTCGTCACCTTTCACGTCCTGAAACTTCGTCTCTTTATGCGTCCTGAAATTTCGTCGCTTATTGTGTCCTGAATTTACGACGATTTTTGTGTGCTGAATTTATGTCGCTTTTCGCATGCTGAATTTTCGTCGCTTTTCGCATGCTGAATTTTCGTCACCTTTCACGTCCTGAAACTTCGTGTCTTTATGTGTCCTGAAATTTTGTCGGTTTTAGTGTCCTGAATTTACCTCGCTTTTCGTGTTCTTCATTATCGTCACTTTTCCTGTGCTTCATTTTCATCACTTTTCCCGTCCTGAAGGTTTGTCGCTTATTGCTTGCTCAATTTCGTCATTTTCCGCGTGCTGAATTTTTGTAGCTTTTCATGTGCTGAAATTTCATCATGTGCTGAATTATCATCACTTTTTATGTGCTGAAATGTAGTCACATTTTGCGTCCTGAAATTTCGTCGTTTTTTGCGTCCTGAATTTTTGTCACATTTCATGTCCTGAAATTTCGTCATTTGCTGAATTATCATCACTTTTCGTAGTCTGAATTTCCATTGCTTATTGTGTGCTAATATTTTGTCGCTTTTCGCGTGCTGAATTTTCATCATTTCATGCGTCCTGATGTTTTGTCGCTTTTCGCATCCTGTATTTTCATCGCTTTATGCGTCCTGATGTTTTGTCGCTTTTTGCGTCCTTAATTTATGTCGCTTTTCATGTGCTGAATTTGCCGTCCTGAAGGTTTGTCGCTTATCGCATGCTGAATTTTCGACGCTTTTCGCATGCTGGATTTTCGTCCCCTTTCTTGTCCTGAACTTTTGTCGCTTTATGCATCCTAAAATTTTGCCGCTTTTTGTATCCTGAATTGACGTCGCTATTCACATGCTGAATATTCATCGCATTTCGCATCCTGAAATTTTTGTCGATTTTCACATGTTGAATTTTCGCTTTTGTCATGCTGAAATTTCGTCTCATTTCACGTCCAGAAATGTTGTCGCTTTATGCGCCTGGAGGTTTCGTCACTTTTTGCATTCTGAATTGATATCGCTTTTGGCGTGCTGAATTTTTGTAGCTTTTTGTGTGCTGAAATTTAGTCGCATTCCCCGACCTGAAATTCCGTCGCTTTTTGCATTCAGAATTTTTGTCGCATTTCATTTCCTGAAATTTCATCACATTTCATTTCCTGAAATTTCGTCGCATTTCATTTCCTGAAATTTCGTCACTTTTCGCATGCTGAATTTTTGTCACTTTTCACATGCTTCATTTTCATCGCTTTTTACGTCCTGAAGGTTCGTCGCTTTACACGCAGTGAAACTTTGTCGCTTCATGCGTCCTGATGTTTCGTCGCTTCATGCGTCCAGAAATTTTGTCGCTTTTTGCGTCCTGAATTTACGTCGCTTTTCGTATGCTGAATTATTGTTGCCTTTCACATGCTGAATTTTCGACGCTTTTCGCACGCTGAATTTTCGTCCCCTTTCTTGTCCTGAAATGTTGTCGCTTTATGCGTCCTGATGTTTCATTGTTTTTCGCGTCCTGAATTTATGTCACTTTCGTGTGCTGAATTTTCGAGGCTTTTCGCGTGCTGAATTATTGTCGCTTTTCGCCTGCTTCATTTTCATTGCATTTCACATCATGAAGGTTTGTTGCCTATCGCATGCTGAATTTTCGTCGCTTTTTGCATGCTGAATTTTCATCACCTTTCACGCCCTGAAACTTTGTCTCATTATGCGTCCTGAGAGTTTGCCGCTTTTTGGGTCCTGAATTTACGTCGCTTTTCGTGTTCTTCATATTCGTCGCTTTTCGCATGCTTCATTTTCGTCACTTTTCCCGTCCTGAAGGTTTGTCGCTTATCGCTTGCTGAATTTCGTCATTTTTCGCGTGCTGAATTTTTGTAGCTTTTCGCGTGCTGAAATTTAGGCACATTTTGCATCCTGAAATTTCGTCGTGTTTTGCGTTCTGAATTTTTGTCGCAGTTCATGTCCTGAAATTTCGTCACTTTTCACGTGCTGAATTATCATCGCTTTTCGTAGTCTGAATTTCCGTTGCTTATTGCGTGCTGATAGTTAGTCGTTTTTCGCGTGCTGAATTTTTGTTGTTTCATGCGTCCTAATGTTTCGACGCTTTTTGCATCCTGTATTTTTGTCGCTTTATGTGTCCTGATGCTTCGTTGCTTTTTGCGTCCTGAATTTATGTCGCTTTTCATGTGCTGAATTTTCGTCGCTTTTCTCGTGCTGAATTATTGTCGCTTTTTGCATGCTGAATTTCCGGCCCTTTTTCGCGCGCTTCATTTTCATAACTTTTCACGTCCTGAAGGATCGTCGCTTATCGATGCTTCATTTTCATCGCTTTTCACATCCTGAAGGTTTGTTGCTTTTTTCGTGCTGAAATTTAGTCGCTTTTCGCATGCTGAATTTTCGTTGCATTTCACGTCCTGAAATTTCGTCACTTTATGTGTCCTGATGTTTCATCGATTTTCGTGTCGTGGATTTGCGTGGCTTTTCGTGTCGTGGATTTGCGTGGCTTTTCGTGAGCAGAATTTTCCTCACTTTTCACATGCTGAATTTTCATCGCTTTTCATGTCCTGAATTTATGTCGCTTTTCGTGTGCTGAATTACTGTCGCCTTTCACATGCTGAATTTTTGTCACATTTAGCATGTTGAATTTTCGTCGCCTTCATATCTTGAAATTTAATCGCATTTCGCGTCCTGAAATTCCGTTGCTTTTTGTGTCCTGAATTTACTTCGCTTTTCGTGTGCTTCATTTTCGTCGCTTTTCCCGTTCTTCATTTTCATCACTTTTCCTGTCCTGAAGGTTTGTCGCTTTTTGCTTGCTGAAATTTTGTCACTTTTCACGTCCTGAAGGTTTGTCGCTTTATGCGTCCAGATGTTTTGCCGCTTTTCACGTCCTGAATTTACTTCGCTTTTCGTGTGCTGAATTTTCGTCGCTTTTTGTGTGCTTCATTTTCTTTGCTTTTCACATCCTGAAGGTTTGTCGCTTTTCGCATGCTGAATTTTCGTCACCTTTCACGTCCTGAAACTTCGTCTCTTTATGAGTCCTGAAATTTTCACATTTTGCATCCTGAAATTTTGTTGTTTTTTGCGTCCTGAATTTTTGTCGCATTTCATGTCCTGAAATTTCGTCACTTTTCACATGCTGAATTATCATCGCTTTTCGTAGTCTGAATTTCCGTTACTTATTGCGTGCTGATATTTAGTCGCTTTTCACATGCTGAATTTTTGTTGTTTCATGTGTCCTGATGTTTTGTCACTTTTCGCATCCTGTATTTTCGTCGCTTTATGCGTCCTGATGTTTCATCGCTTTTTGTGTCCTGAATTATGTCGATTTTCATGTGCTGAATTTCGCGCGCTTCATTTCCATCGCTTTTCATGTCCTGAAGGTTCTTCGCTTATCGCATGATGAATTTTCAACGCTTTTCGCGTGCTACAATTTCGTCTCTTTTCACGTCCATAAATTTTGTCGCATTCTGAATTTACTTCGCTTTTCATGTGCTGAAATTTCGTCGCTTTTCCCGTCCTGAAGGTTCGTAGCTTTTTGCTTGCTGAATTTTGTCACTTTTGGCATGCTGAATTTTTGTAGCTTTTCATGTGCTGAAATTTAGTCGCATTCCCCGACCTGAAATTTCGTCGCTTTTTGCATTCTGAATTTTTGTCGCATTTCATTTCCTGAAATTTCACGCATTTCATTTCCTGAAATTTCATCACTTTTCGCGTGCTGAATTTACGTGGCTTTTCGTGTGCTGAATTTATATCGCTTTTTGCATGCTGAATTTTGTCACTTTTCTCGAGCTGAATTTTTGTAGCTTTTCGCATGCTGAAATTTGGTCACATTATGTGTCCTGAAATTTCTTCGTTTTTTGCGTCCTGATTTTTTGTCGCATTTCATGTCCTGAAATTTCGTCACTTTTCACGTGCTGAATTATCATCACTTTTCGTAGTCTAAATTTCCATTGTTTATTGCATGGTGATATGTAGTCGCTTTTCGCGTGCTGAATTTTCATTGCTTTTTGTGTCCTGATGTTTCGTCGCTTTTTGCATCCTGTATTTTCGTCGCTTTATGTGTCCTGATGTTTTGTTGCCTGTTTTGGGACCTGGGGTGGAGAGTGTTGCACAAAGCTGTGGCCTGTAACAAGTATTTGAGCCGGTTCACGGACTCGTCCGCCGCCTGTCACTTCTGCGGCGAGGAGGAGTCCGTGTTCCATATGTACATGCAGTGTGAGAGGTTGCAGCCCCTGTTTGAGTATCTTAAGGGGCTGCTCCTCAAGTTTTGGCTCCATTTTAGCCCAACACTGTTTATTTTTGGGCACCCGGTACAGAGGGGGGAGGGTCGGGAGGGAGGAGGGGGTCTCCCTGTCGGTCTGCTCCGGGTCCAGGCAGCGGGCAGCCGACGGACGCACAGCAGTCGACTGCCTGCCCCTTTTCCGGGGTTATGTCCGTGCCCGCGTGTCCCTGGAGAGGGAACACGCGGTGTCCACAGGGACTGTGGGGGCCTTCTGTGAGCGCTGGTCACCGCAGGGGGTGGAATGTTTTATTGATGAAAATGTTAATGTTTTAATTTGAAATTTCTTTGTAAGATGCCAGTTTAGGCATTCTTTGATTGTGTTTGTAATTGTATTTGTTTGTTTGATTAAAACATTTTGTAAAAAAAAAAAAAAAGATGTTTTGTTGCTTTTCGCATCCTGAATTTATGTCGCTTTTCATGTGCTGAATTTTCGTTGCTTTTCTCGTGCTGAATTATTGTCACTTTTTGCTTGCTGAATTTTTCGTCTCTTTTCACGTCCATAAATGTTGTCGCTTTATTCGTCTGGAGGTTTCGTCGCTTTTGCATTCTGAATTTATGTTGCTTTTCATGTGGTGAAATTTTGTCGCTTTTCCCGTCCTGAAGGTTCGTCGCTTTTTGCTTGCTGAATTTTTGTCGCATTTCATTTCCTGAAATTTCATCGCATTTCATTTCCTGAAATTTCATCACTTTTCGCATGCTGAATTTACGTGGCTTTTTGCGTGCTGAATTTATATCGCTTTTTGTATGCTGAATTTTGTCACTTTTCACGAGCTGAATTTTTGTAGCTTTTCGCATGCTGAAATTTAGTCACATTTTGCGTCCTGAAATGTCTTCGTTTTTTGCATCCAGAATTTTTGTCGCTTTATGTATCCTGATGTTTCGTTGCTTTTCGCATCCTGAATTTATGTCACTTTTCATGTGCTGAATTTTCGTTGCTTTTCTCATGCTGAATTATTGTCTCTTTTCACATGCTGAATTTCAGTCCCTTTTTGCGCGCTTCATTTTCATCACTTTAAACGCCCTGAAGGTTCGTCGCTTATCGCGTGCTGAAATTTCATCGCTTTTCACGTCCAGAAATTTTGTCGCATTATGCGTCCTGAGGTTTCATCGCTATTTGGGACCTGAATTTACATCGCTTTTCATGTGCTGAAATTTCGTCGCTTTTCCCGTCCTGAAGGTTCGTCGCTTTTTGCTTGCTGAATTTTGTCACTTTTGGCGTGCTGAATTTTTGTAGCTTTTCGCGTGCTGAAATATAGTCGCATCCCCCGACCTGAAATTTCGTCGCTTTTTGCATTCTGAATTTTTGTCGCATTTCATTTCCTTAAATTTCGTTGCATTTCATTTCCTGAAATTTCATCACTTTTTTCCTGCCGAATTTACGTGGCTTTTCACGTGCTGAATTTATATCGCTTTTCGTGTCCTGAATTTTGTCACTTTTCACATGCTGAATTTTTGTAGGTTTTCGTGTGCTGAAATAGTCGTATTTTGCGTTCTGAAATTTTGTTGCTTTTTGAGGCCTCAATTTTTGTCGTATTTCATGTCCTGAAATTTTGTCACTTTTCACGTACTGAATTTTCGTCGCTTTTAGCGTTCTGACTGTTCGTCGCTTAATGCGCCCTGATGTCACGTCTTTGCGTCGTGGATTTACGTCGCTTTTCGTGAGCAGAATTTTTCTCACTTTTCATGTGCTGAATTATCATCGCTTTTTGTAGTCTGAATTTCCGTTGCATGTTGCGTGCTGAATTTTTGTCGCTTTATGCGTCCTGATGTTTTGTCGCTTTTCGCGTCCTGAAATTTTCTAGCTTGATGCGTTCTGTTGTCAGTTTTCACGTGCCGAATTTTCGGCGATTTTCGCGTGCTTCGTTTTCATCGCTTTTCACGTCCTGAAGATTTGTCGCTTTTCGCATCCTGAATTTTGTCACTTTGCATGTGCTGAATTTCTGTAGCTTTTCGTGTGCTGAAATTTAGTCACATTTTGCGTCGTGAAACTTCGTCGTTTTTTGCGTTCTGAATTTTTGTCGCATTTCATGTCCTGAAATTTCGTCACTTTTCACATGCTGAATTATCATCGCTTTTCGTAGTCTAAATTTCCGTTGTTTATTGCATGGTAATATTTTGTCGCTTTTCGCGTGCTGAATTTTCATCGCTTTATGTGTCCTGATGTTTCGTTGCTTTTCGCATCCTGAATTTATGTCGCTTTTCATGTGCTGAATTTTCGTTGCTTTTCTTGTGCTGAATTATTGTTGCCTTTCACATGCTGAATTTTCGACGCTTTACGCATGCTGGATTTTCGTCCCCTTTCTTGTCCTGAAATGTTGTCGCTTTATGCGTCCTGAAATGTTGTCGTTTTTTGTATCCTGAATTGACGTCGCTTTTCGCATGCTTCTTTTTCATCGCTTTTCACATCCTGAAGGTTCATTGATTTTTGTGTGCTGAAATTTCATCGCTTTTCGCATGCTGAATTTTCGTCGCCTTTCAAGTCCTGAAATTTCGTCGCTTTATGCATCCTGATGTTTCGTCGCTTTTCGCGTCCTGAATTTATGTTGCTTTCGTGTGCTGAATTTTCGTGGCTTTTCGCATGCTGAATTATTGTCGCTTTTCGCCTGCTTCATTTTTATTGCTTTTCACAATCTGAAGGTTTGTTGCTTTTCGCATGCTGAATTTTCATCGCTTTTCACGTGCAAAATTTTTGTAGGTTTTCGTGCGCTGAAATAGTCGTATTTTGCGTCCTGAAATTTTGTTGCTTTTTGAGGCCTCAATTTTTGTCGCATTTCATGTCCGGAAATTTTGTCACTTTTCGCGTACTGAATTTTTGTCGCTTTTAGCGTTCTGACTGTTCATCGCTTAATGCACCCTGATGTTATGTCACTCTTTGCGTCATGGATTTACATCGCTTTTCGTGAGCAGAATTTTCCTCACTTTTCACGTGCTGAATTATCACCGCTTTTCGTAGTCTGAATTTCCGTTGCTTATTGTGTGCTGAATTTTCGTCGCTTTATGCGGCCTGATCTTTCTTCGCGTTTCACATCCTGAATTTTTGTCGCTTTAAGCGTTTTGATGTTTTGTCGCTTTTCGCGTAATGAATTTATGTTGCTTTTCGTGCTGAATTTTCATAGCTTTACGCAGGCTGAAGGTTTGTCGCTTTTTGCATGCTGAATTTTGTCACTTTTCATGTGCTGAATTTTTGTAGCTTTTTGTGTGCTGAAATTTAGTCACATTTTGCGTCGTGAAATTTTGTCGGTTTTTGCGTCCTGAATTTTTGTCGCATTTCATGTCCTGAAATTTCGTCACTTTTCACGTGCTGAATTATCATCGCTTTTCGCAGTCTGAATTTCCATTGCTTATTGCGTGCTGATATTTCATCGCTTTACACGTCCTGAATTTTTGTCGATTGATGCGTCCGGATGTTTCGTCGCTTTTCGCGTCCTGAATTCATGGTGCTTTTTGTGTGCTGAATTTTCATCGCTTTTCGTGTGCTGAATTATTGTCGCTTTTCTCATGCTGAATTATTGTCCCTTTTTGCCTGCTTCATTTATATTGCTTTTCACAAGCTGAAGGTTTGTCGCTTTTCGCATGGTGAATTTTCGTTGATTTTCGCATGCTGAATTTTCATCACATTTCACGTCCTAAAAGTTTGTCTCTTTATGCGTCCTGAAATTTTGTCGCTTTTTGTGTCCTGAATTTACGTCGCTTTTTGTGTTCTTCATTTTCGTCATTTTCGCGTGCTTCATTTTCGTCACTTTTCGTGTGCTTCATTTTCGTTACTTTTCCCGTCCTGAAGGTTTGTCGCTTATCGCTTGCGGAATTTCGTCACTTTTCACGTGTTGAATTTTTGTAGCTTTTCTCGTGCTGAAATTTAGTCACATTTTGCGTCCTGAAATTTCGTCGTTTTTTGCGTCCTGAATTTTTGTCGCATTTGATGTCCTGAAATTTCATCACTTTTCACGTGCTGAATTATCATCACTTTTCGTAGTCTAAATTTCCATTGTTTATTGCGTGCTGATATTTAGTTGCTTTTCGCATGCTGAATTTTCGTCGCTTTATGCGTCCTGATGTTTCGTCGCTTTTTGCATCCTGTATTTTCGTCGCTTTTCATGTGCTGAATTTTCGTTGCTTTTCTCGTGATGAATTATTGTCGCTTTTCGCATGCTGAATTTCCGTCCCTTTTCGCGCTCTTCACTTTCATTACTTTTCACGTCCTGAAGGTTCGTCGTTTATCGCGTGCTGAAATTTAATCGCTTTTTACGTCCAGAAATGTTGTCGTTTTATGCGTCGGGAGGTTTCATTGCTTTTTGCGTCCTGAATTTACGTCGCTTTTCATGTGCTGAAATTTCGTCGCTTTTCCCGTCCTGAAGGTTCATCACTTTTTGCTTGCTGAATTTTGTCACTTTTTGCGTGCCGAATTTTTGTAGCTTTTCATGTGCTGAAATTTAGTTGCATTCCCTGACCTGAAATTTCGTCGCTTTTTGCATTCTGAATTTTTGTCGCATTTCATTTCCTGAAATTTGATCACATTTCATTTCCTAAAATTTCGTTGCATTTAATTTCCTGAAATTTCGTCACTTTTCGCATGCTGAATTTACGTGGCTTTTCACGTGCTGAATTTATATCGCTTTTCATGTGCTGAATTTGTATCGCTTTTCGTGTGCTGAATTTATGTCACTTTTCACTTGCTGAATTTTTGTAGGTTTTGGTGCGCTGAAACAGCCCATATTTTGCATCCTGAAATTGTGTTTCTTTTTGAGGCCTCAATTTTTGTCGCATTTCATGTCCTGAAATTTTGTCACTTTTCGCGTACTGAATTTTCGTTGCTTTTATCATTCTGAAATTTCATCGCTTTTCACGTCCAGAAATGTTGTCGATTTATGCGACGGGAGGTTTCGTTGCTTTTTGCGTCCTAAATTTACATCGCTTTTCATGTGCTGAAATTTCATCGCTTTTCCCGCCCTGAAGGTTCGTCGCTTTTTGCTTGCTCAATTTTGTCACTTTTCGCCTGCTTCATTTTCATCGCTTTTTACGTCCTGAAGGTTCGTCGCTTTTCACGTCCTGAAACTTCGTCGCTTCATGCGTCCTGATGTTTCGTCGCTTTTAGTGTCCAGAAATTTTGTCGCTTTTTGTGTCCTGAATTTATGTCGCTTTTCGTATGCTGAATTATTGTTGCCTTTCACATGCTGAATTTTCGACGCTTTTCACGTCATGAAATTTCGTTGCTTTATGCGTCCTGATGTTTTGTTGCATTTTGTGTCGTGGATTTACGTCGCTTTTCATGAGCAGAATTTTCATCACTTTTCACGTGCTGAATTTTCATCGCTTTTCACAGGCTGAATTTTCGTTGCTTTTCATATCCTGAAATGTTGTCGCTTTATGCATCCTGATGTTTTGTCGCTTTTTCTCACTTTTCATGTGCTGAATTATCATCGCTTTTCGTAGTCTGAATTTCCGTTGCATGTTGCGTGCTGAATTTTTGTCGCTTTATGCGTCCTGATGTTTTGTCGCTTTTCGCGTCCTGAAATTTTCTAGCTTGATGCGTTCTGTTGTCAGTTTTCACGTGCCGAATTTTCGGCGATTTTCGCGTGCTTCGTTTTCATCGCTTTTCACGTCCTGAAGATTTGTCGCTTTTCGCATCCTGAATTTTGTCACTTTGCATGTGCTGAATTTCTGTAGCTTTTCGTGTGCTGAAATTTAGTCACATTTTGCGTCGTGAAACTTCGTCGTTTTTTGCGTTCTGAATTTTTGTCGCATTTCATGTCCTGAAATTTCGTCACTTTTCACATGCTGAATTATCATCGCTTTTCGTAGTCTAAATTTCCGTTGTTTATTGCATGGTAATATTTTGTCGCTTTTCGCGTGCTGAATTTTCATCGCTTTATGTGTCCTGATGTTTCGTTGCTTTTCGCATCCTGAATTTATGTCGCTTTTCATGTGCTGAATTTTCGTTGCTTTTCTTGTGCTGAATTATTGTTGCCTTTCACATGCTGAATTTTCGACGCTTTACGCATGCTGGATTTTCGTCCCCTTTCTTGTCCTGAAATGTTGTCGCTTTATGCGTCCTGAAATGTTGTCGTTTTTTGTATCCTGAATTGACGTCGCTTTTCGCATGCTTCTTTTTCATCGCTTTTCACATCCTGAAGGTTCATTGATTTTTGTGTGCTGAAATTTCATCGCTTTTCGCATGCTGAATTTTCGTCGCCTTTCAAGTCCTGAAATTTCGTCGCTTTATGCATCCTGATGTTTCGTCGCTTTTCGCGTCCTGAATTTATGTTGCTTTCGTGTGCTGAATTTTCGTGGCTTTTCGCATGCTGAATTATTGTCGCTTTTCGCCTGCTTCATTTTTATTGCTTTTCACAATCTGAAGGTTTGTTGCTTTTCGCATGCTGAATTTTCATCGCTTTTCACGTGCAAAATTTTTGTAGGTTTTCGTGCGCTGAAATAGTCGTATTTTGCGTCCTGAAATTTTGTTGCTTTTTGAGGCCTCAATTTTTGTCGCATTTCATGTCCGGAAATTTTGTCACTTTTCGCGTACTGAATTTTTGTCGCTTTTAGCGTTCTGACTGTTCATCGCTTAATGCACCCTGATGTTATGTCACTCTTTGCG
The DNA here is from genome assembly GCA_963514005.1 of Raja brachyura. The sequence continues at coordinate 42,658,708 of OY740805.1, read as the reverse complement.
TCATGGATTTACATCGCTTTTCGTGAGCAGAATTTTCCTCACTTTTCACGTGCTGAATTATCACCGCTTTTCGTAGTCTGAATTTCCGTTGCTTATTGTGTGCTGAATTTTCGTCGCTTTATGCGGCCTGATCTTTCTTCGCGTTTCACATCCTGAATTTTTGTCGCTTTAAGCGTTTTGATGTTTTGTCGCTTTTCGCGTAATGAATTTATGTTGCTTTTCGTGCTGAATTTTCATAGCTTTACGCAGGCTGAAGGTTTGTCGCTTTTTGCATGCTGAATTTTGTCACTTTTCATGTGCTGAATTTTTGTAGCTTTTTGTGTGCTGAAATTTAGTCACATTTTGCGTCGTGAAATTTTGTCGGTTTTTGCGTCCTGAATTTTTGTCGCATTTCATGTCCTGAAATTTCGTCACTTTTCACGTGCTGAATTATCATCGCTTTTCGCAGTCTGAATTTCCATTGCTTATTGCGTGCTGATATTTCATCGCTTTACACGTCCTGAATTTTTGTCGATTGATGCGTCCGGATGTTTCGTCGCTTTTCGCGTCCTGAATTCATGGTGCTTTTTGTGTGCTGAATTTTCATCGCTTTTCGTGTGCTGAATTATTGTCGCTTTTCTCATGCTGAATTATTGTCCCTTTTTGCCTGCTTCATTTATATTGCTTTTCACAAGCTGAAGGTTTGTCGCTTTTCGCATGGTGAATTTTCGTTGATTTTCGCATGCTGAATTTTCATCACATTTCACGTCCTAAAAGTTTGTCTCTTTATGCGTCCTGAAATTTTGTCGCTTTTTGTGTCCTGAATTTACGTCGCTTTTTGTGTTCTTCATTTTCGTCATTTTCGCGTGCTTCATTTTCGTCACTTTTCGTGTGCTTCATTTTCGTTACTTTTCCCGTCCTGAAGGTTTGTCGCTTATCGCTTGCGGAATTTCGTCACTTTTCACGTGTTGAATTTTTGTAGCTTTTCTCGTGCTGAAATTTAGTCACATTTTGCGTCCTGAAATTTCGTCGTTTTTTGCGTCCTGAATTTTTGTCGCATTTGATGTCCTGAAATTTCATCACTTTTCACGTGCTGAATTATCATCACTTTTCGTAGTCTAAATTTCCATTGTTTATTGCGTGCTGATATTTAGTTGCTTTTCGCATGCTGAATTTTCGTCGCTTTATGCGTCCTGATGTTTCGTCGCTTTTTGCATCCTGTATTTTCGTCGCTTTTCATGTGCTGAATTTTCGTTGCTTTTCTCGTGATGAATTATTGTCGCTTTTCGCATGCTGAATTTCCGTCCCTTTTCGCGCTCTTCACTTTCATTACTTTTCACGTCCTGAAGGTTCGTCGTTTATCGCGTGCTGAAATTTAATCGCTTTTTACGTCCAGAAATGTTGTCGTTTTATGCGTCGGGAGGTTTCATTGCTTTTTGCGTCCTGAATTTACGTCGCTTTTCATGTGCTGAAATTTCGTCGCTTTTCCCGTCCTGAAGGTTCATCACTTTTTGCTTGCTGAATTTTGTCACTTTTTGCGTGCCGAATTTTTGTAGCTTTTCATGTGCTGAAATTTAGTTGCATTCCCTGACCTGAAATTTCGTCGCTTTTTGCATTCTGAATTTTTGTCGCATTTCATTTCCTGAAATTTGATCACATTTCATTTCCTAAAATTTCGTTGCATTTAATTTCCTGAAATTTCGTCACTTTTCGCATGCTGAATTTACGTGGCTTTTCACGTGCTGAATTTATATCGCTTTTCATGTGCTGAATTTGTATCGCTTTCCGTGTGCTGAATTTATGTCACTTTTCACTTGCTGAATTTTTGTAGGTTTTGGTGCGCTGAAACAGCCCATATTTTGCATCCTGAAATTGTGTTTCTTTTTGAGGCCTCAATTTTTGTCGCATTTCATGTCCTGAAATTTTGTCACTTTTCGCGTACTGAATTTTCGTTGCTTTTATCATTCTGAAATTTCATCGCTTTTCACGTCCAGAAATGTTGTCGATTTATGCGACGGGAGGTTTCGTTGCTTTTTGCGTCCTAAATTTACATCGCTTTTCATGTGCTGAAATTTCATCGCTTTTCCCGCCCTGAAGGTTCGTCGCTTTTTGCTTGCTCAATTTTGTCACTTTTCGCCTGCTTCATTTTCATCGCTTTTTACGTCCTGAAGGTTCGTCGCTTTTCACGTCCTGAAACTTCGTCGCTTCATGCGTCCTGATGTTTCGTCGCTTTTAGTGTCCAGAAATTTTGTCGCTTTTTGTGTCCTGAATTTATGTCGCTTTTCGTATGCTGAATTATTGTTGCCTTTCACATGCTGAATTTTCGACGCTTTTCACGTCATGAAATTTCGTCGCTTTATGCGTCCTGATGTTTTGTTGCATTTTGTGTCGTGGATTTACGTCGCTTTTCATGAGCAGAATTTTCATCACTTTTCACGTGCTGAATTTTCATCGCTTTTCACAGGCTGAATTTTCGTTGCTTTTCATATCCTGAAATGTTGTCGCTTTATGCATCCTGATGTTTTGTCGCTTTTTCTCACTTTTCATGTGCTGAATTATCATCGCTTTTCGTAGTCTGAATTTCCGTTGCATGTTGCGTGCTGAATTTTTGTCGCTTTATGCGTCCTGATGTTTTGTCGCTTTTCGCGTCCTGAAATTTTCTAGCTTGATGCGTTCTGTTGTCAGTTTTCACGTGCCGAATTTTCGGCGATTTTCGCGTGCTTCGTTTTCATCGCTTTTCACGTCCTGAAGATTTGTCGCTTTTCGCATCCTGAATTTTGTCACTTTGCATGTGCTGAATTTCTGTAGCTTTTCGTGTGCTGAAATTTAGTCACATTTTGCGTCGTGAAACTTCGTCGTTTTTTGCGTTCTGAATTTTTGTCGCATTTCATGTCCTGAAATTTCGTCACTTTTCACATGCTGAATTATCATCGCTTTTCGTAGTCTAAATTTCCGTTGTTTATTGCATGGTAATATTTTGTCGCTTTTCGCGTGCTGAATTTTCATCGCTTTATGTGTCCTGATGTTTCGTTGCTTTTCGCATCCTGAATTTATGTCGCTTTTCATGTGCTGAATTTTCGTTGCTTTTCTTGTGCTGAATTATTGTTGCCTTTCACATGCTGAATTTTCGACGCTTTACGCATGCTGGATTTTCGTCCCCTTTCTTGTCCTGAAATGTTGTCGCTTTATGCGTCCTGAAATGTTGTCGTTTTTTGTATCCTGAATTGACGTCGCTTTTCGCATGCTTCTTTTTCATCGCTTTTCACATCCTGAAGGTTCATTGATTTTTGTGTGCTGAAATTTCATCGCTTTTCGCATGCTGAATTTTCGTCGCCTTTCAAGTCCTGAAATTTCGTCGCTTTATGCATCCTGATGTTTCGTCGCTTTTCGCGTCCTGAATTTATGTTGCTTTCGTGTGCTGAATTTTCGTGGCTTTTCGCATGCTGAATTATTGTCGCTTTTCGCCTGCTTCATTTTTATTGCTTTTCACAATCTGAAGGTTTGTTGCTTTTCGCATGCTGAATTTTCATCGCTTTTCACGTGCAAAATTTTTGTAGGTTTTCGTGCGCTGAAATAGTCGTATTTTGCGTCCTGAAATTTTGTTGCTTTTTGAGGCCTCAATTTTTGTCGCATTTCATGTCCGGAAATTTTGTCACTTTTCGCGTACTGAATTTTTGTCGCTTTTAGCGTTCTGACTGTTCATCGCTTAATGCACCCTGATGTTATGTCACTCTTTGCGTCATGGATTTACATCGCTTTTCGTGAGCAGAATTTTCCTCACTTTTCACGTGCTGAATTATCACCGCTTTTCGTAGTCTGAATTTCCGTTGCTTATTGTGTGCTGAATTTTCGTCGCTTTATGCGGCCTGATCTTTCTTCGCGTTTCACATCCTGAATTTTTGTCGCTTTAAGCGTTTTGATGTTTTGTCGCTTTTCGCGTAATGAATTTATGTTGCTTTTCGTGCTGAATTTTCATAGCTTTACGCAGGCTGAAGGTTTGTCGCTTTTTGCATGCTGAATTTTGTCACTTTTCATGTGCTGAATTTTTGTAGCTTTTTGTGTGCTGAAATTTAGTCACATTTTGCGTCGTGAAATTTTGTCGGTTTTTGCGTCCTGAATTTTTGTCGCATTTCATGTCCTGAAATTTCGTCACTTTTCACGTGCTGAATTATCATCGCTTTTCGCAGTCTGAATTTCCATTGCTTATTGCGTGCTGATATTTCATCGCTTTACACGTCCTGAATTTTTGTCGATTGATGCGTCCGGATGTTTCGTCGCTTTTCGCGTCCTGAATTCATGGTGCTTTTTGTGTGCTGAATTTTCATCGCTTTTCGTGTGCTGAATTATTGTCGCTTTTCTCATGCTGAATTATTGTCCCTTTTTGCCTGCTTCATTTATATTGCTTTTCACAAGCTGAAGGTTTGTCGCTTTTCGCATGGTGAATTTTCGTTGATTTTCGCATGCTGAATTTTCATCACATTTCACGTCCTAAAAGTTTGTCTCTTTATGCGTCCTGAAATTTTGTCGCTTTTTGTGTCCTGAATTTACGTCGCTTTTTGTGTTCTTCATTTTCGTCATTTTCGCGTGCTTCATTTTCGTCACTTTTCGTGTGCTTCATTTTCGTTACTTTTCCCGTCCTGAAGGTTTGTCGCTTATCGCTTGCGGAATTTCGTCACTTTTCACGTGTTGAATTTTTGTAGCTTTTCTCGTGCTGAAATTTAGTCACATTTTGCGTCCTGAAATTTCGTCGTTTTTTGCGTCCTGAATTTTTGTCGCATTTGATGTCCTGAAATTTCATCACTTTTCACGTGCTGAATTATCATCACTTTTCGTAGTCTAAATTTCCATTGTTTATTGCGTGCTGATATTTAGTTGCTTTTCGCATGCTGAATTTTCGTCGCTTTATGCGTCCTGATGTTTCGTCGCTTTTTGCATCCTGTATTTTCGTCGCTTTTCATGTGCTGAATTTTCGTTGCTTTTCTCGTGATGAATTATTGTCGCTTTTCGCATGCTGAATTTCCGTCCCTTTTCGCGCTCTTCACTTTCATTACTTTTCACGTCCTGAAGGTTCGTCGTTTATCGCGTGCTGAAATTTAATCGCTTTTTACGTCCAGAAATGTTGTCGTTTTATGCGTCGGGAGGTTTCATTGCTTTTTGCGTCCTGAATTTACGTCGCTTTTCATGTGCTGAAATTTCGTCGCTTTTCCCGTCCTGAAGGTTCATCACTTTTTGCTTGCTGAATTTTGTCACTTTTTGCGTGCCGAATTTTTGTAGCTTTTCATGTGCTGAAATTTAGTTGCATTCCCTGACCTGAAATTTCGTCGCTTTTTGCATTCTGAATTTTTGTCGCATTTCATTTCCTGAAATTTGATCACATTTCATTTCCTAAAATTTCGTTGCATTTAATTTCCTGAAATTTCGTCACTTTTCGCATGCTGAATTTACGTGGCTTTTCACGTGCTGAATTTATATCGCTTTTCATGTGCTGAATTTGTATCGCTTTCCGTGTGCTGAATTTATGTCACTTTTCACTTGCTGAATTTTTGTAGGTTTTGGTGCGCTGAAACAGCCCATATTTTGCATCCTGAAATTGTGTTTCTTTTTGAGGCCTCAATTTTTGTCGCATTTCATGTCCTGAAATTTTGTCACTTTTCGCGTACTGAATTTTCGTTGCTTTTATCATTCTGAAATTTCATCGCTTTTCACGTCCAGAAATGTTGTCGATTTATGCGACGGGAGGTTTCGTTGCTTTTTGCGTCCTAAATTTACATCGCTTTTCATGTGCTGAAATTTCATCGCTTTTCCCGCCCTGAAGGTTCGTCGCTTTTTGCTTGCTCAATTTTGTCACTTTTCGCCTGCTTCATTTTCATCGCTTTTTACGTCCTGAAGGTTCGTCGCTTTTCACGTCCTGAAACTTCGTCGCTTCATGCGTCCTGATGTTTCGTCGCTTTTAGTGTCCAGAAATTTTGTCGCTTTTTGTGTCCTGAATTTATGTCGCTTTTCGTATGCTGAATTATTGTTGCCTTTCACATGCTGAATTTTCGACGCTTTTCACGTCATGAAATTTCGTTGCTTTATGCGTCCTGATGTTTTGTTGCATTTTGTGTCGTGGATTTACGTCGCTTTTCATGAGCAGAATTTTCATCACTTTTCACGTGCTGAATTTTCATCGCTTTTCACAGGCTGAATTTTCGTTGCTTTTCATATCCTGAAATGTTGTCGCTTTATGCATCCTGATGTTTTGTCGCTTTTTCTCACTTTTCATGTGCTGAATTATCATCGCTTTTCGTAGTCTGAATTTCCGTTGCATGTTGCGTGCTGAATTTTTGTCGCTTTATGCGTCCTGATGTTTTGTCGCTTTTCGCGTCCTGAAATTTTCTAGCTTGATGCGTTCTGTTGTCAGTTTTCACGTGCCGAATTTTCGGCGATTTTCGCGTGCTTCGTTTTCATCGCTTTTCACGTCCTGAAGATTTGTCGCTTTTCGCATCCTGAATTTTGTCACTTTGCATGTGCTGAATTTCTGTAGCTTTTCGTGTGCTGAAATTTAGTCACATTTTGCGTCGTGAAACTTCGTCGTTTTTTGCGTTCTGAATTTTTGTCGCATTTCATGTCCTGAAATTTCGTCACTTTTCACATGCTGAATTATCATCGCTTTTCGTAGTCTAAATTTCCGTTGTTTATTGCATGGTAATATTTTGTCGCTTTTCGCGTGCTGAATTTTCATCGCTTTATGTGTCCTGATGTTTCGTTGCTTTTCGCATCCTGAATTTATGTCGCTTTTCATGTGCTGAATTTTCGTTGCTTTTCTTGTGCTGAATTATTGTTGCCTTTCACATGCTGAATTTTCGACGCTTTACGCATGCTGGATTTTCGTCCCCTTTCTTGTCCTGAAATGTTGTCGCTTTATGCGTCCTGAAATGTTGTCGTTTTTTGTATCCTGAATTGACGTCGCTTTTCGCATGCTTCTTTTTCATCGCTTTTCACATCCTGAAGGTTCATTGATTTTTGTGTGCTGAAATTTCATCGCTTTTCGCATGCTGAATTTTCGTCGCCTTTCAAGTCCTGAAATTTCGTCGCTTTATGCATCCTGATGTTTCGTCGCTTTTCGCGTCCTGAATTTATGTTGCTTTCGTGTGCTGAATTTTCGTGGCTTTTCGCATGCTGAATTATTGTCGCTTTTCGCCTGCTTCATTTTTATTGCTTTTCACAATCTGAAGGTTTGTTGCTTTTCGCATGCTGAATTTTCATCGCTTTTCACGTGCAAAATTTTTGTAGGTTTTCGTGCGCTGAAATAGTCGTATTTTGCGTCCTGAAATTTTGTTGCTTTTTGAGGCCTCAATTTTTGTCGCATTTCATGTCCGGAAATTTTGTCACTTTTCGCGTACTGAATTTTTGTCGCTTTTAGCGTTCTGACTGTTCATCGCTTAATGCACCCTGATGTTATGTCACTCTTTGCGTCATGGATTTACATCGCTTTTCGTGAGCAGAATTTTCCTCACTTTTCACGTGCTGAATTATCACCGCTTTTCGTAGTCTGAATTTCCGTTGCTTATTGTGTGCTGAATTTTCGTCGCTTTATGCGGCCTGATCTTTCTTCGCGTTTCACATCCTGAATTTTTGTCGCTTTAAGCGTTTTGATGTTTTGTCGCTTTTCGCGTAATGAATTTATGTTGCTTTTCGTGCTGAATTTTCATAGCTTTACGCAGGCTGAAGGTTTGTCGCTTTTTGCATGCTGAATTTTGTCACTTTTCATGTGCTGAATTTTTGTAGCTTTTTGTGTGCTGAAATTTAGTCACATTTTGCGTCGTGAAATTTTGTCGGTTTTTGCGTCCTGAATTTTTGTCGCATTTCATGTCCTGAAATTTCGTCACTTTTCACGTGCTGAATTATCATCGCTTTTCGCAGTCTGAATTTCCATTGCTTATTGCGTGCTGATATTTCATCGCTTTACACGTCCTGAATTTTTGTCGATTGATGCGTCCGGATGTTTCGTCGCTTTTCGCGTCCTGAATTCATGGTGCTTTTTGTGTGCTGAATTTTCATCGCTTTTCGTGTGCTGAATTATTGTCGCTTTTCTCATGCTGAATTATTGTCCCTTTTTGCCTGCTTCATTTATATTGCTTTTCACAAGCTGAAGGTTTGTCGCTTTTCGCATGGTGAATTTTCGTTGATTTTCGCATGCTGAATTTTCATCACATTTCACGTCCTAAAAGTTTGTCTCTTTATGCGTCCTGAAATTTTGTCGCTTTTTGTGTCCTGAATTTACGTCGCTTTTTGTGTTCTTCATTTTCGTCATTTTCGCGTGCTTCATTTTCGTCACTTTTCGTGTGCTTCATTTTCGTTACTTTTCCCGTCCTGAAGGTTTGTCGCTTATCGCTTGCGGAATTTCGTCACTTTTCACGTGTTGAATTTTTGTAGCTTTTCTCGTGCTGAAATTTAGTCACATTTTGCGTCCTGAAATTTCGTCGTTTTTTGCGTCCTGAATTTTTGTCGCATTTGATGTCCTGAAATTTCATCACTTTTCACGTGCTGAATTATCATCACTTTTCGTAGTCTAAATTTCCATTGTTTATTGCGTGCTGATATTTAGTTGCTTTTCGCATGCTGAATTTTCGTCGCTTTATGCGTCCTGATGTTTCGTCGCTTTTTGCATCCTGTATTTTCGTCGCTTTTCATGTGCTGAATTTTCGTTGCTTTTCTCGTGATGAATTATTGTCGCTTTTCGCATGCTGAATTTCCGTCCCTTTTCGCGCTCTTCACTTTCATTACTTTTCACGTCCTGAAGGTTCGTCGTTTATCGCGTGCTGAAATTTAATCGCTTTTTACGTCCAGAAATGTTGTCGTTTTATGCGTCGGGAGGTTTCATTGCTTTTTGCGTCCTGAATTTACGTCGCTTTTCATGTGCTGAAATTTCGTCGCTTTTCCCGTCCTGAAGGTTCATCACTTTTTGCTTGCTGAATTTTGTCACTTTTTGCGTGCCGAATTTTTGTAGCTTTTCATGTGCTGAAATTTAGTTGCATTCCCTGACCTGAAATTTCGTCGCTTTTTGCATTCTGAATTTTTGTCGCATTTCATTTCCTGAAATTTGATCACATTTCATTTCCTAAAATTTCGTTGCATTTAATTTCCTGAAATTTCGTCACTTTTCGCATGCTGAATTTACGTGGCTTTTCACGTGCTGAATTTATATCGCTTTTCATGTGCTGAATTTGTATCGCTTTTCGTGTGCTGAATTTATGTCACTTTTCACTTGCTGAATTTTTGTAGGTTTTGGTGCGCTGAAACAGCCCATATTTTGCATCCTGAAATTGTGTTTCTTTTTGAGGCCTCAATTTTTGTCGCATTTCATGTCCTGAAATTTTGTCACTTTTCGCGTACTGAATTTTCGTTGCTTTTATCATTCTGAAATTTCATCGCTTTTCACGTCCAGAAATGTTGTCGATTTATGCGACGGGAGGTTTCGTTGCTTTTTGCGTCCTAAATTTACATCGCTTTTCATGTGCTGAAATTTCATCGCTTTTCCCGCCCTGAAGGTTCGTCGCTTTTTGCTTGCTCAATTTTGTCACTTTTCGCCTGCTTCATTTTCATCGCTTTTTACGTCCTGAAGGTTCGTCGCTTTTCACGTCCTGAAACTTCGTCGCTTCATGCGTCCTGATGTTTCGTCGCTTTTAGTGTCCAGAAATTTTGTCGCTTTTTGTGTCCTGAATTTATGTCGCTTTTCGTATGCTGAATTATTGTTGCCTTTCACATGCTGAATTTTCGACGCTTTTCACGTCATGAAATTTCGTCGCTTTATGCGTCCTGATGTTTTGTTGCATTTTGTGTCGTGGATTTACGTCGCTTTTCATGAGCAGAATTTTCATCACTTTTCACGTGCTGAATTTTCATCGCTTTTCACAGGCTGAATTTTCGTTGCTTTTCATATCCTGAAATGTTGTCGCTTTATGCATCCTGATGTTTTGTCGCACTCACGTCCTGAATTTACGTTGCTTTTCATGTGCTGAATTATTGTTGCTTTTTGCCTGCTTAATTTTCATCGCTTTTTACGTCCTGAAGGTTTGTCGCTTTTCACATTTTGTCGCTTTTAGCGTCCTGAAATTTTGTCGTTTTTTGTGTCCTGAATTTACGTCGCTTTTTGTGTGCTGAATTAGGCGCCTTTCACATGCTGAATTTTCGTCACATTTAGCATGTTGAATTTTCGTCGCCTTTCACATCTTGAAATTTTATCGCATTTCGCGTCCTGAAATTTTGTTGCTTTTTGTGTGCTGAATTTCCGTCCCTTTTCGTGCGCTTCATTTTCATCGCTTTTCATGTTCTGAAGGTTCATCGCTTATCGCATGCTGAATTTTCGACGCTTTTCGCATGCTGGATTTTCGTCCCCTTTCTTGTCCTGAAATTTTGTCGCTTTATGCGTCCTAAAATTTTGCTGCTTTTTGTATCCTGAATTGACGTCGCTAGTCACATGCTGAATATTCATCGCATTTTGCATCCTGAAATTTTTGTCGATTTTCACATGATGAATTTTCGTCGCTTTTCGCGTGCTGAAATTTCGTCTCTTTCACGTCCAGAAATGTTGTTGCTTTATGCGTCTGGAGGTTTAATCGCTTTTTGCATTCTGAATTTACGTCGCTTTTCATGTCCTGAAATTTCATCACTTTTCCCATACTGAAGGTTGTCGCTTTTTGCTTGCTGAATTTTGTCACTTTTGGCGTGCTGAATTTTTGTAGCTTTTCGTGTGCTGAAATTTAGTCGCATTCCCGACCTGAAATTTCGTCTCTTTTTGCATTTTAATTTTTTTTTGTCGCATTTCATTTCCTGAAATTTCGTCACTTTTCGCATGCTGAATTTACGTGGCTTTTCGCGTACTGAATTTATATCGCTTTTCGTGTGCTGAATTTATGTCACTTTTCATGTGCTCAGTTTTTGTAGGTTTTCGTGTGCTGAAATAGTCGTATTCTGCGTCCTGAAATTTTGTCGCTTAATGCGCCCTGATGTTACGTCACTCTTTGCGTCGTGTATTTACGTCGCTTTTCGTGAGCAGAATTTTCATCACTTTTCACGTGCTGAATATTCATCGCTTTTCACAGGCTGAATTTTCGTTGCTTTTCATATCCTGAAATGTTGTCGTTTTATGCGTCCTGATGTTTTGTCGCACTCACATCCTGAATTTACGTTGCTTTTCATGTGCTGAATTACTGTCGCTTTTCGCCTGCTTAATTTTCATCACTTTTTACGTCCTGAAGGTTCGTCGCTATTCACGTCCTGAAACTTTGTTGCATTATGCGTCCTGATGTTATGTCGCTTTAACGTCCTGAAATTTCATTGCTTTTTGTCCTGAATTTACGTCGCTTTACGTGTGCTGAATTATTGTCGCCTTTCACATGCTGAATTTTCATCACAAATAGCATTTTGAATTTTCGTCTCCTTTCACATCTTGAAATTTAATCGCATTTCGCGTCCTGAAATTCCGTTGCTTTTTGTGTCCTGAATTTACTTCGCTTTTCGTGTGCATCATTTTCGTCGCTTTTTGCGTGCTTCATTTTCATCACTTTTCCCATCCTGAAGGTTTGTCGCTTATCGCTTGCTGAATTTCGTCATTTTTCATGTGCTGAATTTTTGTAGCTTTTTGTGTGCTGAAATTTAGTGTCATTTTGACCCTGAAATTTCGTCGTTTTTTGCATTCTGAATTTTTGTCGCATTTCATGTCCCGAAATTTAGTCACATTTAAATTCCTGAAATTTTGTCACATTTCATTTCCTGAAATTTCGTCACTTTTCGCATGCTGAATTTTACGTGGCTTTTCGTGTGCTGAATTTATATCGTTTTTCGTAGTCTAAATTTCCGTTGCTTATGGCGTGCTGATATTTAGTCGCTTTTCGCGTGCTGAATTTTTGTCACTTTATGCGTCCTGATGTTTCGTCGCTTTTCGCGTCCTGTATTTATGTCGCTTTCGTGTGCTGAATTATTGTCGCTTTTTGTCTGCTTCATTTTCATTGCTTTTCACATCCTGAAGGTTTGTCGCCAATTGCTTGCTGAATTTCGTCTTTTTTCTCGTGAATTTTTGTAGCTTTTTACATGCTGAAATTTAGGCACATTTTGCGTCCTGATGTTTTGTCGCTTTTTGCGTCCTGAATTTATGTCGCTTTTTGTGCTGAATTTTCATAGCTTTCCGCAGGCTTAATTTTCATCGCTTTTTGCATGCTGAAATTAGTCGCATTTCATATCCTGAAATGTTCTAGCTTCATGCGTTCTGTTGTAATATTTCAAGTGCCGAAATTTTGGCGATTTTAACGTGCTTCGTTTTCATCACTTTTCCTGTTGCTTATCGCAAGCTGAATTTTGTCACTTTTCATGTGCTGAATTTTTGTAGCTTTTCCTGTGCTGAAATTTAGTCACATTTTGCGTCCTGAAATTTTGTCGGTTTTTGTATCCTGAATTTGCCTCTTTTCGTGTTCTCCATTTTCGTCGCATTTCGCGTGCTTCATTTTCGTCACTTTTCCCATCCTGAAGGTTTGTCGCTTATTGCTTGTTGAATTTCATTTTGTCACATTTTGCATCCTGAAATGTTGTCATTTTTTGCGTCCTGAATTTTTGTCGCATTTCATGTCCTGAAATTTCGTCACTTTTCACGTGCTGAATTATCATCGCTTTTCGTAGTCTAAATTTCCGTTGTTTATTGCATGCTGATATTTAGTTGCTTTTCGCGTGCTGAATTTTCATCGCTTTATGTGTCCTGATGTTTTGTCGCTTTTTGCATCCTGTATTTTCATCACTTTGTGTCCTGATGTTTCGCTGCTGTTCGCATCCTGAATTCATGTCGCTTTTCATGTGCTGAATTTTTGTCGCTTTTCATGTGCTGAATTTTTGTCGCTTTTCTTATGCTGAATTATTGTCGCTTTTCGCATGCTGAATTTCCGTCCCTTTTCGCGTGCTTCATTTTCATCACTTTTCACATCCTGAAGGTTCGTCGCTTATTGCGTGCTGAAATTTAATCGCTTTTCATGTCCAGAAATGTTGGCACTTTATGCGTCCGGCGGTTTTGTCGCTTTTTGCGTCCTGAATTTACGTCGCTTTTCATGTGCTGAAATTTTGTCGCTTTTCTTGTGCTGAATTATTGTAGCTTTTCGCATGCTGAATTTCCGTCCCTTTTCGCGCGCTTCATTTTCATCACTTTTCCCGTCCTGAAGGTTCGTCGCTTTTTGCTTTCTGAATTTTGTCACTTTTGGCGTGCTGAATTTTTGTAGCTTTTCATGTGCTGAAATTTAGTTGCATTCCCTGACCTGAAATTTCGTCGCTTTTGCATTTGGAATTTTCATCGCATTTCATTTCCTGAAATGTTGTCGCATTTAATTTCCTGAAATTTCATAACTTTTCGCATGCTGAATTTACGTGGCTTTTCCCGTGCTGAATTTATATCGCTTTTCCTGTGCTGAATTTATGTCACTTTTCACGTGCTGAATTTTTGTAGGTTTTCGTGTGCTGAAATAGTCGTATTTTGCGTCCTGAAATTTTGTTGCATATTGAGGCCTCAATTTTTGTCGCATTTCATGTCCTGAAATTTTGTCACTTTTCGTGTAACTGAATTTTCATTGCTTTTAGCATTCTGATGGTTCGTCGCTTAATGCGTCCTGATGTTACGTCACTCTTTGCGACGTGGATTTACGTCGCTTTTCGTGAGCAGAATTTTTCACATGCTGAATTTTCATTGCTTTTCACACGCTTTTCATGTTGTGAAATGATGGCGGCGCACATGTATGCAGCAGCTTTGCACTCCCCGGTGTGGTTATTTTTATTTTCGTCTGTTCTGTTTACCTGTCTGCTGACCAGCGACTCGACATACAACCACCAAGTTCTTCTAAGGATTGGGTCGTTGTGTGGCGAACTGGATATCATAAGGAGCTACCACAACCAAAATATTCTGCCGGAGATCACCCGCCCAGCGGGGTCCCAGTGGATCATCATACCAGATGGACGGCGCAGAAGGCGGCGCAGAGAAAGGCGGCAGAAGCGCGGCTGTCGAGCTGGCATCCACGCTAGGCTAAAGAAATCCCCACACAGACCGGCACTACCCAGCATCTTCCTGACGAACGCCCGATCCCTCAGCAACAAGATGGACGAGCTGGAGCTGATCAACAAGGAACACACAGCTGTGCAAACCTGCTCGATGATGGTGATAACCGAGACTTGGCTTCACGCAGGGATCCCAGACGAGGCTATCAGTCTGGCAGGCCGCACAGCACACAGGGCCGATAGGAGCAGTAACTCTGGTAAGAGCAGAGGTGGAGGGTTATGCATTTACTCTTGTGATAAATGGTGTACAAATGCAGTTGTCGTTGAGAGACACTGTTCACCAGACTTGGAGTTTATAACACTGAAATGCCGACCCTTCTATCTGCTGCGGGAGTTCACAGCTGTTGTTATCATGGCTGTTTATATTCCACCAAGCGCTAGCGATAAGCTAGCACTGAACACCCTGCTAACAACCATCAACAAACTACAGACTGCACACCCTGATGGGATTTTCATAGTGGCTGGAGACTTCAATCAGGCAAATCTAAAAACTGTCCTCCCTAAATTCCACCAGCATGTCACATGTCCGACGAGAGGTCAAAATACATTGGATCATGTATACAGCAACATCAGGGATGGATACAAAGCCTCTCCCCTCCCTCACCTCGGCCAGTCTGACCACCTATCCCTCTTTCTCACCCCAGCATACAGACCTCTTATCGTGAAAACAAAGCCCAGTGTGAGAAACATAAAGACTTGGCCTGAGGACGCTGCTGCTCAACTTCAGGATTGCTTTGAGCGCACCGAGTGGGATCTTTTTGCAAATCAGGACATAACAGACTATACATCCACAGTCATGTTCTACATACAGAACTGCATCAATAACGTCACTATCGAAAGAGAGGTTAGGTGTTATCCAAATAGCAAACCATGGATGACCAGTGAGGTCAGGAAGCTGCTGAGGGAACGCAACTCAGCCTTTGGATCTGGCAATGATCAACTGTACAGCACTGCCAGATCCAAACTGAAGAGAGCCATCAAAGAGGCAAAGGCAGCCTATGGAAGAAGACTAGAGGGACACTTTAATGAGAGGGACCCCCGGCGTGTTTGGCAAGGTATCCAGCAACTTACCAACTACAAGGGCAACAGGGGGTTAACCACCAGCAGCAGTAGTAACTTGCTGGCTGAGGAGCTTAACCACTTTTTCGCCCGTTTTGAGCTGAGTAAGGCGGAGCCTGTGCCTGCAGCCGCGTCCAGCACTGACGACCTGGCATTCACTGTGAGCACAGAGGATGTCAGGAGAGTACTCCGCAGCGTCAACCCCAGGAAAGCTGCTGGCCCAGATGGCATCCCAGGGAGAGTACTGCGGGATTGTGCAGACCAGCTGGCGGAGGTATTCAGCGACATCTTTAACCTCTCTCTGTCAACATGCACTGTCCCTAAATGCTTCAAGACTGCCACCATTGTGCCTGTTCCGAAAAAAACATCTATCACCAGCTTGAACGACTACAGACCTGTTGCTCTCACTTCAACTGTGATGAAGTGCTTTAAGAGACTGGTCCTGGCCCACATTAAATCCTCACTCCCACCCACCCTGGATCAACATCAGTTTGCATACAGAGCCAACAGGTCAACAGAAGACGCCATCAACATGGCTCTACATTCTGCACTGACTCACCTGGAGCGCCCCGGCTCATATGTGAGGATGTTGTTTGTAGATTTTAGTTCTGCATTCAATACCATCATCCCCAGCAGAATGGTGGACAAACTGTTTGACCTGGGTGTAAATGCCAATACATGCAAATGGATCAAGGACTTTTTAACAGACCGCCCACAGACTGTCAGGATGGGGTCCAATCACTCCCCAGTCCTGACGCTCAGCACAGGGGCGCCACAAGGCTGAGTCCTATTCTCTACACAATCTACACTCATGACTGCACACCGACACACATCACAAACCGGATCATTAAGTTTGCGGATGACACGACTGTGGTGGGGCTGATAAATAACAACGACGAGTCTGCCTACAGAGATGAAGCCCAAAAACTGACTGTCTGGTGCACTAACAATAACCTGGCACTCAACTCAACCAAAACAAAAGAACTAGTTATTGACTTCAGGAGGAGGAGAGAAGAACCTGCTCCTCTTTACACCAAAGGAGACATGGTGGAGAGAGTCACTGACTTTAAGTTTCTGGGCACATACATCTCCCAGGACCTTACATGGACAGTGAACACCATCACTCTCGTAAAGAAGTCACAGCAGCGGCTATATTTCCTGAGGACTCTGCGGAGAGCAAACGTCTCACAGCAGCTGCTGCTGTCCTTCTACCGGTGCGCCGTGGAAAGCATCCTCTCCTATGGCATCCTGGTGTGGTTTGCTAGCTGCTCTGTGGCTGGAAGGAAGGCACTACAGAGGGTTATTAAAACAGCACAGAGCATCATAAACACTCAACTACCCTCCCTGGAAGACATTTACAAGGCCCGATGTTTACGCCGGGCGAGAAACATCACACAGGACTCATTCTACCCTGCCAACCACCTTTTCAATCTGCTGCCCTCTGGGAGGCGATACGGGTCTTTGAAGGCCCGCACTTGCAGACTAACTAACAGTTTCTACCCATGTGCCATTAGAGAACTTAAACAGATAACTCTACGGGCAACACTACACAATTCGGGGTGCAAATAAAAATTTGTCTGCTAGAATGTGCAATATAATGTGCATTTTTTATTATCTATTACTTATTTTATGCATTGATCTTGTAGTAAATGTAAATGTAAGACTAAATGGTTGTTTGTGTTATTGTGTTTTTGTTCTTTTTTAAAACTTTTTATCCTGTGTTTTTTATTGTTTACAATTGAAGGGGATGCACATGAAATTTTGTTGTACAGTTGATGTGCAATGACAAATAAACGTATTTGATTAGATTTGATTTGAAATGTTGTCGCTTGATGCGTCCTGATGTTTCGTCGCACTCACGTCCCGAAATTAACATTGCTTTTTGTGTGCTGAATTTTCGTTGCTTTTCATGTGCTGAATTATTGTCGATTTTCACCTGCTTAATTTTCATCGCTTTTTACATACTGATGGTTCATCGCTTTTTCACATCCTGAAACTTTGTCGCATTATGCGTCCTCATGTTTTGTTGCATTTAGCGTCCTGAAATTTCGTCACTTTTTGTGTCCTGAATTTACGTCGCTTTTCGTGTGCTGAATTCCTGTCGCCTTTCACATGCTGAATTTTCGTCGCATTTAGCATGTTGAATTTTCGTCACCTTTCACATCTTGAAATTTAATCGCATTTTGCGTCCTGAAATGTCATTGCTTTTTGTGTCCTGAATTTACTTCGCTTTTTGTGTGCTTCATTTTCGTTGTTTTTCCCCCGCTTCATTTTCATCACTTTTCCCGTCCTGAAGGTTTGTCGCTTTTTGCTTGCTGAAATTTTGTCGCTTTTCACGTCCTGAAGGTTCGTCGTTTTTGCTTGCTGAAACTTTGTTGCTTTTCTCTTCCTGAAGGTTCATCGCTTTATGCGTCCGGATGTTTCGCCGCTTTTCATGTCCTGAATTTACTTCGCTTTTCATGTGCTGAATTTTCATCACTTTTCGTGTGCTTCATTTTCATTGCTTTTCACATCCTGAAGGTTTGTCCCTTATCGCTTGGTGAATTTCGTCATTTTTTGCGTCCTGAATTTTTGTCGCATTTCATGTCTTGAAATTTCGTCACTGAATTTTGTCCTGAATTTACGTCGCTTTTTGTGTTCTTCATTTTCGTCACTTTTCCCGTCCTGGTTTGTCGCTTATTGCTTGCTGAATGCTTTTCAAATCCAGAAATGTTGTCGCTTTATGCGTCTGGAGGTTTCGTCGGTTTTTGCGTCCTGCATTTACGTCGCTTTTCATGTGCTGAAATTTAGTTGCATTCCCCGACCTGAAATTTCGTCACTTTTTGCATTCTGAACTTTTGTCGCATTTCTTTTCCTGAAATTTGATCGCATTTCATTTCCTGAACTTTCGTCGCATTTCATTTCCTGAAATTTCATCACTTTTCGCATGCTGTATTTACGTGGCTTTTCACGTGCTGAATTTATATCGCTTTTCGTGTGCTGAATTTATGTCACTTTTCACGTGCTGAATTTTTGTAGGTTTTGGTGTGCTGAAATAGCCGTATTTTGTGTCCTGAAATTTTGTTGCTTTTTGAGGCCTCAACTTTTCTCGCATTTCATGTCCTGAAATTGTGTCACTTTTCGCGTACTGAATTTTCATTGCTTTTAGCGTTCTGACGGTTCGTCGCTTAATGTGTCCTGATGTTACGTCACTCTTTGCGTCGTGGATTTATGTCGCTTTTCGTGAGCAGAATTTTCCTCACTTTTCACATGCTGAATTATCATCGCTTTTCGTACTCTGAATTTCTGTTGCTTATTGCGTGCTGAATTTTCGTCGCTTTATGCGTCCTGATGTTTCATTGCTTTTCGCATCCAGAATTTTCGTCGCTGTAAGCGTCCTGATGTTTTGTCGCTTTTCACGTCCTGAATTTATGTCGCATTTCAAGTTGAATTTTCATAGCTTTCCGTAGGCTGAATTTTCATCACTTTTTGCGTGCTGAAATTCGTCACTTTTCACGTCCTGAAGTTTTCTAGCTTTATGCATTCTGTTGTCAATTTTCACGTGCCGAATTTTCAGTGATTTTCGCGTGCATCGTTTTCATCACTTTTCACGTCCTAAAGGTTTTGTCGCTTTTCGCATGCTGAATTTTGTCACTTTTCATATGCTGAATTTTTGTAGCTTTTCGTGTACTGAAATTTAGTCACATTTTGCGTTCTGAAATTTTTTCGGTTTTTGCGTCCTGAATTTTTGTCGCATTTCATGTCCTGAAATTTCGTCACTTTTCACATGCTGAATTATCATCACTTTTCGCAGTCTGAATTTCCGTTGCTTATTGTGTGCTGATATTTTGTCGATTTACACATCCTAAAATTTCATAGCTTTATGTGTCCTGATGTTTTGTCACTTTTTGCGTCCTGAATTTATGGTGCTTTTTGTGTGCTGAATTTTAATCACTTTTCATGTCTTGAATTATTGTCGCTTTTCTCATGCTGAATTTTCGTCACTTTTCACCTGCTTCATTTTAATCGCTTTTTACGTCCTGAAGGTTCATCGCTTTTCACGTCCTGAAACTTCGTGGCTTCATGCTTCCTGATGTTTCGTCGCTTTTAGCATCCAGAACTTTTGTCGCTTTTTGTTTCCTGAATTTACGTCACTTTTCGTATGCTGAATTATTGTTGCCTTTCACATGCTGAATTTTCGATGCTTTTCGCATGCTGGATTATCGTCCCCTTTCTTGTCCTGAAATGTTGTCCCTTTATGCGTCCTGAAATTTTGTCGCTTTTTGTATCCTGAATTGACGTCGCTTTTCGCATGCTTCATTTTCATTGCTTTTCATGTCCTGAAGGTTTGTCGCTTTTCGCATGCTGAATTTTCGTCGCTTTTCATATGCTGAATTTTCATCACCTTTCACGTGCTGAAACTTTGTCACTTTATGTGTCCTGAAATGTTGTTGCTTTTTGTGTCCTGAATTTACATCGCTTTTCGTGTTCTTCATTTTCGTCGCTTTTCGCGTGCTTCATTTTCGTCACTTTTCCCATCCTGAAGGTTTGTCGCTTATCGCTTGTTGAATTTCGTCATTTTTCACGTGCTGAATTTTTGTAGCTTTTCACGTGCTGAAATTTAGTTACATTTTGCGTTCTGAAATTTCTTCGTTTTTGGCGTCCTGAATTTTTGTCGCATTTCATGTCACAAAATTTTGTCACTTTTCACGTGCTGAATTATCATTGCTTTTCGTAGTCTGAATTTCCGTTGCTTATTGCGTGCTGATATTTAGCTGCTTTTTGCGTGCTAAAATTTTGTCGTTTTAAGTGTCCTGATCTTTTGTCGCTTTTTGCGTCCTGAATTTACGTCGATTTTTATGTGCTGAATTTCCGTCCCTGTTCGTGCGCTTCATTTTCATCGCTTTTCATGTTCTGAAGGTTCATCGCTTATCGCATGCTGAATTTTCGACGCTTTTCGCATGCTGGATTATCGTCCCGTTTCGTGTCCTGAAATGTTGTCGCTTTATGCGTCCTGAAATTTTGTCGCTTTTGTATCCTGAATTGACGTCGCTTTTCGCATGCTTCATTTTCATCGATTTTCATATCCTGGTTCGTTGCTTTTTATGTGCTGAAATTCTTCATTTTCATCGCTTTATGCATTTCATCGATTTTTTTTTCACATGCTGGATTTTCGTCACCTTTCTTGTCCTGAATTTTTGTCGCTTTATGCGTCCTAAAATGTTGCCGCTTTTTGTAACCTGAATTGACGTTGCGATTCACATGCTGAATATTCATCGCATTTCACATCCTGAAATTTTTGTCGATTTTCACATGATGAATGTTCGTCGCTTTTCGCGTGCTGAAATTTGTCTCTTTTCACGTCCAGAAATTTTGTCGCTTTATGCGTCCGGAGGTTCCGTCACTTTTTGCATTCTGAATTTACGTCACTTTTCATGTGCTGAAATTTCGTCGCTTTTCCCGTCCTGAATGCTTGTCGCTTTTTGCTTGCTGAATTTTGTCACTTTTGGCGTGCTGAATTTTTGTAGCTTTTCGTGTGCTGAAATTTAGTTGCATTATCTGACATGAAATTTTGTTGCTTTTTGCATTCTGAATTTTTGTCGCATTTCATTTCCTGAAATTTCGTCGCATTTCATTTCCTGAAATTTTGTCACATTTCATTTCCTGAAATTTCGTCACTTTTTGCATGCTGAATTTTCGTCGCTTTTAGCGTTCTGATTGTTCGTCGCTTAATGCGCCCTGATGTTACGTCACCCTTTGCGTCGTGGATTATCGTGAGCAGAATTTTCCTCACTTTTCCCGTGCTGAATTATCATCGCTTTTTGTAGTCTGAATTTCCATTGCTTTTCGTTCTGAATTTTCATAGCTTTCCGCAGGCTGAATTTTCACCGCTTTTTGCATGCTGAAATTCGTTGCTTTTCACGTCCTGAAATTCTCTAGTGTTATGTGTTCGGTTGTCAATTTTCAAGTGCCGAATTTTCGGTGATTTTCACGTGCTTTGTTTTCATCGCTTTTCACGTCCTGAAGGCATGCTGAATTTTGTCACTTTTCACATGCTGAATTTTTGTAGCTTTTCGTGTGCTGAAATTTAGTCACATTTTGCGTCCTGAAATTTTGTCAGTTTTTATGTCCTGAATTTACGTCGCTTTTCGTGTTCTTTAATTTTGTTGCTTTTCGTGTGCTTCATTTTCGTCACTTTTCCTGTCGTGAATATTTGTTGCTAATCGCTTGCTGAATGTCGTCATTTTTCACGTGCTGAATTTTTGTAGCTTTTTGCGTGCTGAAATTTAGTCACATTTTGCATCCTGAAATTTTGTCGTTTTTTGCGTCCTGAATTTTTGTCGCATTTCATGTCCTGAAATTTCATCACTTTTCACGTGCTGAATTATCATCGCTTTTCATAGTCTAAATTTCCATTGTTTATTGCATGGTGATATTTAGTTGCTTTTCGCATGCTGAATTTTCGTCGCTTGATGTGTCCTGATGTTTTGTTGCTTTGTGCATCCTGTATTTTCATCGCTTTTCATGTGCTGAATTTTCGTTGCTTTTCTCGTGCTGAATTATTGTCGCCTTTCGCATGCTGAATTTCCGTCCCTTTTCGCGCGCTTCATTGTCATCACTTTTCATGCCCTGAAGGTTCATCGCTTATCGTGTGCTGAAATTTCGTTGCTTTTCTCGTCCAGAAATTTTGTTGCTTTATGCGTCTGGATGTTTCGCCACTTTTTGCATCTTGAATTTACGTCACTTTTCATGTGCTGAAATTTCGTCACTTTTCACGTGCTGAATTATCATCGCTTTTCGTAGTCTAAATTTCCGTTATTTATTGCATGGTTATATTTAGTTACATCACTCTTTGTGTCATGGATTTACGTTGCTTTTCGTGAGCAGGATTTTCCTCACTTTTCACGTGCTGAATTATCATAGTTTTTCATAGTCTCAATTTCTGTTGCTTATTTCGTGCTGATATTTAATCGCTTTTCGTGTGCTGAATTGTTGTCGCTTTATGCGTCCTGATGTTTCGTCGCTTTTCGCGTCCTGAATTTTCGTCGCTTTTCGTGCTGACTTTTCATAGCTTTCCGCAGGCTGAATTTTCATCACTTTTTGCATGCTGAAATTCGTCGCTTTTCACGTCCTGAAATTTTCTAGCTTTATGTGTTCTGTTGTCAATTTTCACGTGCTGAATTTTGGGCAATTTTCGCGTGCTTCGTTTTCATCGCTTTTCACATCCTGAAGGTTTGTCACTTTTCCCGTGCTGAATTTTTGTAGCTTTTCGTGTGCTGAAATTTAGTCACATTTTGTGTCCTGAAATTTCGTCGGTTTTAGTGTCCTGAATTTATGTCGCTTTTCATGTTCTTCATTTTCGTCACTTTTTGCGTGCTTCATTTTCGTCACTTTTCCCGTCCTGAAGGTTTGTCGCTTACCGCTTGCTGAATGTCGTCATTTTTCACGTGCTGAATTTTTGTAGCTTTCCCCGTGCTGAAACTTAGTCACTTTTGCGTTCTGAAATTTCATCGTTTTTTGCCGCATTTCAAAGAGTGACGAAAATACAGGATGCACAAAGCAACGAAATATCAGGACACATAAAGTGACGAAAATTCAGCACGTGAAAAGCTACGAAATTTCAGGACATGACATGCAACGAGATTTCAGAATGCAAAAAGCAACGAAACATCAGGACACATAAAGCGATGAAAATACAGGATGCACAAAGCAACGAAACGTCAGGACGCATAAAGTGACCAAAATTCAGTACGCGAAAAGCGACTAAATATCTCCGTGCAATAAACAACAGAAATATAGACTACGAAAAGAGATGATAATTCAGCACGTGAAAAGTGACGAAATTTCAGGAGATGAAATGCGACAAAAATTCAGGACGCAAAAACCGACGAAATTTCAGGACGCAAAATGTGACTATATTTCAGCACACGAAAAGCTACTAAAATTCAGCACATGAAAAGTGACAAAATTCAGCATGCGAAAAGCGACAAACCTTCAGGACGTGAAAAGCGATGAAAATGAAGCACGCGAAAATCACCGAAAATTCGGCACGTGAAAATTGACAACAGAACACATAAAGCTGGAAAATGTCAGGACATGAAAAGCGACAAATTTCAGCATGCAAAAAGCGATGAGAATTCAGTCTGCGGAAAGCTATGAAAATAGAGCACGAGAAGGGACATAAATTAAGGACGCATAAAGCGATGAAGCATCAGGACGCATAAAGCGATGAAAATTCAGCACGCAATAAGCAACGGAAATGCAAACTATGAAAAGTGATGATAATTCAGCACGTGAAAGGTGAGGAAAATTCTGCTCACGAAAAGCGACGTAAATCCATGACGCAAAGAGTGACGTAACATCAGGGTGCAATTGAGGCCCGGGGAGCCGTTGGAGACAGAGGGTGGAGCTTCCTGCTGTGAGTATAAAGCTAGCGCGGGGCTTGCTTTTCACAGAGGCCCGAAGAGCCGTTGGAGACAGAGGGTGAAGCTACCTGCTGTGAGAATAAAGCTGGCGCGGGGCTTGCTTTTCACAGAGGCCCGGGGAGCCGTTGGAGACAGAGGGTGGAGCGACCTGCGCTGTGAGTAGACCAGCAGCTGCAACGTTCCATCTTCCAGTGAGGAAATCTGGTGGGGAATCTGGTGAAGCCTCTGATTGGTTGAAGAGGACCAGAGGAAGCAGCTGATTGGCTGCAACCCGGGGTTTACATTTCTACATTTCTGCCTTCAGTTTTAGGGATTCTGGGTGCTAAGGATTTTGGGAGCTAAGGATTCTGGGTGTTAGGGATTCAGTATTTATTAGTAAAGTTTAAAGAATAAAGTTTTTGTGTTAATAAAAAATAAAAAAATTAAAAAATAAATAAATAAATAATATATATATATATATATATATTTAATAGAGTAATTTGGGAGTAAGATGCCAGTGGAGATTGGCCCCATGGTTTGCTCATCCTGCAACATGTGGGAGATCAGGGATATGGTCGGTGTCCCTGGTGACTACATTTGCAGGAGGTGTGTCCAGCTGCAGCTCCTGGCAGACCGCATTGAATGATTGGAGCTGCGGCTGGATTCATACTGGAGCATCCATGATGCAGAGAAAGTCGTGGACAGCACATACAGCGAGTTGGTCACGCCACAGGTAAAAGGTAAGAGGACAGAAAGGGAGCGGGTGGCCAATAGCCAGCAAAGCAGTAGGCAGATAGTGCAGGAGTCCCCTGTGGCCATCTCCCTACTCAACAGGTTTACCATTTTGGATACTGTTGAGGGAGATGGCTCATCAGGGGAATGCAGCAGCAGCCAAGTTCATGGCACCATGGGTGGCTCTGCAGCACATGATGGGGGGAAAAAGAGGGGAAGGGCTATTGTAATAGGGGATTCAATTGTCAGGGGAATAGATAGGCGTTTCTGCGGCCGCAAAAGAGACTCCAGGATGGTATGTTGCCTCCCTGGTGCAAAGGTCAGGGATGTTACTGAACGGCTGCAGAACATTCTGGAGGGGTACGGTGAACAGCCAGTTGTCATGGTGCATATTGGCACCAACGATATAGGGAAAAAAAGGGATGAGGTCCTACAAGGTGAATTTAGGGAGCTAGGAGATAAACTCAAAAGTAGGACCTCAAAGGTAATAATCTCTGGATTATTACCAGTACCACGGGCCAGTCACAGTAGAAATAGGAGGATATTGCAGATGAATACGTGGCTTGAAAAATGGTGCAAGGGGGAGGGATTCAAATTTTTAGGGCACTGGAACCATTTCTGGGGGAGGTGGGACCAGTACAAACAGGACGGTCTGCACCTGGGCTGGAATAGAACCAATGTCCCTGGGGGAATGTTTGCTAGTGCTGTCGGGGAGGATTTAAACTAATGTGGCAGGGGGATGGGTACAAGAGCAGAGAGGAATGTGGATGTAAAACGAGGGTGGAAGCAAAAGTAAAAGTGGCAGGCACACAAAACCAGGGCAAAAATCAAAAAGGGCGACTTTTCAACAAAATTGTATAAGGGGTAAGAGCGTTGTAAAAACAAGCCTGAAGGCCTTGTGTCTCAATGCAAGGAGTATTCGTAATAAGGTGGATGAGTTGAACGTGCAGATAGCTATTAATGAGTATGATATAGTTGGGATCACGGAGACATGGCTCCAGGGTGACCAAGGCTGGTAAGCTGAACATCCAGGGATATTCAATATTCAGGAGGGATAGAGAGAAAGGAAAAGGAGGTGGGGTAGCGTTGCTGGTTAGAGAGGAGATTAACGCAATGGAAAGGAAGGACATTAGCTTGGAGCATGTGGAATCGGTATGGGTAGAGCTGCGAACTACAAAAATTGTTCATCCCAATTTGGCAAAAGAATAGATCAGGGAAGGTAGTGCATCCGTGGATAACAAGAGAAATCAGGGATAGTATCAAAGCAAAGGATGATGCGTACAAAGTAGCCAGAAAAAGCAGCATACCAGAGGACTGGGAGAAATTCAGAGACCAGCAGAGAAGCACAAAGGGCTTGATTATGAAAGGAAAAATAGATTATGAAAGAAAACTGGCAGGGAAGATAAAAACTGACTACAAAAGTTTTTATAGATATGTGAAGAGAAATAGATTAGTTAAAACAAATGTAGGTCCCTTGCAGTCAGAAACAGGTGAGTTGATCATGGGGAACAAGGATATGGCGGACCAATTGAATAACTACTTTGGTTCCGTCTTCACTAAGGAAGACATAAATAATCTGCCGGAAATAGCAGGGGACCGCAGGTCAAAGGAGTACTTAGGTGAAATCCAGGTTAGTCGGGAAGTGGTGTTGGGTAAATTGAATGGATTAAAGGCCGATAAATCCCCAGGGCCAGATAGGCTGCATCCCAGAGTACTTAAGGAAGTAGCTCCGGAAATAGTGGATGCATTAGTGATAATCTTTCAAAACTCTTTAGATTCTGGAGTAGTTCCTGAGGATTGTCGGGTAGCAAACGTAACCCCTCTTTTTAAGAAGGGGGGGGGGGAAGAGAGAAAACGGGGAATTACAGACCAGTTAGTCTAACATCGGTAGTGGGGAAACTGCTAGAGTCAGTTATTAAAGATGGGATAGCAGCACATTTGGAAAGTGGTGAAATCATTGGACAAAGTCAGCATGGATTTACGAAAGGTAAATCATGTCTGACGAATCTTGTGGAATTTTTCGAGGATATAACTAGTCGCGTGGATGGGGGAGAACCAGTGGATGTGGTGTATCTGGACTTCCAGAAGGCTTTCGACAAGGTCCCACATAAGCGATTAGTATATAAACTTAAAGCATATGGCATTGGGGGTTCAGTATTGATGTGGATAGAGAACTGGCTGGCAAACAGGAAGCAAAGAGTAGGAGTAAACGGGTCATTTTCACAATGGCAGGCAGTGACTAGTGGGGTACCGCAAGGCTCAGTGCTGGGACCCCAGCTATTTACAATATACATAAATGATCTGGATGAGGGAATTGAAGGCAATATCTCCAAGTTTGCGGATGACACTAAGCTGGGGGGCAGTGTTAGCTGTGAGGAGGATGCTAGGAGAATGCAAGGTGACTGGTGGCCGATTAGGAAAAGGGGAGATGCAGCGCGACCTGGGTGTCATGGTACACCAGTCATTGAAAGTAGGCATGCAGGTACAGCAGGCAGTGAAGAAAGCCAATGGTATGTTAGCTTTCATAGCAAAAGGATTTGAGTATAGGAGCAGAGAGGTTCTACTTCAGTTGTATAGGGTCTTGGTGAGGCCACACCTGGAGTATTGCGTACAGTTCTGGTCTCCAAATCTGAGGAAGGACATTATTGCCATAGAGGGAGTGCAGCGAAGGTTCACCAGACTGATTCCTGGGATGTCAGGACTGTCTTATGAACAAAGACTGCATAGACTCGGTTTATACTCTCTAGAATTTAGGAGATTGAGAGGGGATCTTATAGAAACTTACAAGATTCTTAAGGGGTTGGACAGGCTAGATGCAGGAAGATTGTTCCCGATGTTGGGGAGGTCCAGGACAAGGGGTCACAGCTTAAGGATAAGGGGGAAATCCTTTAGGACCGAGATGAGAAGGAATTTTTTCACAGAGAGAGTGGTGGGTCTCCGGAACTCTCTGCCACCCAGAGGGTAGTTGAGGCCAGTTCATTGGCGATATTTAAGAGGGAGTTAGATGTGGCCCTTGTGGCTAAGGGGATCAGAGGGTATGGAGAGAAGGCAGGTACGGGATACTGAGTTGGATGATCAGCCATGATCATATTGAATGGCGGTGCACGCTCGAAGGGCCGAATGGCCTACTCCTGCACCTAATTTCTATGTTTCAATAAGCGACGACCCTTCAGGGCGTTAAAAGTGAAGAAAATGAAGCGCGCGAAAAGGGACGGAAATGCCGCATGCGAAAAGCGACAATAATTCAGCACGAGAAAAGCGACATAAATTCAGGATGCGAAAATGAAACATCAGGGCACATAAAGCGAATAAAATACGGGTTGCACAAAGCAACGAAACATCAGGACGCATAAAGCGACGAAAATTCAGCACGCGAAAAGCAACTAAATATCACCATGCAATAAACAACGGAAATTTAGACTATGAAAATCGATGATAATTCAGCACTTGAAAAGTCACGAAATTTCAGGACATGAAATGCGGCAAAAAACGATGAAATTTGAGGACGCAAAAGTGACTAAATTTCAGCACGCGAAAAGCTACAAAAATTCAGCACGCGAAAAATGATGACATTCAGCAAGCGATAAGCGACAAACCTTCAGGACGGGAGAAGTGACGAAAATGAAGCTCGCGAAAAGCGACGAAAATGAAGAACATGAAAAGCTACGTAAATTCAGGACACTAAAACCGACGAAATTTCAGGACGCAAAATGTGACTACATTTCAGCACACGAAAAGCTACAAAAATTCAGCACGTGAAAAGTGACAAACCTTCAGGATGTGAAAAGCAATGAAAACGAAACACGCGAAAATTGCCCAAAATTCAGCACGTGAAAATTGACAACAGAACACATAAACTTAGAAAATTTCAGGACGTGAAAAGCGACGAATTTCAGCATGCAAAAAGCGACGAAAATTCAGCCTGCGGAAAGCTATGAAAATTCAGCACGATAAGCGACATAAATTCAGGACTCGAAAAGCAATGAAACATCAGGACACATAAAGCAACGAAAATACAGGATACAAAAAGCAACGAAGCATCAGGACACATAAAGCGATGAAAGTTCAGCACGCAATAAGCAACGGAAATTCAGACTACGAAAAGTGATGATAATTCAGCACGTGAAAAGTAGAAAAATGCTGCTCACGAAAAGCGACGTAAATCCATGACACAAAGAGTGATGTAACATCAGGGCGCATTAAGTGACGAACAGTCAGAACGCTAAAAGCGATGAAAATTCAGTACGTGAAAAGTGACAAAATTTCAGGACATAAAATGTGACAAAAATTTAGGCCTCAATAAGCAACAACATTTCAGGACGCAAAATACGACTATTTCAGCCTACAAAAATTCAGCACGTGAAAAGTGACATAAATTCAGCACACGAAAAGCGATACAAATTCAACAGATGAAAAGCGATATAAATTCAGCACGTGAAAAGCCACGTAAATTCAGCATGCGAAAAGTGACGAAATTTAAGGAAATGAAATGCGACAAAAATTCAGAATGCAAAAAGGGACGAAATTTCAGGTCGGGAAATGCGACTACATTTCAGCACACGAAAAGCTACAAAAATTCAGCATGCCAAAAGTGACAAAATTCAGCAAGCAAAAAGCGACAAACCTTCAGTATGGGAAAAGCGACGAAATTTCAGCACATGAAAAGCAACGTAAATTCAGAATGCGAAAATTGACAAAAATTTCAGAATGCGAAATGCGCTGTATATTCAGCATGTGTCAAAGTCAAAGTCAAACAAACTTTATTGTCATTTAGAAATACATTGATATATGCAGTTCCAAAAGAATTACGTTGCATTTGGTTCCCTGTACAACACGATAATTAACAGAAGGATTAAATGGATAAATAGACAATGGTGGCAGCCCATTACATGGCGTTCAGGAGTCTGATGGCTCGTGGGAAGAAGCTGTTGCAGAACCTTGATGTTCTGCTCCTTATGCTGCGATATCATTTGCCCGAGGGCAGCAGAGTGAACAGTCCGTGATGGAGATGTGTGGGTTCTTTTATAATACTGCTGGCCTTAGAGAAGCAACGTTTGGTTGCAATGTCCCCGATTGAGGGAGAGAGGTCCCGATGATTTTTTCCGTTGTCCTCACCACTCTCTGCACAGACTTCCACTCAGAGGCTTTACAGTGTCCAAACCAGACAGAGATACAGCTGGTCAAAATACTCTCTATGGTGCCCCTGTAGAAAGTGGATAGCACGTCGATTCATGATACAAAAAGCGGGAAAATTTTAGGACGCATAAAGCAACAAAAGTTCAGGATAAGAAAGGGGATGAAAATCCAGCATGCGAAAAGCGTCGAAAATTCAGCATGCGATAAGCGACAAACCTTCAGGACGTGAAAAGCGATGAAAATTTAGCACACGAAAAGCGACATAAATTCAGGATGTGAAAAGCGGCGAAACATCCGGACGCATAAAGCGACGAACCTTCAGGACGCGAAAAGTGATGAAAATGTACCACGGGAAAAGCGACGAAAATGAAGCACACGAAAAGCTAAGTAAATTCAAGACACAAAAAGCAATGAAATTTCAGGACGTGAAATGCGATTAAATTTCAAGATGTGTAGGCGATTAAAATTCAGCATGTGAAATGCGACGAAAATTCAACATGCTAAATGCGACGAAAATTCAGCATGTGAAAGGCGACAGTAATTCAGAACACAAAAAGCAATGGAAATTCAGGGGCCAAAAAGCGATTAAATTTCAGGACGCTAAAAGCGACAAAACATCAGGACGCATAATGCGACAATGTTTCAGGATGTGAAAAGTGACAAACCTTCAGGACGTAAAAAGCGATGAAAATTAAGCAGGCAAAAAGCGACAATAATTCAGCGCATGAAAAGCAACGTAAATTCAGGACGTGAGTGCGACGAAACATCAGGACGCATAAAGCGACAACATTTCAGGACATGAAAAGTGACGAAAATTCAGCATGGGAAAAGCGATGGAAATTCAGCCTGTGAAAAGTGATGAAAATTCTGCTCACGAAAAGCGACGTAAATCAGGACGCATACAGCGACAAAATTTCAGGACGTGAAAGGCGACGAAAATTCAGCATGGGAAAAGCGATAAAATTTCAGCACATAAAAAGCAACGAACCTTCAGGATGTGAAAAGCGATGAAAATGAAGCATGTGAAAAGCGACGTCAATTCAGGATACAAAAAGCGACAAAATTTCAGGACGCATAAAGCGACAACATTTCAGGACAAGAAAGGGGATGAAAAACCAGCATGCGAAAAGTGTCGAAAATTCAGCATGTGGAAGGCAACAATAATTCAGCATACGAAAGCGACATAAATTCAGGACACAAAAAGCGACAACATTTCTGGACAATAAAAGCGACGAAACATCAGCAACGAAGTTTCAGGACGTGAAAAGCGACGAACCTTCAGGACGTAAAAGAGATGAAAATGAAGCAGGTGAAAAGTAACAAAATTCAGCAAGCAAAAAGTGACGAACCTTCAGGACGGGAAAAGCAACGAAATTTCAGCACATGAAAAGCGACGTAAATTCAGGATGCAAAAAGTGGCGAAACCTCCGGAGGCAAAAAGCGACAACATTTCTGGACGTGAAAAGCGATTAAATTTCAGCACGCGATAAGCGACGAACCTTCAGGACGTGAAAAGTGATGAAAATGAAGCTCGCAAAAAGCGACGGAAATTCAGCATGCGAAAAGTGGCACTAATTCAGCACGAGAAAAACCACGAAAATTCAGCACATGAAAAGCAACCTAAATTCAAGATACGAAAAGCAAGGAAACATCAGGACACATAAAGTGACGAAAATACAGGATGCAAAAAGCGACGAAACATCAGGACGCATAAGGCGACAAAAATTCAGCACGCGAAAAGCGACTAAATTTCAGCATGCAATAAACAACGGAAATTTAGACTACGAAAAGCGATGATAATTCAGCATGTGAAAAGTCACGAAATTTCAGCAAATGAAAAGCGACGTAAATTCAGGATGCAAAAAGCGGCGAAACCTCTGGACGCATACAGCGACAATATTTCCGGACGTGAAAAGTGATGAAATTTCAGCACGCGATAAGCGACGAACCTTCAGGGTGTTAAAAGTGATGAAAATGAAGCGCTTGAAAAGGGACGGAAATTCAACATGCGAAAAGCGACGAAATTTCAGGACATGAAATGCAACAAGATTTCAGGAAATGAAATTCAGAATGCAAAAATTTCAGGTCGGGGAATACGACTAAATTTTAGCACGCTTTTTGCGTGCTTTAATTCGTCGCTTTTCACGTCCTCAAATTTTCTAGCTTTATGCATTCTGTTGTCAATTTTCACGTGCCGAAGTTCCGTCACTTTTCGCATGCTTCATTTTCATCCCTTTTCGAGTGCTGGATTATTGTCGCTTTTCGCATGCTGAATTTTCGGAGATTTTCGCGTGCTTCGTTTTCATTGTTTTTCACGTCCTGAAGGTTTGTCGCTTTTCGCATGCTGAATTTTGTCACTTTTCACATGCTGAAGTTTTGTAGCTTTTCGTGTGCTGAAATTTAGTCACATTTTGCGTCCTGAAATTTCATCGGTTTTTGCGTCCTGAATTTTTGTCACATTTCATGTCCTGAAATTTTGTCACTTTTCACGTGCTGAATTATTATCGCTTTTCGCAGTCTGAATATCCGTTGCTTATTGTGCTGATATTTCGTAGCTTTTCATGTCCTGAAATTTCGCCACTTTATGCGTCCTGATGTTTCGTCGCTTTTCGCGTCCTGAATTTATGGCGCTTTTCGTGTTTCGTTGCTTTTCGCACGCTGACATTTCATCGCTTTTCGCATGCTGAATTTTCATCACTTTTCACCTGCTTCATTTTCATTGCTTTTCACGTCCTGAAGGTTTGTCACTTTTCACGTGCTGAAACTTCGTCGCTTCATGCGTCCTGAAACTTTGTCTATTTATGTGTCCTGAATTTCATCGCTTTTCGTGTGCTGAATTATTATCATCCTCTCCAAGCTGGTTACCAAACTCGCAGAACTGGGTCTCTGCGCATCCCTCTGCAATTGGATCCTTGACTTCCTCATTCACAGACCACGGTCTGTTCGTATTGGTGGAAATGTGTCATCCTCGATAACAATCAGCACGGGAGCACCTCAAGGCTGCGTGCTTAGCCTCCTGCTGTACTCACTCTATACTCATGACTGCATAGCCAGTCATAGTGTGCGAACTTCATCATCAAGTTCGCTGATGACACCACTGTTGTGGGACGTTTCACTGATGCAGATGAGTCAGAGTATAGAAGTGAGATCAACCAACTGACCAAATGGTGCCAGCACAATAACCTGGCCCTCAACACCAACAAAACCAAGGAACTGATTGTGGACTTTGGAATGGGTAGGATGGGGATTCACAGTCCCGTTTATATTAACGAGTCGATGGTGGAAAGGTTCAAGAGCTTCAAATTCCTGGGCGTGCATATCTCTGAAGATCTCTCCTGGTCCAAGAACACTGATGCAATTATAAAGAAAGCTCACCAGCTCCTCTACTTCCTAAGAAGATTACGGAGAGTCGGTTTGTCAAGGAGGACTCTCTCTAACTTCTACAGGTGCACAGAAGAGAGCATGCTGACTGGTTGAGCTGCCAGACCACCCTCCCCTACCCCCCTACCCTGGTGGGCTGGCAGCTCAGTAACTCAGGCCTGGTGGGCTGGCAGCTCAGTCACTCAGGCTCTGACCTACCTTCCATCGACAGTCGCTGCCTCAAAAAGGCTGGCAACATCATCAAAGACCCACACCATCCTGGCCACACACTCATCTCCCGCTACCTTCAGGTAGAAGGTACAGGAGCCTGAAGACTGCAACGACCAGGTTCTGGAATAGCTACTTCTCTGTCCCTTCCCGAGCCTCTCTCTGCCCTCACTCTCTACCCCCCCCCCCCCCCCATCCCCAACCCCCCTCCTTGACGCGCCTGCGAGCTGGGGGCTATGTGTCAGTGGATATGGCAGTTATGGGGTAAAACGAGCAAATTAATAATATTAATATATCAAGGGGGGTAGTTAGTGTGTGTGTGTGTGTGGGGTGGTTAGTGTGTGTGACTCTGCCCCCCCCCTCCCCCCCCCGCAAACATGCATTGGGTCTGCACTTGGTCTAGTATCTATTAAAGCTCTGTGTGTGTGTGTGTATGTGTGGGTGTATGTCAGCGGAGATTTTTACAGTTTCAGTAGGGATTGAACTTATTTCATAACTCCACTCCTCTCTAAATTCGGTCAATAATTTCCCCAGATTTGGAATAAAGTTGTTCACAAAACTCACTTTTTCAAAAATTATCGCCGCTTGCCAGCAGCTGACATCAAAATGCCCACATACCCACCAATCCAGGCCCACCTGCCTCCTTCCCCCCACCGCTGTGGATTAATGCAGCTGTTGTCAACGTGCATGCACAGTTTTCCACGAGGTACATTCGCCCACCCATCACCCCGTTCTTCAAAAGGCGCAGAAAGATCGAGAAAGTTCTGCAGAACAAAGATTCTGCCGCTCACCTACAGGATCTTTGTTCTGCAGATCTCGGCATCAGCGCTGAACCTTCTCCTCACTGCCGGCGCATCTTGTGAAGCCCCGCCCCTCCCATCCCCTGCCCGCCTGCCCGCTCATTCCAGCTGTGGGTTTCCAGAGAGTCAGAAGCCAATTTTGTCTCTCTCCTCATTTGGCAGCCTACTCACCTGGCTCCCTTCCACCCTCCCTCCTGTCTCCCCTCTCCTCTCTACCAAAGATCCCATACCGCTATAGGAAACTCTGCTCTCTACCCATCACAGGCGACGACCTCCTTTCCGGGGAGGCCCGATCGTCTGTCCCCCCCCGGCCCGGCTCTGTCACGCTGGCGGAAGCCATGATCGGCTGGTTCCCCCGCTGCTTGACACCGTCCTCAGATCGCTCCGTGCCTCGCTCGGACTGCCGCCCCGCCACTCTCCTCTCTCTCTCCCCCCCTCTCTCTCTCCCCCCCCCCTCTCTCTCCCCCCCCCTCTCTCTCTCCCCCCCCCCTCTCTCTCTCTCCCCTCTCTCTCTCTCCCCTCTCTCTCTCCCCCTCTCTCTCTCACCCCCCTCTCTCTCCCCCCCCTCTCTCTCTCCCTTCTCTCCTCTCCCTTCTCTCCTCTCTCTCTCCCCCCCTCTCTCTCCCCCCTCTCTCCCCCCTCTCTCTCTCTCTCCCCTCTCTCCCCCCTCTCTCTCTCTCTCCCCTCTCTCTCCCCCCTCTCTCTCTCTCCCCTCTCTCCCCCTCTCTCTCACCCCCCCTCTCTCTCTCCCCTCTCTCTCCCTCCCCCCTCTCTTCACCCTCTCCTCTCTCCCCCCGTACCCCCTCTCTCTCTCTTAATCTCTCCCCGCTCTCTCTATCCCCCACTCCCTCTCTCTCTCCCTCTCTCTCTCTCTCCCCCTCTCTCTCTCCCTCTCCCCTCTCTCTCTCTCTCCCCCTTAGAATCATAGAATCATAGAAAATAGGTGCAGGAGTAGGCCATTCGGCCCTTCGATCCTGCACCGCCATTCAATATGATCATGGTTGATCATCCAACTCAGTATCCTGTACCTGCCTTCTCTCCATACCCCCGATCTCTTTAGCCACAAGGGCCACATCTAGCTCCCTCTTAAATATAGCCAATGAACTGGCCTCAACTACCTTCTGTGGCAGAGAATTCCACAGACTCACCACTCTCTGTGTGAAAAAGGATCTTCTCATCTCAGTCCTAAAAGGCTTTCCCCTTATCCTTAAACTGTGACCCCTTGTTCTGGAGTTCCCCAACATCGGGAACAATCTTCCTGCATCTAGCCTGTCCAACCCCTTAAGAATTTTGTAAGCCTCTATAAGATCCCCCCTCAATCTCCTAAATTCCAGCGAGTAAAAGCCAAGTCTATCCAATCTTTCTTCATATGGAAGTCCTACTATCCCAGGAATCAGTCTGGTGAACGTTCTCTGTACTCCCTCTATAGCAAGAATGTCTTTCCTCAGATTAGGAGACCAAAACTGTACACATTATACTGCATCTGCCATGCATTTGCTCACTCACCCAACCTATCCAAGTCACCTTGCAGCCTCCTAGCAACCTCCTCACAGCTAAGACTGCCACCCAGCTTCATGTCATCCGCAAACCTGGAGATGTTGCATTTAATTCCCTCATATCCTTCCCTTCCTCTCCCCCAACCCCCTCCCCTACCCCCTCCCCTGCCCCCTTCCCTCCACCTCCCCCCTCCACCTCCCCCTCCCCTCCCCCAACCCCTCTCCTCCCTTTCCACCCCCTCTCCCCTTCCCTCCCCCCCTCTCTCTCCTCCCCTCTCTTTCCTCCCATCCTCCTCCCCCCTCTCGCTCTGCCCACACTCTCTACACCCCCCCACCATCTAGACGCGCCTGCGAGTTGCGGACTATGCGTCAGTGAATAGGGCGGTTACGGGGGGAAAGGAGCAAATTAATAATATTTATATATTATATAATACTAAGGGGGGTAGTTAGTGTGTGTGTGGGGGTGTGTGACGCCGCATGCCGCCCCGCCCCACTACCGCAAACGCGCGTTGAGGAAACAGACCCAACGGGTCTGCACTTGCTCTAGTGTACATATAAAACTATCATCTTGTCCTCTTCCGGTTTGCGTTGTTTTTAAATTTGCGCAAAAAGCAGTACCTGATGGCGCTATGATTTTTCACCACCTCACTCGCCATTCTCCTGTGCTGCAAGTTCATCAAGTTTCCTTCCGATCGGTGAAATATTACAAAAGTTATTGGTCTGTTGTTCTCTGGGACGGTGACACCGCTTCCGGCACCACTGTCAATCATCGGCGGCGAGAATAAAGCTGAAGGAGCAGAGCAAGCATAGTGTGGCCGTGGGCTGTGTTCGCGGGTGGGGGCTGTGTTCACGGGCAGGGACGACCACCACCACGATGAGGCAGGAGCTGATGTGTGCAGCTGGGGCTGGGAGCCAAGAAGTGAGTCTGGAGCCAGGTCATGGAGCCGGTGAGTGCGGTCGGAACGGGGTCCGGGAACCATTGAGCCCACACAACCCCTCCCTCCCACACATCCCCTCCTACCACATACACCCCTCCCCATCCCACATCCACCCCTCCCCATCCCACATCCCTCCCCCCTCCCACATGCACACCATCCCCTACCCCCTACCCTGGTGGGCTGGCAGCTCAGTTACTCAGGCCTGGTGGGCTGGCAGCTCAGTCACTCAGGCCTGGTGGGCTGGCAGCTCAGTAACTCAGGCCTGGTGGGCTGGCAGCTCAGTAACTCAGGCCTGGTGGGCTGGCAGCTGTCACTCAGGCCTGGTGGGCTAGCAGCTGTCACTCAGGCCTGGTGGGCTGGCAGCTCAGTTACTCAGGCCTGGTGGGCTGGCAGCTCAATCACTCAGGCCTGGTGGGCTGGCAGCTCAGAAATTGCCAGAAATTCTGCCCAAAACAGGTGAGAGGCTCTGTGAGAGAGAAGAGGGAGAGGGTGGAGAATCAATTTTAGACATTTTTCATATTTTTCTGCAGATCACAGCAATGAAGGAGGAAAGTCTACCCTGACCTGGATGTCACAGGGAGCAAATGAAGTGAGGGAGAAAAATACTGGGGTGAGGTGTAATACTTGCACAGGGAATTCTTACTAATGGGCCGAAGGGAATCCTGGGTTAGTACAGGTCTGATGGGCCGAAGGGGCTGTTTAAAAAAAATCTGAGTGAAATCTCAGTGAAGCACTTTTTCTTGACTTTTCAAGAGGGAGGGAGAAAAATACTGGGGTGAGGCGTAATACTTGCACGGGGAATACTTACTGATGGGCCAAAAGGCTCCTCCTGGGCTAATACGGGCATTTTTGGCAAAAGGGACTGATTTTTGCAGCTAATAAGGGCCTTGTGGGCCAAAATTGGTCGTTTCAGGCAGGCCAAACAACTCATTTTATTTCATTTCCAGTTGCTTTGCAGTTTCAAGCATAGGGAAGGCCGAATAGCTCATTGCATTTTCATTTCCATTCCATTGCCATTGCAGTTTCAAGCACAGGGCAAGCCAAAAAACTCGTTTCATTTTCTTTAAGGGCTAACAAATCATTTATTGCAAGCACAGGGCAGGCCAAGCCAAATAGTTGATTGCATTTTCACTTACTTTCCATTGCCACTGCAGTTTCAAGCACAGGGCAGGCCCAAGCCAAACAGCTGATTG
Organism: Raja brachyura; assembly: GCA_963514005.1. The sequence continues at coordinate 42,621,333 of OY740805.1, read as the reverse complement.
CATTTTCACTTCATTTACATTGCCATTGCACTTTCAAGCACAGAGCAGGCCCAAGCCAAACAGCTGATTGCATTTTCACTTTATTTCCATTGCCATTGCACTTTCAAGCACAGGGCAGGCTCAAGCCAAAGAGCTCATTGCATTTTCACTACATTTCCACTGCCATTGTAGTTTCAAGCACATGGCAGGCTCAAGCCAAGCAGATTGCATTTTCACTTAATTTCCATTGCTATTGCAGTTTCAAGCACAGGGCAGGCCAAACAACTCATTTCATTTTCATTAAGGGCTAACAAATAATTTATTCAAGTATATTGCATACTCACAGTGTTCTGTAGTTTTCCAGCTCAGACAGAGAGTCGTGACCTCCCCCTCACCATCTTGCAGACAGACTGAGCCACGCCCACACTTCCGGGTTTTATAGTCCCTCCCCCTCCCACCAGAAGGGGCCTCATGGTGGTGATTGCCAGGAGAGAGAATCCCAAGATTTTTTAAACGTTAATAAGTCTTTTATTTTTAATCGATGGGAAAAATCCTCTAGGCTTGCGCAGCGGAGGAGGATTCTGAGTAAGATGGCCAAAAAATCACAGACATATGTGGTAGCGTTTTTTCTATAATCAAAGCACAGTGCAAACAGGAGTGGTCAAGATGAGACTTTTAATTATATAGATATGATAAACAAGAGAGAGAGAAAAGAGTTCTGTGCGTATATATACACATACTCACATATGTACCGCTCGTCCATTGAGAGCCTGTTGACATACTGCATTACAGCATGGTACGGCAGCTGCACCATGGCAGACAGGGAGAGGCTTCAGAGGGTAGTTAGGGCGGCACAGAAGATCATCGGCTGCCCTCTCCCCTCTCTGATGGACATTTACACCTCCCGCTGCCTCAGCAGGGCGAAGAACATTATCCAGGACAGCTCCCATCCTGCATTTGGCCTGTTCAACCTGCTACCCTCAGGGAGGCGCTATAGGTGCATCAGCACAAGGACAAATAGACTCAAGAACAGTTTCTTCCCAAAATCCATCATCTCCCTAAACTCACCCATGCACTGACTTCACAGCCTAACCCCCGGACTTTCATCTAGCCACCTACTGTAATTTGTACTGTAACTGTAATTTCCAATATGTGCAATAAACCATACTGGATATAGGAATCCTATTTATACATTCTATTTATGCGTTGTCTTTTTATAGATATGTATATATCGCTGCAGAAACTGTGCACCTTATCCCCCCCACCCCTTTTTTTTGTTTTGTTTTGCACTGAGTAGGAGCAGCTTTTAATCTCATTGTAACATAGAAACATAGAAATTAGGTGCAGGAGTAGGCCATTTGGCCCTTCGAGCTTGCACCGCCATTCAATATGATCAGGGCTGATCATCCAACTCAGTATCCCGTACCTGCCTTCTCTCCATACCCTCTGATCCCCTTAGCCACAAGGGCCACATCGTAAATATAGCCAATGAACTGGCCTCAACTACCCTCTGTGGCAGAGTTCCAGAGACCCACCACTCTCTGTGTGAAAAAATTCCTTCTCATCTCGGTCCTAAAGGATTTCCCCCTTATCCTTAAGCTGTGACCCCTTGCCCTGGACCTCCCCAACATCGGGAACAATCTTCCTGCATGTGTATAGTGACAATAAAAGGCATTCTGATTCTGATTCTGATTAGATTGGGCCTAATGCGAATGCAAACAAAAAACTGGTCATGACCTGTTCATTGTCATTTTATGTTCGTAAAAAAGTCTGTATTTTGTCCAATATTAGAATTTCTAGTGGCAATCGGACTGAAGGAAATGCATTGCTGGAAAATTGGACAATTGAATGCCCACATCGGCCGTGGCTGGAGTAGCTTTCGAAGAGAGAAATAATGGTTTCTGATTCGTAGGATGTTTTCTAACCAATAACAGAGGCCAACCCCACTTGCTGTCTCAGAGCCTCTGAGACTCTTAGTTACCTTGATATATTGACTCAGGTGCGTAACAACACATAGTCTTAGATCAACGGGGTATGCTTTAAAGCCTACTTTGGTTCCGTCCGTATCTGGCCTGCTTTGTTTGATTAAATCATATACATAAAATGTCATGTTATCTACAGAAGAATACATGCTATCCAGCCTTTTGCAATGTTTGAACCCGTTGCGCTGATACTAGCGCCATGAGCATAACCACTTTAAGTGTTAATTTTTGAAAAGATAGTGACGTGATTGGAGCCCATTGCCGAAGTAGTGTGAGTACTATACTCACATCCCAGATTTCTGTATATCTAGGCTTAGGAGGGTTTTTGTTAAATATACCTCTCATGAATCGGGACACTAGTGGATGAGACCCGATAGATTGTTGTTCTGAAAACTGCCCTAAATAGGAGGACAAAGCACTCCAAGCACTATTAATGGCACTATAGCTCAAGTGTTCATCAAAATGCAATGTAGCAAGAAACTCCAATACATCCGGTATGCTTGCAGTATGATAAGATATATCTGACTACAAGCAAAACATCTCCCATTTCTTAATATGAGACATTTTTTTTTTAGTGCAAGCTCTCCAAGCCGCAATAATCACATCCATATAACAATTACAGCACGGAAAACAGGCCTTCTCGGCCCTTCCAGTCTGTGCCGACCATTTATTTTCCCCTAGTCCCATTTACCTGCACTCAGACCATACCCCTCCATTCCCTTCCCGTCCATATACCTATCCATTTTACTTTTAAATGTTAAAATCGATCCTGCCTTCACCACTTCTGCTGGAAGATCATTCCACACAGCCACCACTCTCGGTGTAAAGAAGTTCCCCCTCATGTTACCCCTAAACCTCTGTCCCTTAATTCTCATGTCATGCCCTCTTGTTTGAATCTTCCCTACCCTCAATGGGAAAAGCTTATCCACGTCAACTCTGTCTATCCCTTTCATCATTTTAAAGACCTCAATCAAGTCCCCCCTTAACCTTCTGTGCTCCAAAGAATAAAGACCTAACTTGTTCAACCTTTCTCTGTAACTTAGTTGCTGGAACCCAGGCACCATTCTAGTAAATCTCCTCTGTACTCTCTCTATTTTGTTGACATCCTTCCTATAATTAGGCAACCAAAATTATACACGATACTCCAGAATTGGTCTCACCAATGCCTTGTACAATTTTAACATTACTTCCCTACTATATTCAATGCTCTGATTTATAAAGGCCAGCACACCAAAAGCTTTCTTTACCACCCTATCTACATCCATGGTCCTACTCAACAGTCCAAGCCCTTGGAACGGTCTGGTCAGAACCTGCAGATTAACAGATGAATACGATCATGTAACGGATGACTGTCTCCTGTTACCGGATGAACCAACAAATTACTGCACTTGGGGACAGTTATAAATGGCTGAGTCATCATTCTCAGAACCATTGGGAACCATGGCTGTGTAGGCCAGTCAGGAACCACCAAAACGCCTGAGGCGGAGTCCTGCTCTATTTTGGTGAGACATTGCCTGATGAGGCAGAATGGGGGAAAAGCATAAAAGAACGTATGTCCCCAATGTAGCGAGAATGCATCCACCCTACTGCTCCTGGATCTGGTTCCCACAAAACGTAATTAGGCAACTGGTGATTTAGCCTGTATGCAAACAGATCTATGTCTGGCAAACCATAGCGGCTGACAATCATTTTAAAAACATCACGATTTAGCATCCACTCTATGTTGTCATTAAATTTCCGTGACCTGGTGTCCGCCACCACATTATCTCTACCTGATAGGTAGATAGCTGAGACCCAGATATTTCTGGAAATGCACCAGTCCCAAATAAGGTTAGCCAGATTATCACATGATACTGACCTAATTCCTCCCATGTGATTGATATAAACAACAGCAGTGGTATTGTCAATCTGGAGCTCAACATGTAAATCATTCATTGCTGAACAATATGCTTTTAATCCACAGAATGCACCCAGCAATTCTAAGTAATCTATACCATACCTTTGCAGGATTAATTCCTCCTGCACACTCCATCTACCACCACAGCTAGACTCGCTGTCCGTGGCTCCCCATCCCAAAGCACTGACAACTGTTTGTAAAACCACTGAAGGTTGTTGACTCAAAATGTTTTTGGTACTTCGTGCGATATTGATTATCCACCATTGCAATTCGGTGATGGCTTTGGCTGGCAACTGCATTGGTCTGTCGAAATGACCTGCATGTTCTTTAAGTGCTTCTTCTCTAGCTCGTTTCAAACTTTGATAGTGCAGAGGTCAAAACTGCACTGCAGGGAAAGCCACCACTAATTTACCAATAACACTGGTTACTTGCCAGATGGAGGGTTGTTGCTCTTCTACGAGACTGCTACATTCCTCCATGATTTCAACAGCCTTGGCCGTAGGCAAAGTCACTGGCATATCAACTGAATCAATGACAAACCCCAAATACTAAATTTTTTGGGATGGTACTAGCTTGGATTTTGTTGAATGGATGAGAAAACCTAACCTCTGAAAATAGGTGTTTGGTTGCTGAAACTGACTCCTCGGCTGCTTCCAGAGTGTTGCTTACAATTAAAATATCATCTAAATAAGCCATCACAATGTGATTCTGGGCACAAAGTAGCACCAGAACTGGTTTCAACAATTTTGTAAACAACCTAGGAACTGAGGTCAACCCATTGGGCAACGCTTATAAATTGCCACAGCTGTCCCATCCAACTAAATTTCAAGTATCTACGGTACTGATGAGAATTGGTACTGAATAATAAGCATCTTTCAGATCTACGGTTGCCATATAACAACCTTTTGATAACAGCTGTTTAGCAGTACTGAAAGTATCCATTTTAAAATGCCTATACTGGACATAGGAATTTAACTGGGTTAGGTGCAGAATAACTCGACACCCTCCATCTTTTTTCTGCCTGGGGAATATATTGGACACAAATTGATGAGGATGATATACCGTCTTCTCAATTACCCCTTTTGGAATAAAACCCCAATTTCATCATTCACCTGTAGAGTTTTTGGTCCAAAAAAACCAATACCCGGCAAGGCATATTTTGTGCAGGTGGATGTATTCCTGACATAAACTCAATTCGAGACCCCGAGACACTGTCCAGTATAAACAGATCGGATGTTATGCAGCACCATTCATCATAAAACAATTGCAACCTAACCGCAACCGGAGGTTGTTCCCCAGAGGATTTATCCTGGACTGAATCAGTTACCCATAGTTCCATAGCCGACCTTCAATTTCTCACTCTTCTGGCCATGTTGGAATTGTAGTTGGGGTACGCAGGTGCCAGGCACGTGCCGTGAGTAATTACTGAGGGTAGGCACTCAGTCCGCTTTCATAAAAAAATTAAACCGCGCATGCGCAGATTGTTCTCCCCGTTAAATAAATAAATAAATAAAAACAGTGGCATTTCAATTTGCCCTTCCTAGGCTTCCTAGTCCTAGACCAATTGGGGGAACAGTTCCTTTCACAGCGTGTGGAGAGTCTATGCCAGTGGTAAAGTTGTGGGGAGGGCACGAGTGTTGAGAAGGAGGGTGTCGGGGATACTACCGATGACTCACTCACTCACCGTTACCACAGCTCTCCGGGCGCGAAGCCACACACTGTAGCTGGGGATAGAAGCAGCTCGGGGAGCTACGAGCGGCCACTGGGTCCCGACAGCAGAACTGGCTGCCACTTCAGTGCCTTCTGCCGGCCCGCTCACTTCTGGCAGTGCTCTCCATTGGAACACCGGTCACCTGCTGTTCGCCGACTTCGCTCATGTCAGCGGCTTCCTGCAAATCCTTAAATTCCCACAGCCGAGCAACCTCAATCGTGCTGTCAGAATTTAAGGATATGAGTGAGGCCAGCGAGCGGCAGGAGAGAGGTTTTTAGACAGAGAGCTACCAGAGGTGATCGGGGACCGGCAGAAGGAGCTAAGGTGGCGGCTGGTTCTGCTGTCCGGCCTGGCGGCCGCTCAGCCACCCGAGCTACGTATCTCCCCACCCCCCCCTCCCCCCCCCCCCCCGTCCTCAATGCGGTGTCATTGCACGCCTCCGTGCAAGGAGCGTCGCAAGTGGCATTATCCCAATCCCCTCATTCGTACATTCGTGCCCTCCCCGCAACTTTACCCCGGGCCAGACTCGCCAAACACTGTGAAAGGAGCTCTCCCCCCCCCCCCACCCCCACACCCCGGGAAATACAATATTTAAAAACATAAACACAAAATGTACTTACCACATCATTGGTACATGACAAACCATAGTTGAAAACCCCCCCAAGAAACTTGCGCTGCCCATGCGCAGTACACCGATGTGCATGCGCAGTGCTGCAAAGCCAGAATTTCTGCTGCCTTCAGCCCAGCTTGAAAGTGATGGCTTCAGGCAGCGCTGACGGCACATGGGCTGCACAGAGCTTCCTGTGTCACAAGCGCTGCGGATGAAAGGCACGGAGAATTATGCCTACCTAAGAGATCGGTCTCTTACATAGGCATAATTCCCCCATGCCTTTATTATTTATATTTAGTTATTACTATGTTATAATTTTAGCCAGAGTAGGCAGTGCCTACCTTGCCTACCCTGACGGCACGTGCCTGGCAGATGCATATGGCCGGCGTACAACTGGTAACCCTCTACTTGGGCCTGCTCCAGCATCTGAAGCCCGTCTGGTTGAAAAAGACCTGCGAGGTGGTATCCTGGCCAAGGGTGTGTAGGTTTTCACGAGGCCAATGGTTTGGCCTCTTCCTCTAGGTCTTTGACCTGTTTCATCAGGTCTTCACCGAATAAGAAATTTGACACCTGAATGTTGAGGACCTACAAAGAGCTGTGAAGAGTGGGTTTAATGTTGGCTTGATGGCAATCTTCCAGATACAATTTATCTCGAAATGAGCATTGCACAGCAGGGCCAACATATCCTGCTGTGTTCCCGACATTGGCGCTCCTTGGACCATTTGCCCAAATACCATGATCCCTGCCCCCACCAATTTGAGGACTCTCTGGAAACGGAGCTCCTGCCCCCTCATCGATGCACTCATTTGTGCCCAGATAGCCGAGGTCATGGTGGATATCTTGAGCACAGTTAACAGGTGTCTGGTAATGCGTTGTCGTCTGTTCCATAATAGAGTGCTGGAGCTGGTGAGAGGCCATATAGTTTATGTTACAAGCCAGATTTTCCTCCATGGCTTCACCAGTTCCCTCCGGAATGGCAACATTTCTAGCCACATCCGGGACACCTGGAGCATGGCTCATGTGCCTTAGTGTATGCACAAAAGCAGATACACCAATTTCAGGGTCAGAATCCTCCTGCCCTGGCTCTCCCGAGTCTTGCTCTAGGGAAGTCTCGACCAGCCCTAAACAAGGTTCTGGTGAGGGTGATTCCCATTGGAACTCATAGGCGTTCTGGAAGTTCTCCTCGCCATACCAGCCTTTGACTGAGGCTGTTCCAGAAAGTTGTTGGGGCATCCTGGGGGTATGCGACCCCGAATGGAACACTTCATGGCTCATCATTGTTTGAATCATCTGTTCCATTTTGTCTAGACGTCCCCAGACATTCTTGATGGAAGGAGGGGAGTCTTCTTCGTCAGACTCGTCAGAATAAATGGGCCTGACTGACTTCCATTTAGACTTTCTCTCTGCTGCAGTGGCCACAGTGCCCTGAGGCGCCAGAAATAATGAAGCCAGTTGAGCTGCCGGCGGTTCTGCAGTCAGCATCGGAACCGGCGTTACTGCAGCCGGTATTTCTCTACCCGACCGATGGGTACTAACCACGGTCCCGCGACTACGAACAGCAGCACTCTTTTTTACAACTCTCTCCATCTTGAAAGTACTCCTGCTGGTTCCTGAACCAGCCTTACGGAGTTTAAATACCCGCAGAAAGTTTAAAATCACTTACCTGCTGGTTTATTACCTACCGCTGGTGGAGCTGCCCTCTCCAGCCTGTCAGTGCGCCATGCGTCGGACATAATGACGCACATGCGCCAGGCGGGGCTCTTCACATAGTCACTCACGTGACTCCGAAGTAAAATTTTCATGGTGTGACCACATTATTTCTCAGTCATAATAACGGACTGGCACTTATTAGATGGTTGTTGAAAAGGATATACAACAAGAGGTTAGGGAGCTGCGATGTAAAAATAGAACACGTCTGACATACCTGAAAGAAAAATACTCTAATCTAGCACAAGTACTGTCACAACAATATGCTTGGGAAACTGAAAGATCTGAAGGTGAATAGGTTACCTGGGTCGGATGGAGTGCACCCAGGGTTCTGAAAGAGGTAGCTTTAAAGATTGTAGAGGCATGAATAATGATATTTCAAGAGTCACCAGAGTCAGGAGCAGTTCTGGACGATTGGAAAATTGCCAATAGTACTCTGCTGTACAAGAAGGGAGCAAAGCAGAATAGTGGAAATGTTAAGCCGGTCAGTCTGACATCACTGCTTGGTAAGATTGTATAAAGGATGATAAGATTTTATAAGAGTCCATTATAAAGGATGAGGTTACACAGTTCGTGACAAAATAGGCCAAAGTCAGCATGGGTTTGTGAAGGGGAGATCTTGCCTGACGTATCTGCTGGAATTCTTTGAAATGGAAAGTCAGTGAATGTTGTTTACCTAGATTTTCAGAAGGACTTTGATAAAGTGTCACATGCGAGACTGCGAAGGAAGACGAGTGCTTGTGGTATCAAAGGGGAGATAGTAGCATGGATAGCAGTTTTGCTGGATGGCAGAAGGCAATGAGTGTAATAAAGTGTTTTCTTTAGTTGGCTGCCAGTGATTAGCTGAGTTCCACAGCAATCGATGTTGGGCCCGCTACTCTTCACATTGTATATTAATGATTTGGATGAGGGGATGAAAGGATTTGTGGCCAAGTTTGCAGATTATACGCAAATATTTAGAGGGGCAGGTAGTGTAGAAAAAACAGGAACTATAAATGTTACATTTATTTTAAGAGAACTAGAATACAAAAGCAGCGATGTAATGCTGAGGTTCTATAAGGAACTCATCAGGCCGCATTTTGAGGAATTCTGGGCCCCATATCTGAGGAAGGATGTGGTGGCAATGGAGAGGGTCCAGAGGTTTACATGAATGATGCCGGGATTGAGTGAGTTAAAAAAATGGTGACAGTTTGACAGCACTGAGCCTCAACTCGTTGGTGTTTAGAAGGATGTGTGTGTGTGGGGGGGGGGGGGGGGGGGGGGGCTATTGAAAGTTGCCAAATAGTGAAAAGCTTGGATAGATTTGATGGAGAGAAGATATTTCCATTAGTGGGCGAGTTTACGAACAGACATCCTAGCTTCAGAATTAAAGGACGTTCCTTGAGGAGGGAGACAAGAAGGGTTTTTGTAAGTTACAGGGTGGATCATCTGTGGAATGCCATGCCCCTTAAGGCTGTGGAGGCCAATTGAATGGATGTATTTAGGAAGAGATTGATAGATTCTCGATTAGTGCAGATGTAAGGAGTTATGGGCAGAAGACAGGCGATTGGGGTTGGGAGATAGAGATAGACCAGCCATTACTAACTGGCGGAGTATACTTGATGTATCGAATGGACTAATTCTGCTCTTTTCACTTATGAATTTATGAACTTAATATCAGACATAACGCCAAATGTACAGCGTCCATAGCCTGCATCGTTTACTAAATATAGGACCTGTGTAATTTATACAAAGAGCGCCAATGCTGATTACTATGGAGATGGTGCTTGGGAAGCTGACAGGGCTGAAGGTGGTTGTCACCTGGAACAGACGGCCTGCATCCTCAGGTTCTGAAAGTGTTGGCTTTAGAGATTGTGCAGGCGCTGATAGTGATATTTCAGGAATCACTAGAGTCAGGAGAGGTCCCAGATGATTGGAAAATTGCCAATATTGCCCTGATGCACATGAAGGAAGCAAAGCGGAATGGTGGGAACTATAGGCCAATTAGTCTCACTTTGGTGATTGGTAAGATTTTAGAGTCCATGATAAAGGATGAGTTTACAGAGTACTTTGAAGTTCACAACAAAATAGGCCAGTCAGCATGGCTTTGTGAAAGGGAAATCTTGCTTGTCAAATTTGCTGAAAGTCTTTGAAGAAGTATATAGCAGGCAGAGAGAGGAGTCAATAGATATTATTCTTAGATTTTCAAACACCTTTGATAAGGTGCCACACGTGAGGCTGCTACTGAGAGACCATGATATCAAAGGGCACATACTCGCATGTCTAGGTGGTTGGTGGGATGGCAGAAGACAATGAGTGGCAATTAAGGGGGCTTTTCCTGGTAGGTTGCCAGTGACTAGCAGAGTTCCGCAGGGGGCAGTGCTGGGGCCGCTATTCTTCACGTTGTATATTAATGATTTGAAAATGAAGGGATTTAAGGTTTTGTGGGCAAGATTAGATATTATATGAAAATAGATGGAGGGGCAGTCAGTGTCGAGAACACAGGGACACTGCAGAAGGACTTGGACAGGATAGAAACATAGAAACTAGGTGCAGGAGGAGGCCACTCGGTCCTTCAAGCCAGCACCGCCATTCATTGTGATACTGGCTGATCGTCCCCTATCAATAACCCGTGCCTGCCTTCTCCCCATATCCCTAGACTCCACTAGCCCCTAGAGCTCTATCTGACTCTCTCTTAAATCTATCCAGTGACTTTGCCTCCACTGCCCTCTGTGGCAGGGAATTCCATAAATTCACAACTCTTTGGGTGAACATTTTTTTCTCACCTCAGTCTTAAATGACCTCCCCTTTATTCTAAGACAGTGGCCCCTGGTTCTGCACTCGCCCAATATTGGGAACATTTTTCCTGCATTTAGCTTGTCCAGTCCTTTTATAGTTTTATATGTTTCTGTAATATCCCCCCTCATCCTTCTAAACTCCAGTGAAGACTGGGTATTGAGTAATGAGGAAGAGTTAGTTAGCAGTCTTGTTGTGCGTGGCCCCTTGGGCAAGAGTGACCATAATATGATTGAGTTTTTAATTAGGATGGAGAGTGACATAATTAAGTCAGAAACAAGGTTTCTGAGCTTAAATAAAGGTAACTTTGAAGGTATGAGCCGTGAATTGGCCAAGATAGACTGGCAGGTGAGTCTTAAAGGGTTGACAGTGGATGTGCAATGAAAGGTATTTAAAGACTGCATGGATGCAGTACAAAAAATGTTCATACCAATTTTGCAAAAGAATAAATCAGGGAAGGTGGTGCACCCGTGGATAACGAGGGAAATCAGGGATAGTATAAAAACTAAAGATGAGGCATACAAATTGGCCAAAAAAAGCAGCCTACCAGAGGATTGGGACAAATTCAGAATCCAGCAGAGGAGGACAAAGGGCTTAATTAGGAAAGGGAAAACAGATTACGAAAGGTAACTGGCACGGAACATAAAAACTGACTGAAAATTTTTTAATAGGTATGTGAGGAGAAAGAGACTAGTTAGAACAAATGTTGGCCCCTTGCAGTCAGAAGCAGGTGAATTGATCATGGGGAACAAGGACATGGCAGACCAATTGAATAAGTACTTTGGCTCTGTCGTCACTAAGGAAGACATAAATAATCTGCCGGAAATAGCAGTGGACTGGAGGTCTAATAAGATGGCGGAACTGAGTGAAATCCAGGTTAGCCGGGAAGTGGTGTTCAGTAAATTGAACGTATTAAAGGCCAATAAATCCCCAGGGCCAGATGGTCTGCATCCCAGAGTGCTCAAGGAGGTAGCCACGGAAATAGTGTATGCATTAGTGATAATTTTTCAAAACTCCTTAGAGTAGTTCCTGAGGATTGGAGGATAGCTAATGTAACCCCACTTTTTAAAAAAGGAGGGAGAGAGAAAGCGGGGAATTACAGACCAGCTAGTCTAACATCGGTAGTGGGGAAACTGCTAGAGTTAGTTGTTAAAGATGGGATAGCAGCGCATTTGGAAAGTGGTGAAATTATTGGACAAAGTCAGCATGGATTTACGAAAGGTAAATCATGTCTGACGAATCTTGTGGAATTTTTCGAGGATGTAAGTAGTAGAGTGGATAAGGGAGAATCAGTGGATGTGTTATATCTAGACTTTCAGTAGGCTTTTGACAAGGTCCCACATAAGAGATTAGTATATAAACTTAAAGCACACAGTATTGGTGGTTCAATATTGATGTGGATAGAGAACTGGCTGGCAGACAGGAAGCAAAGGGTAGGAGTAAACGGGTCCTTTTCAGAATGGCAGGCAGTGAGTAGTTGGGGTACCGCAAGGCTCAGTGCTGGGACCCCAGCTATTTACAATATACATTAATGATTGGCACGAGGGAATTGAATGCAACATCTCCAAATTTGCAGATGACACCAAGCTGGGGGGTATAGTTAGGTGTGAGGAGGATGCTTGGAGGCTGCAGGGTGATTTGGATAGGCTGAGTGAATGGGCAGATTCATGGCAGATGCAGTATAATGTGGATAAATGTGAGGTTATCCACTTTGGTGGCAAAAACATGAGAGTAGACTATTATCTGAATGGTGGCAGATTAGGAAAAGGGGAAATGCAACGAGACATGGGTGTCATGGTTCACCAGTCATTGAAAGTAGGCATGCAGGTGCAGCAAGCAGTGAAGAAAGCAAATGGTATGTTAGCATTCATAGCGAAAGGATTTGAGTATAGGAGCAGGGAGGTTCTACTGCAGTTGTACAGGGTTATGGGGAGACCACACCTGGAGTATTGCGTACAGTTTTGGTCTCGAAATCTGAGGAAAGGCATTCTTGCATAGAGGGGGTTCAGAGAAGGTTCACCAGACTGATTCCTGGGATGTCGGGACTTTCATATGAAGAAAGACTCGATAGACTCGGCTTGTACTCACTGGAATTTAGAAGACTGAGGGGGGATCTTATAGAAACCTACAAAATTCTTAAGGGGTTGAACAAGCTAGATGCTGGAAGATTGTTCCCGATGTTGGGGGAGTCCAGAACAAGGGGTCACAGTCTAAGGATAAGGGGGAATTCCTTTAGGACCGAGATGAGGAAAACATTCTTTACACAGAGAGTGGTGAGTCTCTGGAATTCTCTGCCACAAAAGGTCGTTGAGGCCAGTTCATTGGCTATATTCAAGTGGGAGTTGGATGTGGCTCTTGTGGCTAAAGGGATCAGGGGGTATGGAGAGAAGGCAGGTACGGGATACTGAGTTGGATGATCAGCCATGATCATATTGAATGGCGGTGCATGCTCGAAGGGCTGAATGGCCTACTCCTGCACCTATTTTTCTATGTTCTATGTTTCTAAACTTGGAGATGTTGCATTCAATTCCTTGATCCAGATCATTAATATATATTGTAAATAGCTGGGGTCCCAGCACTGAGCCTTGCGGTACCCCACTAGTCACTGCCTGCCATTCTGAAAAGGTCTGTAATTCCGTTTTCTCTCTCCCTCCCTTTTTTAAAAAGTGGGGTCAAACAAGAGGACATGACTTTAGAATTAAGGGACAGAGGTTTAGGGGTAACATGAGGGGGAACTTCTTTACTCAGAGAGTGGTAGCGGTGTGGAATGAGCTTCCAGTGGAAGTGGTGGCGGCAGGTTCGTTGGTATCATTTAAAAATAAATTGGATAGGCATATGGATGAGAAGGGTATGGAGGGTTATGGTATGAGTGCAGGCAGGTGGGACTAAGGGAAAAAAGTTGTTCGGCACGGACTTGAAGGGCCGAGATGGCCTGTTTCCGTGCTGTAATTGTTATATGGTTATATGGGTTACATTAGTTACCCTCCAATCCTCAGAAACTACTCCACAATCTAAAGAGTTTTGAAAAATTCTCACTAATGCATCCATTATTTCTGGGGCTACTTCCTTAAGTATTCTGGGATGCAGCCTATCTGGCCCTGGGGATTTATCGGCCTTTAATCCATTCAATGTACCTAACACCACTTCCCAGCTAACCTGCATTTCACTCAGTTCCTCCATCTCATTTGACCCCTGGTCCCTGACTATTTCCGGCAGATTATTTATGTATTCCTTAGTGAAGACAGAACCAAAGTAGTTATTCATTTGGTCTGCCATGTCTTTGTTCCCCATGATGAATTCATCTGTTTCTGACAGCAAGGGACCTACATTTGTTTTAACTAATCTTCTTCACTTCACATATCTATGTTCATTCCACTTACTTTTCCACCTGATTGAAGAATACTGCAAAATATCGATTATCGTACTCTTTGGCTGCCCTGGCATCTTAGTCACAGACTGCTAATACACTTTCTTATTATCTCCCTCGCTTTACAGGTCAAATAACGATTGAATGTTGAAAACCGTGTATTTTTCTGACCGGTCTATGGACGTCGTTGTAATCAAGGGAAATTTTCAAATTTGAAGCGGAGAATATCATAGGCAATAGTTCATTCTGTCTATCTGATTTGTTTGATATTGCCTAATTGCCTTCAGTATAGCGTTAATGTATCAAACTATTTTAATCATAATTTGAATATCATGTGAAAATAAATAATTTTTCTCAAACAGTAGCCATTTCTTTTTTTCTATACATTCTCTTTTTCTTTAACATGGGCTATATTTGTGTCCTTCTTGAATGCCGTTGTATAGAAAGTCGGGAATGCTGTTTGTGTGAGATCGCAAAATTAATGTTAAATTCAGACACACTATCTATGCCTATCATTATTCTAACTTCTATAGGGTCTTCCTTCAACCTCCGATGTGCTGAAGAAAATAATCCATGTTTGCCAACCTCTTCTTATAGCTAATAATTCTAACCCCGGCAGCATGCTAATATACCTCTTCTGCATCTTCTCCAAAGCCTCCACATTATTCCTTCAAAGGGACTACCTGACCTCTACACTATTCTCCAAGTGCGGCCTAACCGAAGGCCTGTAAATAAAATGTAAAGTAAATGCATGTGTGAATACATACCCAACAATCCAACGTGTGCGCACATTCCACGTATGAGCAAAGATCTATTTACTCTTTTTCTGCTCATTTGTCCTTTCCTTAATTCAGAGCTAATATTTGACTCTCGAGCTACAAGTTCAATGTACCTGGTCTCAGTGTGGAATTCAGTTGTTTTGACAACTTCGTGTTATGCTGTTAAAATCGTCTCTGTAATATGTTTCTTTTAAATCACAAATAAAAGCGGAACTACAAAATCCTTACCTGGTTTGCTATGTTCGTTTCTCGAAGGAACCAGCGCCTTGCGATAAATGTGCTCTCGTATTTCTTGGTGTTCCACCATTTCCTTAAATATATTTTCTCTCAAATCGTCACTGGCTAGTAGTACAGAAGTGACTTTGATTATGCAACCATTGCCGCTCGGGTGTCCGATGACGTTAAGGTAAAATATATTTGAATGCATTTTATGCCAAAGTTCCAGAAGAACGACCACATAGGCCCTTGTTGCAACCTCCGCTTATACAGTAGCTATCTTCTACAAATAGGTCTGAAGAAGGGTCTCGACCCGAAACGTCGCCTATCTCCTTCACTCCTTAGATGCTGCTGCACCCGCTGAGTTTCTCCAGCTTTTTGTGTAACCCTCGATTCTCCAGCATCTGCAGTTCCTTCTTTAACATTCTACAAATAGGTCGTTGTGACAAACTTTTTGCTCCACCAAGCTCTAAGTAATATCACAATACCGTCTTATATTACTGTGGAATATTCCAAAAAATGTTTCAAAGCAACGAGGGTGCACTTGATACAGCCGCACCGGCAGAGAGATCAGCAAAGTACATGGGTATGATTCTGGGTATGGAGTCTAGAACGGGAAAGAAGAGACAATGATAGACATTAAGAATTAATCACCAGCATCTGGAATTAGCTGGGATCACATTACTCCAATGGATAGTAAATTAGTTCAGATTGATTTGCCTGTTACCCATCTTGGATATGCTTTCACTTAGACATTGGTTGGGCCTTTGACGGCTGGTGAGTGAGGTAGTATCGGCCCCCAAAATAAGAATAGGCCACATGGAGCCACAAAGCCACTCATCCCACTAGTTGGGTATCCTGGACTATTCTCGGCTGATTCCATTCAGCGCACTATGAGGGTAACCGCGACTAGAGTCTTGAGTATAGGAGCAGGGAGGTTCAACTGCAGTTGTACAGGGCCTTGGTGAGACCACACCTGGAGTATTGCTTGCAGTTTTGGTCTCCTAATCTGAGGAAAGACATTCTTGCCACAGAGGGAGTACAGAGAAGGTTGACCAGCTTGATTCCTGGGATGGCAGGACTTTCACATGAAGAAAGACTGGATAAACAACACCGAAGTAAACAGTAAGATCAATGACTCGAGAACTACCAGATGATCTTTTATGAGAGAGGGTTGGGCGTGGTGAGCACGTAATCACCAATGTAACTCCTCATAAAATCAAGATCAAACTTCAAACTGGTAAGTTCTCCTTTAATCTTAATTTTTTACTTCGGAGTCACGTGAGTGATTCCATGAAGAGTTCAAAGCTTTGTGATTTCATGCCGCAGATTACAATCTCGGCATCCCACTGCATTTGATTGATTCGAAAGAGAAATAAATGCATTAGTAATAGCATTGTATTCAATGTAATGATAGGGTTTATTTAACAATGTAAACAAACATTACCCCTAAAATTTAGGTACTTAAAATGTCATTGGCAAACAGCCCTGGATTGACAATTGGTCGATGATAAAATTCTGAAACATCAGCTCATTTGCCCATCCGACGGCCGCTAAAATTTGGTCGAAGGACACATCCCTCCCTTTGGCCGCCAACATAGCTGCTTCCATAGTATAATGCGATGTAAACACACTATCTAAATGATATACTGACATTGATGCTGACCTGGTAGAATGAGACATACAATCGTCAATGTTAATACCTGTTGCAGCCACCTTGAAATAGTCTGAACCGACCTTCTCTTGTGTAATTGTTTATTAACTAATACACAGTGCTGAATCCATACTTCTAAGGATTCTGGTGGCCTTGATAACATAAAAATGAGACCGTGGGGTATTCGAAATGATCTTAAAAATCATGCCAGCCCTGGTCTGCTCTGCTAGTGTAGACCAGAATGTAAAATGTAATGGCATGAACAGCCAATTCCATCCTGTCCAGCCACAGCGTTTGCAATATTTTGCCGTCGTTGTGCTGATATTAGAGTCATGACTAAGGATGTAGCTTGAACCCCTTGGTGAAGTAATGTTTACACATTTACAATAACCAACTGCATAATCTTGTGATGTGAGTACTTGTACAAGATCTTTTTAACAACTTGATATCCGGGTTGGACCCGACAATGTAGTTCCCTTATGTTACAGCTGTAATTTATCTATAACTGAACTATTGTCAATATCACTTAAAATGAACTGGAAATGTCAGTAATTTGTATCGTATCAAATGTATCATTAATATTTAACAAACATTTCTGATCCCCTTTTTTGGATGCTATCCATGCATACTGCAGTGAACACCCTCATGGCTAAATGTGACAACCTGAGGCATAAGTCAACCCATTGAAAATGTGTAAGTCAATAATTGTTTTACTGTGCAAAGACCAGTCTCCTGAACCACAGTTTAAAACAGCAAGTTCTTGCTTTTTGGCATAACTGTACCGTTGTGCCATAATGCCTGATGAAGCAGGCAACATGGACTCTTGGCCAGTCTGATAGTACGAATCCAAACGAGATCTTGCTGACCGTTTTAAGACCCAGCTAAGGAGGAAGACATAAAGTCCATTCCTCCTATTGAAGCGAGAATGTATTTCTCCACACTGTGTCACACATTTTTGCAAACAGTGAAACATGCATAAACATGACAAACATTTGATGAAGTATTGAATCATGCTTTCATCACACTTTGTGATCCAACACTTATTCTGTGTTATCATTAATCAAAACTGAACGATACACCAGTGGCAAGATTAATTACAGGATATTTTTCCTAATTACCATGAGACTAACATATGTCACCATTGTAGAGTAGCAACTTAAATTTGTGCATGAAGAATATGTATATTCACTCAAAACCTTACTCAACGGTGCATTTAGTGTATATATTTTGTTGATACTAACAACTGAAGAATTGGTAACTCATGCAATCTCCACTACCTTTGAGTAGGTGATGGTATTTGGAACTTCTCATCTTAGCGTTCTAAACATCAGTTCATAATAACTGAATTCAACCGACCACACTACTGTAGCGAGTTTCAAGTTCAAGTTCAATGAGTTATTGTCATGTTCAGCAATGCTGAATATTGTTACTTCATCATTGTGGCTGAAGCAGCCTCAGCTGACAATAGCACAAGGTTGTTAGCAACGATCTAATTGCTACTTACACAATATCAGTTCCTTGATTTACTCAGCTGCAACACAGCTACTATATTGCCAATTACTCTTAATGAAAATAACTCAGTTTTGTAACAGATTGCTATAACCCCAATCTCTTGCCACAAGGCGGAGACAAGGATAATAATAATTAAAGGTAAATCCCAATGACCAACAAACAGTTTATCTCATACTGCAAAGCTTTACTGTTACAGTACAGTTATATTGTCTTTGATAACCTTTGTAATGGGATTTGTATAACATGTATCTCTTACCTTATCAATCTGTTGAAGCCAGGAATAAGTTTTTACATTCGGAAAGTTCATATGCCCGATACTCTCCATTCTTCATAACATGCCAATCCTGCCTTATTGCATGGGTGGTTTGCATGAAAACTTCTGCCCAATTTCCAAACCCTGGCCATAATCCAACTTACTTGGAATGCTCCGGCTATGCCTCAACCAAATATTTTTACCCTTTGTATGTTGTACAAACAAATGTAAATATTACAACTTGTGAACCGTGCACTACACAAATTTTGGAAGTGCTAGACCCATTTAATTGAGCATGATTGGAAGGTGCATGGAATTTCTGAGCTATCATGCAGCCCCCAGCTCCAGTGAACCGCAACTGCCGATGAGCACCTGGGGTGCATTCTGAACGATGACTTTTCCCATTGTTGGCCGAATTAATTCATCTGCCAGGCTTCTTTCCCTGTAGAATAGTCCTACCTGAATAACCGATTCAGCAGCTGGCTCTCACATCCCCCTGTTGGCGTTGTTCACTGCCGGCACATATGTGCTTGAGTCTGTTCTATTGACATCTTTAGAGCCCGGAGTCATCTTGACCTTTTGCTCTTCCTTCCTCAGAGAGGGTGATTCATGGGCAACTCTAACAGGTGCTGCCGCAGGCTGTAGGAAATAAAATACTGATACGAACCCATTGGCCTTAACCAAATAGAATATTTTACTGGGATGGCAACTTTATTGTCAGGAAAGGTACCTCTGACACGTGCCCTTCATCCCTTTGGGTATCAGTGTCAGCAGGATACTGACCCATCTTGGTCTCTGCCTCCGAGAGGGAGACCTTTGCAGCACTGTATACAACAGTTGCTGTAATCAGGATAGTTGTTTCAACGCACTAGCCAGCCTTGGTGAGGAATTCATCCCCCAACTCCGTGGGCCTTGCTCTCTAGCCCCGGTGGAGAATCATCTCCCGACTCCGTGGTCGAGCAGATATGTGTGAACATGAAGCAGCCCTGTCAGGCGCTGCTGGCACGGCTCTCCCATAGGCCGGTAATGTCACAAATGAAACAGACCTGAATCAGGTGCTGCTGGCATGGCTCTCCCATAGGCCGGCACTTTCAGAAACAAAGCAGCCCTGTCAGGCACTGCTGGCACGGCCTGTCCCATAGGCCCGCACATTTTACACATGAAGCAGTCCTGTCAGGCGCTGCTGGCGCGGCCTGTCCCATAGGCCCACGCTATTGCTGTGTAAGCTCACTAAATCAACATTTAGTGTGCAGCTTTACCTGTGAAGGGTAAAAACAAATCATAGCAACCTGTGCTTAAACAATTATAACATTGTCACAACATATAACAATAAGGGCCTTTGACAAGGTTCCTCATGGAAGGTTGGTTAAGAAGGTTCAACTGTTGGGTATAAATGCAGGAATAGCAAGATGGATTCAACAGTGGCTGAATGGGAGAAGCCAGAGAGTAATGGTGGATGGCTGTTTGTCGGGTTGGAGGCAGGTGACTAGTGGGGTGCCTCAGGGATCTGTGTTGGGTCCTTTGTTGTTTGTCATGTACATCAATGATCTGGATGAAGGGGTGGTAAATTGGATTAGTAAATATGCAGATGATACCAAGATAGGGGGTGTTGTGGATAATGAAGAGGATTTCCAAAGTCTACAGAGTGATTTAGGCCAGATGGAAAAATGGGCTGAAAGATGGCAGATGGAGTTTAATGCTGATAAATGTGAGGTGCTACACCTTGGCAGGACAAATCAAAATAGGACGTACATGGTAAACGGTAGGGAATTGAAGAATACAGTTGAACAGAGGGATCTGGGAATAACCGTGCATAGTTCCTTGAAGGTGGAATCTCATATAGATAGGGTGGTAAAGAAAGCTTTTGGTATGCTAGCCTTTATAAATCAGAGCATTGAGTATAGAAGCTGGGATGTAATGTTAAAATTGTACAAGGCGTTGGTGAGACCAAATCTGGAGTATGGTGTACAATTTTGGTCGCCCAATTATAGGAAGGATGTCAACAAAATAGAGAGGGTACAGAGGAGATTTACTAGAATGTTGCCTGGGTTTCAACAGCTAAGTTACAGAGATAGGTTAAATAAGTTAGGTCTTTATTCTCTGGAGCGCAGAAGGTTAAGGGGGGACTTGATAGAGGTCTTTAAAATGATGAGAGGGATAGACAGAGTTAATGTGGACAAGCTTTTCCCTTTGAGAATAGGGAAGATTCAAACACGAGGACATGACTTTAGAATTAAGGGACAGAGGTTTAGGGGTAACATGAGGGGGAACTTCTTTACTCAGAGAGTGGTAGCGGTGTGGAATGAGCTTCCAGTGGAAGTGGTGGCGGCAGGTTCGTTGGTATAATTTAAAAATAAATTGGATAGGCATATGGATGAGAAGGGTATGGAGGGTTATGGTATGAGTGCAGGCAGGTGGGACTAAGGGAAAAAAGTTGTTCGGCACGGACTTGAAGGGCCGAGATGGCCTGTTTCCGTGCTGTAATTGTTATATGGTTGTTATATGGTTAATAACTTTTTACTTTGCCTTTAGCTTTTACTTAAAGAAAAAACACTATAAAATACATACTTTTTATTATAAGGAGAAACCCTTTATAGCCCGACTCACCTGAGTCCAAATAGGGCTGAATGAGTCCCAGTAATTTCTTGACTGGGGACCAACATCTGTGAGCCACTGACCCCACTGTCAGTGGCTCCAGTGTTGCTTCCTTGTCGTTCCAACGGCTTCCCACAGGCTGAGACGCTGACCCCCCCTGTCAGTGACTCTGCTTAAATTTTTTGCCATTTGTACGGCATCCCTGCAGGCTGGGGAGCCGCTGACCCCCCTGTCAGCGACTCTGCTTAAATTTCTTGCCGTTTTTACGACATCCCTGCAGGCTGGGGAGCCGCTGACCCCCCCTGTCAGCGACTCTGCTTAAATTTCCTGCCGTTTTTACGGCATCCCTGCAGGCTGGGGAGTCGCTAACTGCACTGTAAGCGGCTCCTTATCTCGCAACCTGATCAATTTTGCCGGTTTATCCGCATTTGTGGTCGGACTGGAATTTCCCCACAGTCCATAACCGGCAACTTGTCGGGCTGCGAAACTGGCAGGAAAAAACTCTGTAAAAAGAGGCTCCTGCTTAAAAAATCTGGTATGTAAAAAACCAAACTTACCTCCGGCAGGAGCTCTGTCCTGCCAGACTGGTGCTTGCGCCAATGCGGCTGACATAATGCTGCGCATGCGGCCTGGTGGGCCTTCTTCACGCAATCACTCACGTGAGTCCGAAGTAAAATTCCGTTTTCTCTCTCCCGCCTTTCTTAAAAAGTGCGATAACAATAGCTACCCTCCAATCCACAGCAACTGATCCTGAATCTATGGAACATTGGGAAATGATCACCAACGCATCCACAATTTCTAGAGCCACTTCCTTAAGTACTCTGGGATGCAGACCATCAGGCCCTGGGGATTTATCAGCCTTCAGTCCCATCAGTCTACCCAACACCATTTCCTGCCAAATGCGGATTTCCTACAGTTCCTCCGTCACCCCAGATCCTCTGGCCACTAGTACATCAGGAAGATTGTTTGTGTCCTCCTTAGTGAAGACGGTTCCAAAGTACCTGTTCAACTCATCTGCCATTTCCTTGTTCCCCATAATAAATTCACCTTTTTCAGTCTTGAGTCCAACTTTGGTTTTAAATAATGTTTTCCTCTTCACATACGTAAGAAGGAACAGCAAATGCCTTCAGACTGAATGGAGAGGGTGGGGAGGAGGAAGCTGGAAAAGAGAGATGGGGGCTGGACAAAGCCTGGCAAGTGACAGGTGGACATACAATGCTGGAGTAACTCAGCGGGACAGGCAGCATCTCTAGAGAGAAGGAATGGGTGACGTTTCAGGTTGAGACCCTTCTTCAGAAGTGATAGGTGGATATATGTGAGGGAGACACAAGAAACTGCAGATGCTGAAATCTTGCATAGAACACAATTTAGTTAGATGCGCAGAATCTCTTGCCCAGAGTGGGGGAATCGAGGAGCAGAGGACATGGGTTCAAGGTGAAGGGGAAAATATTTTTATTTTATTTTTTATTTTTGTTAGAAGTAAGTACAATAGTGTGATACTTGAGTACCTAATGCATACATACATATTACCATTCTTGTACAACTTCGTATTTTTAATTTAATAATAAAAGAACAGTGAAAGAAAAAATAAATAAAGTTTGTTGGAATAGATAGACAAGCGGGTAGAAACAGATAGCGAAATAAATAAAGAGCAGAGATGAAAAGCTAAAAAGATTGAAAGAAAAAGAGAAAATAGAGAAAAGAAAAATTAGGAGAGTTATACCTATTTCGTATTTTTGCCCATCCGTCACCCAGTTCTGAAACATTTAATTTCTAAGGTTGTGTTATGTTGCACCATATGCTTTTAAAAAGTTGATAAAGGAGACCAAGTCTTTAAGAATTGGTCTATTTTGCCTAGTAGGAGGAATCTCATTTCTTCATGATGTAGCGTTTCCGACATATTTGAAATCCACATTTTGAACATTGGCGTGGTTGCGTTTTTCCAGAATTTGAGTATGTTTTTTTGCTGTTATTAAACAGTAATTAAGAAGAGCTTCTTGGAATATAGTTAGTTTACTTCCCTCTTCCATTGATCCAAAAATAATCAGTTCTGTATTGGGGTTCAATTTTGTGTTAAATAGTCTTGTAAAAGTTTCAAAAATTTCATTCCAAAATGTATGCAGTTTTGTGCAAGGGACATAGGAATGTGCTATAGGGGCATTTTGAGTTAGACATTTGTGACAGATGGGGGAAACATTTGAAAATATTTTATTCAGTCTAGTTTTGGAATAATATAATCTATGTAAAATTTTAAATTGAATTAGGTTATGTCTTACATTAATTGAACATTTATGTACATATAATAGATTATTTTCCCATCTGTCGTTCGGAATTTTTATCAATAACTCTTGTTCCCAGTCCATTCTAATTGCCTCTGTCGTTGGAGTTTCTATATTTATAATTATATTATATAAGTATGATATTAAATTGCTTGATTCTGCCTTTCTATTCATTCCTTCCTCTAATAAATCTGGGGTTAGAGCTTGATATCCTTGTATATATTTTTTCAAATAATCTTGAATTTGAAGATATTTAAAATATTGATTACTTTTCAAATTATATTTTAGTTGTAATTGTTGGAATGATAAAAGTTTTCCCAGGGCGGGGGGAAAGATTTAAAAGGAAACTGTGGTGTAACTTTTTCACACAGAGGGTGGTGGGAGTATGGAACAAACTGCCAGAGGAGGTAGTTGAGGCTGTGACTATCCCAAGAAACAGTTAGACAGGTACATGGATAGGACAAGTTTGGAGGGATATGGACCAAACACAGGCAGGTGGGACTAGTGTAGCTGGGACATGTTAGTCGGTGTGGGCAAGTTGGGCTGAAGGGCCTGTTTCCACACTGTATCACTCTATGACTAACACAGGCATAGAGTAACTCAGCGGGTCAGGCAGCATCTGTGGAGAACATGGATAGGTGACATTCACAGTGCTGGAGTAACTCAGCGTGTCAGGCAGTATCTCTGGAGAACATGGATATGTGACATTTCAGAGTGCTGGGGTAACTCAGCGGGACAGGCAGCATCTCTGGAGACAAGGAATGGGTGACGTTTCGGGTCGACACTGAAGATGGGTCTCGACCCTGAAACGTTACCCATTCCTTCCAGCATTTTATGTGCACCTAAACAGCGCCCATCTATCCACGTGGCGGTGTGCCAGCAGGCTGGAGGAGCGGGCAAAGGTCTTGCTGCAGAGCAGGCAGGTGAAGGGGCGATGGCCGGTGTGGACTCGTCGGTGCTCCAGCAGGTGGTCAAGGGAGGTGAAGCCCTTGCCACACTCAGCCCACACAAAAGGTCTTTCTCTGGTGTATATTCGCTGGTGCTCCCGCAGCCCCCATGCTCTCTTGTCACAGTGGGAGCAGCTGCTCGCCGGCGTGGGTCCGCTGGTGCTGCCGCAACCCCCGCAAGCTGTCAACACCCTCACCGCAGTACGGGCAGTTGTAGGGCTGGCCACTGGTGTGCACGCGCTGTGAGACAGGGCGTGGGAGGCCGTGGCAAAGCGCGCTCCACACACCGGGTTGAGGAAGGGCCGGTCATCGGCGTCCACCCGCTGGTGAGACAGCAGCTTGGTGGAGGTGGTGAAGCCCTTGCCGCACTGGGCACAGGTGTAGGGGCACTCGTCGGTGTGGGTGCGCTGGTGCACCAGCAGCTTGGTGGAGCGGGTGAAGCCCTTGCCACACTGGGCGCAGGTGTAGGGGCGCTCGCCGGTGTGGGTGCGCTGGTGGGAGAGCAGCCTGGTGGAGCTGGCAAAGCGCTTGCTGCACTGGGTGCAGGTGAAGGGTCGCCCGCTGGTGTGCGTGCGCTGGTGCTTCAGCAGGTGACTGGACCGGGTGAAGCCCTTGCTGCAGGTGTAGGGACGCTCGCCAGTGTGGGTGCGCTGGTGCACCAACAGGGGGCTGGAGCAGATGAAGGCCTTGCCGCAGGTGAAGGGACGTTCGCCGGTGTGCGTGCGCTGGTGCACCAGCAGGTGGCTGGAGCAGGTGAAGCCCTTGCCGCACTGGGCGCAGGTGTAGGGGCGCTCGCCGGTGTGGGTGCGCTGGTGCTTCAACAGGGTGGTGGAGAGGGTGAAGCCCTTGCCGCACTGGGCGCAGGTGTAGGGACGCTCGCCAGTGTGGTGCGCTGGTGCTCCAGCAGGCTGTTGGAGCGGGTGAAGCCCTTGCCGCACTGGGCGCAGGCGTAGGGGCGCTCCCCGGTATGGGTGCGCTGGTGCTCCAGCAGGCTACTGGAGCGAGTGAAGCCCTTGCCGCACTGGGCGCAGGTGTAGGGGCGCTCGCCCGTGTGGGTGCGATGGTGGGACAGCAGCGTGGCAGAGCAGGTGAAACCCTTGCCGCACTGGGCGCAGGTGTAGGGACGCTCGCCAGTGTGGTGCGCTGGTGCTCCAGCAGGCTGTTGGAGCGGGTGAAGCCCTTGCCGCACTGGGCGCAGGCGTAGGGGCGCTCCCCGGTATGGGTGCGCTGGTGCTCCAGCAGGCTACTGGAGCGAGTGAAGCCCTTGCCGCACTGGGCGCAGGTGTAGGGGCGCTCGCCCGTGTGGGTGCGATGGTGGGACAGCAGCGTGGCAGAGCAGGTGAAACCCTTGCCGCACTGGGCGCAGGTGTAGGGGCGTGCCACGGTGTGCACACGCCTGTGCACCTTCAGGCGAGGCGACGACTTGAAGCCTTTGCCGCAGTCAGAGCAGGTGAAAGGCCGCTCACTGCTGTGTACCCGCCGGTGCTCCTTCAGCTCCGACAACTGGGAAAAGTTCTTGCCGCAGGTGGAGCAGCCATAGGGTTTCTCGCCCGTGTGCACCCGCCAGTGTCTCTTCAGGTTTGGTGCCGTCTTGAAGCTCTTGCCGCATTCTGAGCAGTTGAAGGGGCGTTCTCCCGTGTGCACCCACCGGTGGGTCTCCAGCTTGCTCGGAGTCTGACAGGCCTTGCCACACACGTTACACTCATAATGCTTCTCCTTGTTGTGCTCCGTCATGTGGTCCTCCATCGAAGATCAGCCCCTCGAAGCTCAGCCCACACACCGAGCAGATAGGGGGCTCACCGACACCCAGGCCGCCCTCAATGGCCGCTCACGTCCCCGTCTCTCTGTCCACAGCAACGGCTACTAAACCCTGCAGGAGGGGAACACAGAGGGTCAACAAGCTGGCAAACAGGACATTACTAGCACACATTGGGTGCGTTTATGGTGGAGGAAACTATTATATAATTCTGCACGGCACAGTGGCGCAGCGGCACAGTTGCTGCCTCACCGACAGAGACCCAGGCTCGATCCTGACTACAGGTGCTGTCTGTGCGGAGTTTGTACGTTCTCCCCTTGACCTGCGTGGGTTTTTACTCCGGGTGCACCAGTTTCCGCCAACGTTTCAAAGAAGTTCAGGATTGTAGATTAATTGGACTACGCAAAATTGTTACATTTTCCCTAATGTGCGTAGGATAGTGCTAGTGTATGGGGTGATCGCTGGTCGGTGCGTATTTCGCGGGCCGAAAGACCTGTTTCCGCGCTGCATCTCTAAACTAAACTATAGAAGTGTCTCAACCCAAAAAGTGACCTATTCAATTTCTCCACAGATGCTGCCTGACCCGCTGAGTTACTCCAGCACTTTGTCATAGATTCATAGAGTGATACAGCGTTGGAAAGAGGCCCTTCAGCCCAACTCGTACTTGCACTCCTAGATCCCGCGGTTCCATACATTCCCCCAGTGCCCCGCCATTCACAGTGAAGACCCTGCCCTGGTTTGACTTCCTAAACTGCAACACCCTCCCCACCCCCAAACAATGTGACCTCCTCCCTGTGGCTCCCTGCCACTTACCACTGCCGCCGCCTCCTGCTCCTTACCCCCCTTTGCTCCCTCCCCACCCCCAAACAATGTGAACCCACCCCCATATGGCTCCCTACCCCCTTCCTTGGCTCACTTGACCCCTCTCTCCCCCCCAAGTTCCCTGCCCCCATTCATCCCCCTTAGCACCAAACCCACTCCCCCTTGAATCCTTCCCCCTCCCTTTGCTCCCTGTTCCCCCCCCCCCACTACTCACTTCACCCCCTTTCCACCTCCAGCCTCTCACCCCTCTTCTCCCTCCCTCCCTCCACACTCTCTCTTTTTCTCTGTCTGTCTCTCTCTCTCTGACAGAAGCAATTCTGTTCCTCAGACATTATAAATACATTTTAGGTATGTACTTTTGCAGCAAACTTAACTACCTAGGCATTTACTTTTAATTTCTATTGCACATGAGATTTTGTTTTGTCATAATTTAGCCATTTAGCTCATACCTGTGGCCTTAGTTTAATAAATGTTAGAGTAATGCTTTTATAATTTTCACTTAATTCAATGGAATTTTAATTTTGTCATGGTCCTTTCTGTCATTTTGTTTTCTTTTAGCATAATGAATTATGGTTTTTATTTCAAGAATAAACATTTTAAAAAGCCACAATAGCACAGCTCAAACCGTTAGACTCAAAACTTTATGGACATGGGTTTAAAAGGCAGCCTGATGATTCATGTGGTTCTTATGAAATGCCAACTTGTGTAATGTCATCACAGCAAATTTAGAATTATTTTACCGAGAGGTCGGGTTCGGATGTTTTGGGAACGACTCCAAAGCCCAGTTTATTCCGCTCCCCTGTGGGTTTATAACATTATTTACCCCAGACCGGGTTTATTTTGTTCCCTTGTGTGTTTATAACATTATTTACCCCAGTTTTACCCCAGACCGGGTTTATTTTGCTCCCCTGTGTGTTTATAACATTATTTACCCCGGTTTATTCCCCCAGTCATGTAGTTTATTTGTTGATTTATTGATTATTTACAGAGAGGCGGGGGGGGGAAGCCAGAGAGAGGGAGATGTTTATAACGTGTTTTATCTCAGGACGCTGCTCCAGACGGTGACTTTATATTATAAGTATGTTACAATACTTACCTTCAGCGGCGCTGCAGTTCTGCCACTGGCCGTGTGCGCGACTTTGGCGCCTTTGAGGGGAGGGGGGCGGGATTAAAATGCGGTTTTCTCCTGCCTGTCCGAGATATATTTTCTCTGGCTGCTACCTGATGTTGAAAAATCTTTCCTACTTGCGTTCTTGTAAGTTTTTTTTTTAAATCACGGGACAATTTAATCACTGGAGTAAAATAAAAGGGCGACTTCTAACGCCGTCAACGAAACGGATCTCACGTAGGGGACAAAACATAAGGTAAGTCGTATATTTTACATATAAACTTGCTTCTTAGGATTACTTTAATCCAAATTTCATCGGCAAAGACGTGATTATGACCCCATACGAACCGGCAGTGTTTTTCCTGCCGATATGGGGTTCAAATTCACTGCAAACCGCAACTTTCCACTCGATCGCGTTCCACAAAATCTAACTCGCAAGATGATTAAAATGGCCATTAATTTATGGGAATTAAACGTTCAATTCCTTCCATTTGGCCTATAAATTCAGGACAATGAGATTTAAAAATCATGTAATATTGTGAATTTCATTTCGGAGTCACGTGAGTGACTTCGTGAAGAGCCCGCCGGCACGCATGCGCGACATATCGTCGCATCGCATTGCTGCCGACGGCTGGTCGGGAGCGCGGCTCCCGACCAGCCCTTCAGAGGGCCGACTCAGGTAAGGCTAAGCCCCCTAGAGTTGGTGTTTCCTGTTGGGGGGGAGCAGTGTGTTCTCTCCCTACAGGAACGTGGATTTGGAGTCGCCGCCACTTATCCCGGAGCCTTTCTCAGCGGCTCACCTGCGAGTCGGGCCGGGAAACAGGCGTGGTAGTCGGGGAGCCCTGTTGGTACAGGGCCCGACCCGCCGATACACCGGAGCTCCAGTGTGAGTTGGTGTCTTGTTGTGGCGGGTGTATGTTATGTTCTCTCCCTGCAGGTACGTGGGGAAATAGACGTGGATGTCGGGGAGCCCTGTTGTTACCGGGCCCGACCCGCCGCTATGCAGGAGCTCCAGTGCCGATTCAAGGAGCAGGTGCTCCAGTGTTGATTTGAGGAGCAGGAGCTCCAGTGCTGATTCGAGGAGCAGGAGCTCCAGTGCTGATTCAAGGAGCAGGAGCTCCAGTGCTGATTTAAGGAGCAGGAGCTCCAGTGCTGATTCGAGGAGCAGGAGCTCCAGTGCTGATTCAAGGAGCAGGAGCTCCAGTGCTGGTTCCAGGAGCAGGAGCTCCAGTGCTGATTCAAGGAGCAGGAGCTCCTGTGCTGATTCGAGGAGCAGCAGCTCCAATGCTGGTTCCAGGAGCCGAGAACGGGGTGCCTCTCGAAAGGGGGGACCCTGCCACAAGTTCGCCATTGGCGACCACGGGGAAGGGGTCGTGCTGCGGCCCGACCCCCCTCCGCTAGCCCTTCGTTGAAGGGCAGGGGAGGAGCCCGTAAGCCTAAACCCGGTTCGGGCCAAGGCTCCACCAGCCGCCATGGTGCGGTCTGGTGCAACGGCGGGACCTGGGTCTGTGAGATCTGCTATCCAACTCCCAAACCCCGCCGCTGGGACGGGGGGCTTGGGTACGGTCCCGCCTCAGTCGCCGAGTCCCCTGTCGATGGGGGGGACGAGACCGTGCGTCGGCAAAGTCCACGATGTGGACAGCCGGCAAGCCCGCGCGGGCGTCGCTCCATGCTTCTGCTGGAGTCGACCCCAAGCCGTCAGGGCCCTTTGTGGCAACGGCTTCCGCTCCCGTTAAACGGAGACGGTTGAACACCTTTCCCGCGCGGGAATCGCGCGGTTCGCTGCGGCGGCCGATAGCGACAACTTCCGGCACCGAGATCACTTCTCAGAGGTGCGGGCCGATGAAAGGAGCCCCGGCAATCTTTCTGAGCCGGAGGTCTCCGACCACCCCAGTGTTCAGGGTGAAGGGCGTATGGCCGCATGACGCGGCTACTGGAGAGGAGCCATCCAGCTCCAGTAGGCACAGGGAGGTTAACCGCCGTCAGCAGAAGCTGAGAACCGTCAGCAGACACTAAGCCCAGCGAACTGCTCCTCCCTTCAACGAGCCCATACGCCACGGTCGCCGAGTCCCCCATGGATGGGAGGACGAGACTATGCGTCGGCTAGGTCCATGATATGGGCAGCCGGCAAGCCCGCGCGGGCGTCGGATCTCCATGCTAAGTCAGGTGCCGACTTCCCATCGCATTTGCCCTCCGAGGCAGCGAGACCAAGCTCCGCCGAGGAGGCGTTTGAGAGTACCTCCCGCGCGGGAATCGCTCAGCTTCGCTGCAGCGGCTACCGGCGACAACTTTCCGGCACCAGGTTCACCTCGATGAGGTGTGGGCCGATGGACGAAGCCCCAGCAGTTCAGCAGAACATGAGGACTTCGGCCGCCCGAGTTTTAGCTCAAGGGGCGTATTGGCCAGGATGGAGCGGATATTGGAGCCCCTCCTGCAGCAGAATCAAAAAATTTCGGGGAAGACTTCTCCAAGAGGGAAGGATATTCGGGGTCCTCCATCCCAGCATATGCCTCAACGGAAGTTTACGCTGTCTGCCGTTGAGCAGGCAGCAGGCACGGCTGAAATTTTTCGTCGGAACAAAAGGCGTGATACAGAAAACTATTCACGAGCCCATTGAATTCGTCTCCCATATTTTTACTAGGCCAAAAAAGGATGGAGGTTGTCGGGTGATTATTGACTTGACCAGTTGAATACCTTTGTAACATATACACATTTTAAAATGGACACCTTTTGAGACAGCCAAATCACTGCTTTCGCATGGTTGCTTTATGGCATGTATTGATTTGAAAGATGCATGCTATTCAGTGTCCATCCGGAAACATCACCGGAAATTTTTTGAAATTTGTCTGGATGGATCAGCTCTGGCAATATCGGGCCTTACCAAATGGGCTTACTACCGCCCTAGGCTTTACTAAATTACTCAACCCTATTATGGCCAAATTACGTATACAACATCATATTGTAATGGCTTATTTAGATGATATTCTGATTATTGGCAACACTCTGGAAGCAGCTGAAAGCGCTGTTTCAGCAACTGTTACTATATTTCAGCAGCTGGGGTTTATAGTCCATCCAGAAAAATCGACGTTTCACCCATCCCAGGTTATGGATTATTTGGGTTTCACGGTGGACTCTATTCTAATGAGGGCCAACATTCCATTTCACAAGGTGGAGGATGTTTCCCTTGCATGTCAGGATCTTGCATCCGCCAGTATACCATCTATTCGGCATACAGCTAAGATGATTGGGAAAATCGTAGCTTTATTTCCGGCAGCCCGGTTTAGACCTTTGCATTATCAAAATCTGCAAAGGGCCAAGATTGCTGCGTTAAAAAAGAACGCTGGTCATTTTGACAGACCTATGGGGCTGCCTTCCGATGCTAAGGTTGAGCTACAATGGTGGGTGTCCAATATTGGCAAGGCATTCAAACCCATTGTTGTGCCCAATCCGGTGGTATATTTGCAAACTGGCGCAAGCTCTCTAGGCTGGGGAGCTGCGGACAGCTCTTCTAGTTGTGGAGGCAGGTGGGATCCCCTTGAAGCTAGCATGTTGCTAATACAAGGGATTAACTATTTGAAGCTGCTTGCAGCATTTCACGGACTGCGGGCATATTGTGCTAATCTTAGTGGTACTCATGTCCGTCTCCAAATAGACAACACTACAGCGGTGGCATATTTAAACCATATGGGCGGTACCAGGTCAGTCTCTTGTGACAAATTGGCTAATACTATTTGGTGCTGGTGTATTGATCGAGATATTTGGATTTCAGCTACCTATTTGCCAGGTAGGCTTAATACTGTGGCAGACACCAGGTCACGCAAATTCAATGATAGTTTGAGTGGATGCTGCATCCTCAAATATTTGCCCAAATTACAGCCAAATTTGGCCAACCGGATATCGACCTTTTTGCGTCCCGGTTGCATCAGGTACCGACATATGTTTCATGGGAACCAGACCCTGGGGCATTAGCGATTGATGCATTCTCGCTAGACTGGGGGAAGTGGTTTTTCTATGCATTCCCCCCGTTTTGCCTCATCAGTCGGGTATTACAAAAAATCAGGATGGATTCTGCCAGAGGCATTCTTGTCATACCCGACTGGCCTACACAGCCTTAGTATCCGGTGGTCTCTGACATGATTAGTCAACCTTGGGTCCCTCTAGAGGGTTGCCCACATTTGGTTTCTCACCCTGTCTCAGGGGAGTTACACCCCTGCCATGCCTATCTAAAATTACTGGCTTGCAGGTTCTGACCAGGCCATGGATGCAGTATGGCCTTACCACCCGGACCATGAACACCATTGGAGCATCATGTCGAGAGTCAACCAGGCGGAGATATCTCTCCCACATCACCAAGTGGGAAGCCTACTGCAGTCGCTCTCACATCACCTGTGATGATGTCTCCATAGCCGACGTCCTGGAATTCCTCGCGGGGTTGCACCATGATGAGCACTTGAGTTATAGTGCCATCAACAGCGCCAGGAGTGCGCTATCATTCTACCTCAACATCGAGGTAGGATCGAACAGGCTAGTGTCCAGGCTTATGCGGGGAATATTCAATCTGAATCCGCCTACACCACGCTACAACATCACCTGGGATGTCAGGGATGTACTTACCCTGCTCAGGTCGTGGTCACCCATGGAAGGGTTACAGCTGGACCAACTCACTATGAAATTGGTGATGTTACTAGCGCTGACTTCAGCACAGCGGGTTCAGACGCTCCACAAACTACGTATTGACAGGATGACGTCGACCCCTGGAGAAGTAGTCTTTTTTATCGATGAGCTACTTAAGCAGCATAGACCTGGGTGCACAGGGCTGCAGCTGAAGTTCCCGGCATACCCTGCAGATGCTCGGCTATGTTTAGCCACTCACATCCGTTACTACATCAAGGTGACGAGGAGCATCAGAGGAATGGAGTTGTACCTGCTTGTCACTCACAAAAGACCTCACCATCGAGTGACAGTCCAGACGATATCCAGGTGGCTCCGGATCATCCTGAATAAGGCAGGTATTGACACTAATGTGTTTACATCCCACTCCACCAGGGCTGCATCTACGTCGGCGGCGAGAGTCATGGAGGTACCCATGGACCATATCCTCGCCACAGCAGGATGGGCGAATGCAGCTATGTTCCAGCGATTCTACAATAAGCCTGTTGCTGCTCCCCTTCAGTTCGCAGAGGCCGTGCTGGACGCCGGGTGTGAACGTGGGGATGTCCCTGATTAAAAGGGCGTTATTTGTTGTGTTATTAACAAATCTTCTTTTTGTTTCAGTATAACCTCGTTTGGTCAACTTGTTTACTCCAATCCATCCTTGCTAGTGGTGTGTCCGCATGGACGTTGTCCAGGGCGTGTAATCACAGAAGCTTTGAAGTCTTCACGAAGTCACTCACGTGACTCCGAAATGAAATAGTAAGATTGAACGAGAACTTACCAAGTTTGAAGGTTGATCTTTATTTCATGAGGAGTTGCGGTGAGGGATTTCGTGCCCTCCGCTCCCAACCCTCGATCATCTTCAGCTGGTAATCAGAGTCTCTTTAAATCTTACTATGCCAAGTCATTTCTGTTGTTGTTTCTGTGATTCCACACCGCTGCTTTGAAGAATGTCGCGCATGCGTGCCGGCGGGCTCTTCACGAAATCCCTCACCGCAACTCTTCATGAAATAAAGATCAACCTTCAAACTTGGTAAGTTCTCGTTCAATCTTACTATTCTTGTGCGAATGTTATTTGGACACTTTGGCTGATCTCAGCACCGACTACCTCATTTCTCTATTCACAACTACTTGCTCCTCCATCCTGGATTCTGTTGCTCCTCTTAAAATGAAAAAGCCTAAAGGGCCTGTCCCACCAGCATGCAACTCTATGCGATTAGCGCGACCTAACGTGGTCGCTTGAGCCGTCCGGCGTCGCGGGGCCGGTCCCACTTCGATCGCCGGTGCCGTGCGGAATTGTGCGGAGTTCGTCCCGAGATCGCGCGGGGCTCCGAAAAACTGACTATGTTCAAAAATTCCGCGCGGCAACGGCTTGTTGGCTCGCAGTCGCTTCGACGCATTACACACCGCCCCGACATCGTGCCTCCGTGAACCTATCTGTAGGTGCCTCTGTGACCCTCTATGTGTGTGGCTCCATGGCCCTCTGTGTGTGTGTGCCTCTGTGCCCCTCTCTGTGTGCCCCTCTCTGTCCTGGCGAACTTACCTTAGACTTTGCTCCAAGTTCGCCTCACTTTGCGCCGCGTTGCGCCACTCACCCGACCTCCGCGCGGCCCCTGCTGCCGGTTTGGTCGCGCTTGCCGCATGCAGGCGCATGCTGGTGGGAACGGCCCTGTACAGGGGAACACCCGACCTCCGCGCGGCCCCCGCTTCTAGTTTGATCGCGTTCATCGCATAGAGTAGCATGCTGGTGGGACAGGCCCTTAAGCCTAAAGGCGAGCCATGGCTCAATGACACCACCAGAGCCCTAAGAAGAGAATGCAGAAAATCAGACCAGAAGTACAAATCTGATAAGCTTCAAATTTCCTTCGAATTCCTGAAAAACAACCTTCACAAATACCAGGAAGCGGTAAAATCCGCAAGAACAAAATACTTTTCCACCCTTATCTCCAAAAATGCTCATAACTTTTTTGCTTTTTAGCACCATCACCTCCATCATTCGTCCTGTCCCCAGCACCAGCTTAACCGGGTCCCCAACTAAGTGCAAGAAATTTACTACATTTTTCACCACCAAGGTAAAGAACATAAGAACGAATATTTCCCCTCCCACCCGTGACCTGGCTTTCTCATTGGTCTGTTCTTCAAAATTAGACTGTTTCCAACCCGTTACTCTACCCTCCCTTGTAAAACTGATCACCACCATGAAACCTACTACCTGCCCCCTCAACACTGTCCCCTCTGCCCTCCTAAAGGACATCATTACAATAGCCGGTCCGAGTATCCTCACCATCTTCAACAGTTCTCTGACCACTGGCACTGTACCTACCTGCTTCAAGCATGCGGTGGTCCAGCCACTCCTGAAAAACCTAACCTCGACCCCACCATGCCAAGCAACTACAGACCCATTTCGAAACTGCCTTTCCTCTCAAAAGTCCTTGAAAAGGTAATTTTAAGTCAACTTATGCCTTACCTTCCAAAATACTATCTTGGAAACTTTCCAATCAGGTTTCAGGGCTCACCACAGCACAGAGTCTGCCTTATTGAAGGTACATAATGACTTACTGCTCACCGTTTACTCCAGCGACTGTGCAATCCTGCTCCTTCTTGACCTCAGCGCATCATTTGATACAGTCGACACACCATCCTAATTGACCGTCTCCGGTACGGGGTTGGTATTGATGGCACTGCCCTGAGCTGGTTCATCTCCTACCTCAAAGGTAGGAGTTTCTCTACCAACATAGGCAACTCTTTCTCCTCCCCAGCTAGTCTCTGCTGTGGGGTTCCACAAGGTCCCATCCTTGGCCCCATTCTCTTCTCCCTGTATATGCTCCCCTTAGGCCAAGTCATTGAAAGGCACGGCATTTCCTTCCATTGCTACGCAGATGATACACAACTCTATCTCCCCCTGAAGCCCAAAAACCAATCAAATCTGCTTAACCTTACCCGCTGCCTCGAGGATATAAAGTGCTGGATGGCCCAGAACTTCCTCCAACTAAACGAGAGTAAGTCTGAGGTCATCCTTCTCGGCCCCTCAGACTCAATCAAAATGATAGCGGGCAGCCTTGGAAACCTTTATCCCATTACTCAAACCTCAAGGCAAAAACCTTGGCGTGATATTTGACTCAGCACTGAAATTTGACAAACAAGTCAATGCCGTGGTAAAAGCTAGCTTCTTTCAGCTTCGGATGATAGCTAATATAAAACAATTCCTCCCGTTTGATGACCTCGAAAAGATCATCCATACATTTATCTCCTCCCGCCTAGATTAATGCAACTCCCTTTACACTGGCATCAGCCAATCATCCCTGTCCCGCCTGCAACTGGTCCAAAACGCCGCAGCGAGACTCCTGACGGTCCCCCGAAAAAGGGATCACATCACCCCGATCCTGGCCTCTCTCCACTGGCCCTGTGCGGTTCCGAATAAATTTCAAGACCCTCCTCTTTGTCTACAAAGCCCTCAATGGGCTTGCACCCACCTACATTAAAAGTCTTCTCACCCACTGCACCACCTCCAGGTCCCTCAGATCGGCCGAATTGGGGTTGCTGAATGTCCCGCGGTCTAGGCAAAAGCTCAGGGGTGACCACGCCTTTGCGGTTACAGCTCCTAGACTGTGGAACAGCATCCCCCTCCCCATCAGAACTGCCCCCTCCATCGACTCCTTTAAGTCTAGACTAAAAACGTATCTGTTCTCCCAAGCTTTTCCTGACGTCCTCTGAGCGAGGGCTATTTGTACATATGTATGTAGTTTGCTTGTGAATACTATTCTTATAACAAATGTAAAGCACTTTGGTCAACGAGAGTTGTTTTTTAAATGTGCTATATAAATAAATGTGACTTGAATTGACTTGACTAGGCTATTTAAAAATGTTAATCTTTTCTTAAGAAATGGATAGATGTTTAGATCTAGTGATTGAATGTAACTAACTAATTATATGCTTTAATTTCAGGTCATCCAAGTAAGATGTTTTATATTTGTTTCAGAATGCTTCAATCTATAATAACTGAAAATTTCATTCAGTTCTCTTAATTTTTAAGAAAGTTATGGGCTTTTGACTGTCCTCGATCACAGCTTTTGTGTTAAGTCAATGGAAAAGCAATGGGGAACAAGATGCTAATTTCCGAGTATGAAAATGGTCATAACTTTTTAAATACTGAAGATATTAAAGTGAATTAGGTGTCAAATTAAACTTCTTTTTATGCTTTATCTGATGGGATAAATTGCAAACTTGATTTTTTTAATCTCAAAATTTTGTAACATTGCTATATTTACCTCAGTTTTACCCCAGACCAGTTTTATTTTGCTCCCCTGTGTGTTTATAACATTATTTACCTCAGTTTTACCCCAGACTGGGTTTATTCAAGATTTAAGAGAGTTTATTGTCATGTGTCCCAGATTGGACAATGAAATTCTTGTTTTGCTTCAGCACAACAGAGTATAGATGGCATGAATACAGAACAGATCAGTGTGTCCATATACCATTGTATAAACATATACACACGTGAATAAATAAAACAGATAAAGTGCAAATGTAACTGATAATGGGCTATTATAATGTTCAGAGTTTTGTTTGAGTTGAGTTCAGTAACCTGATGGCTGTGGGGCTGTGTGTATTTTGTTCCCCTGTGGGTCTATAACATTATTTACCCCAGTTTTACCCCCAGACTGGGTTTATTCCACTTCCCTGTATCTTAATAACATTATTTACCCCATTTACCCCCAGACCTGGTTTATTCCGCTCCCCTGTGTGTTTCTAACATTATTCACTGTATTATACTGTAGTATACTGTATTATAACATTATTTACTGTCACGGTATGTCATGTTGTTACTTGTAGGTGGAGCACCAAGGCAAATTCCTTGTATGTGAATAATTGGCCAATAAACCTACTTACTTACCCCAGACCGGGTTTATTTTGTTCCCCTGTGTGTTTATAACATTATTTTCCCCAGTTCGGGTTTATTCCACTCCACTGTGTGTTTATAACATTATTTACCCCAGTTTTACCCCAGACTGGGTTTATTTTGCTCCCCTGTGTGTTTATAACATTATTTACCCCAGTTTTACGGCAGGCCGGGTTTATTCCCCAGACGTGTAGTTTATTTGGCGATTTATTGATTATTTACAGAGAGGGGGGGTTGTGAGCCAGAGAGAGGGAGATGTTTATAACTCAGGTGTTTTATCACAGGACGCTGCTCCAGACGGTGAGTTTATATTATTGACCCCACTTTTATTCCCCCAGACGTGTAGTTTATGTGGAGATTGACCTCAGCTCTGTCTACCCCACATTTATCCGGGTTTATTTCGCTGCTGGTGTATTTATTTAGGTATTTATAAGGTTATTGAGGTGAGTTTGACACACACACGCCGTCTACTTGACGTGGACACTTACCTCATTTCTCCCCCACATTTACTGGGTTTATTTATGTATTTGTAGATGGTTTTGCATGCAACCAATAACATAGTTACCTCAGTACCTTTAACCCCGCCTAGTTAACATCAATCATAACGCCTTCCCCTTCCTGGGTACGGTTCACTAGAAGAATGTAGCCAGTACTTGAGGATGTATGTAATACCCTGTGCTATCATTAAAAGGTGTTGAACACTCTTAGAGTTTGTGAATTGCTTATTTACATGGTGTCGGAGCTGGAAGACACTTGCGTCTCCTGTCTATCGGGTTTTATTTCTTTTTTTTGATTTGTGCCTTTTGTGCTTTATCTCTCTGGCCATGGCATCCTCGTGCAGAAAGCCCGCGCAGCTTGTCTTTGATGCTGATATTTCTGAGCGCTGGGCTACGTTTGAAATTGACTTCACCCACTTTGTCAACGTCGCACACCGCAATGATCCTGATTCCCTCAAAGCCTCCCTCCTACTCAACCTTGTCGGACCTGATGCCATGAAGAGAGCCAGAACTTTCGTCTACGCTCCAGCGGTCCTGGACGACAACAACGTGGTGGTTACCCCTGCAGAATCTGCCAGTAACCCCGTTTGCCTGCTACGTAAGTTCAGGGAGATTTGTGACCTGCCCTCGAACCGCATTCTAGAGAGGGCACGGTTCTTTACAAGGAGACAGCTGCCGGAGGAACCTGTTGAATGTTTTATTGCCGATTTGCGTTATCTCGCCCAGCGGTGCCATTTCGGTGACATGACAGACCAGCTCACTAGAGACATTTTAGTAACTGGCATGCGTGACCAGAAGCTGCGATGTGAGCTTCTTAGGGATCCGGATCTAACGTTAGAAAAAGCCATGCATGCCTGCAGATTGTCTGAGGTCGTTGTATTGCCAGATGATCACCGGGACTCGGGCGATAAATCTGTCCACCAGGCTGGGTTTAGTAGAGCACTGCCTCGGAGGGGAAACAATGTTTTTCTGCCGCGTGCCAACCCTGGTCCTGATGATGTGCCCCCAAAAAGGTGCCCAAACTGTAACTACATGCACCACAGACTGTCGACGTGCCCTGCCTATGGCAAGGCCTGTAATTTTTGTAAAAAACTGAATCATTTCACTGCTGCCTGCCGCTCATTCCGTTCTCGTGGGAGACAGGTACAGATTTCCAGACCCAGTCTAAACATGCTTAAACAATCTGATAGCTGTTACAACCCACAGCCCGACGTTGCTGAATCCTATGATGCAGATCCAATTAATTCTCCCGAGGATTCGAATGTGTTTACCCTCCTCCAGGCACCTGGCCAACGTCTTGATCCCTCCGTGTCTGTGACTGTCAACAATGTAACCTTCCTTGCGAAGTTAGATACTGGGGCAAAGGTCAACGTTTTGTCAATAAACCTTTTCAACAAGATAAGGAATAATGAGGCCTTGGTCGCTGACAATGCTACTCTGCATCCCTATGGTGGAGAAATTCTCAGGCCTGTGGGGAGGGCCACTTTAACTTGCGTGCTACAAAAGGCCACGAGAAACTTGATTTTTTATGTTTTGAACTCTGACTGTGTTACACTGCTGGGAAACTGTGCGTGCCAAGATCTTGGCCTGGTGTCCTTCGACCACACAGTCCACAAAGTGCAACTGTCATTTAACCCGATTGCAGAATACCAAGACCTGTTCAACGATGACCTGGGAAAGTTACCACTGACATACCATATTTCCATTGACCCAAATGTACAACCCGTGGTCCGCGCACCTCACAGGGTGTCCCACGCCATGAAAGACAGGGTCGAGGCGATGCTTAACAACATGGTCGACAAGGGGGTGCTAGAAGCGGTCAGCGAGCCCACCGATTGGGTCTCCACCATGGTTGCCACGATAAAGAAAGACAAGAATGAAATACGTGTGTGTATCAACCCCAAGGACTTAAACCTTGCCATCAGGCGACCACACTACCCCATGCGGTCTGTTGAGGACGTGGCGGCTCAGGTCGGGCAAGCCACCATCTTTTCGGTCCTAGACGCTAAGAACTCGTTCTGGCAGATCCCGTTGGACAAAGCATCTTCTGACCTGACAACCTGAGCCACACCATTCGGCAGATTCAAATTCCTGCGAATGCCATTCGGCATCAATTCCGCTAGTGAGGTGTTCCAGCGAACGATGAAGCAGATATTCTCGGACCTGCCATGTGCCATCATCGTGGATGATATCCTAGTCTATGGGAAGGACATTGCCGAACACGACCAGAACCTCCGCCGCGTCCTGGATCGGGCGCGAAAGGCCAACCTGAAGCTGAATCCAAAGAAGTGCCGGTTTCGTGTCTCAGAAGTCACGTATGTTGGACACGTTTTCACCTCCAACGGACTAAAACCCGACCCTTTGAAGGCAGCTGCCATCTCCGAGATGGCAGCCCCCACCGACGTGCCAGGTCTACAACGATTCTTGGGCATTGTGTACCAAAAGATTCTTGGGAAGTTTGTACCAAATCTCAGTGAGCTGAGTGCTCCCCTGCGGCAGCTGACAAAAAAGGATATCACCTGGGTCTGGCTCCCACAGCACCAGCAGGCGTTTGACTGTCTCAAGTCGAAACTGATTGACACTCCGACGTTGCGATTCTTTGATGCGAGTCGCCCCATCACCGTCACCTGTGACGCTTCTAAGTTCGGTCTGGGCGTGGCCTGCCTCCAATCTGTCGATGGATCGTTACATCCTGTCTCCTATGCCTCCCGCACCATGACGGACACCGAGCAGCGGTACGCTCAGATCGAGAAGGAGCTGCTCGCGGTGGTGCTTGCCTGCTCCAAGTTCAGAGACTTCCTGTTTGGCAGCAGATTTACAGTCGAAACCGACCACCAGCCACTGGTGACAATCCTGAACAAGCCGATTCACGCTGCCCCTGCCAGGCTGCAGCGTATGATGCTGCAGCTCCAGCGCTTTGATTTCGACGTCATCTACAAGAAAGGCACCGAGATGCACATTGCGGACACCTTATCGCGCGCCCCGCGGGCCTCCTGTGCTCGCCACCCCTACGAAACAGAGGACTTGCTCGTACTGGGCGTCAATTTTATTCCCACCAAGCAACTGCAGCTTTTGGCCGAGCACACCGCTGCTGATCCAGTTTTGCAGCGGCTTGCATCTGTGATTAAATCAGGGTGGCCAACAAAGCGCTCCGCTGCGCTGCCTGAAACACAGCCTTTCTTCCTAGTCCGTGACGAACTGGTGCTCCAGAATGGCGTTATCGTTAAGGGACATAAAGTGGTGGTCCCGTCCTCCCTGTTCGATTCTTACTACTGCGCAGCCCACAGCGGACACCCCGGGGTCGATGCAACACTCGCCCACGCTCAGTGCCAATTCTACTGGCCTGGAATGGCCAAATATATTCGAGACCGTGTTTCTGCCTGCTCCACGTGCAACAGTCTTGCTCCACACCAGCAGCGACAGCCCCTGCTGCAACAGCCCGCCCCTGCCTTGGCCTGGTCCTCGCTGGCTGCCGACATCTTCGAGTGGCGTGGTAACCACTACCTTGTCCTGGTCGACTCGTACTCGAACTGGTTCGAAGTGGATTTGCTGACATCCCTCACGTCGGAGATGGTGATCCGGAAGCTGCGGAAACACTTCTCCACGTTTGGGTCCCCTGTGAGGCTGCAGACTGACAATGGCAGGCAGTTTACCAGCCGAGAGTTCAAGAGTTTTGCCGACAAATGGAATTTTGTGCATTTCACCAGCAGCCCGGAGTACTCACAGAGCAACGGCCTTGCTGAACGGGCCGTCCGCAGCGCCAAGCTTCTGATGGAACAGGCGAGACTGTCTAACTCTGATTTGTATTTGGATCTCCTGAACATCAGGAATGTTTCCAGGGATCCGGCCATGGGGTCCCCTGCTCAGCGTCTGATGTCCAGAACAACCAGATCTACCATCCCGATTGCCCAGCGCCAGCTGAAACCTCGGGTGCTGGAGCCTGCCTCTGTGCAGAGGCGCATTCAAGAGAAACATGACAGCCAGCGGCGTTCCCACGATCGGTCGTGCAGACCACTCGATCCTCTGTTGCCTGGACAGGTTGTTCGATTGCAAACCGCCAGTGGTCACTCCCGTCTGGCTACCGTGGTTGGGGTGGCCGACTCACCTCGTTCGTATCTGGTCGACTATGAGGGAACCATCTACCGTAGAAGCCGACAACACCTGCTTGCGGTTAATGAGCCGAAGCCGCAGCCCCCGGGCCCCTATGCCCCGCCGCTCTCATACCAGCAGCCGGCTCCTGTCCCCGCCAGCATTCCCTGCATGCCTCGTTCCCCATATCGAGCGCCCGGTTCCCCTCTGCGCGAGTCACCTGTTGCCGGTCGCGGTTCTCCCTCCCCTGTTCCTCCAACCCCACCGCCCTTCCCTGGTTCCCCTGCTGTCTCGGGTCCCCCTGTTTTTTCTGCTCCTCCGGGGGAAGGGGGAGGCATCCGTACGCGCTCGGGCCGGATCAGCAAGCCCCCTGTTCGTTATGGCGATTTTGTTTAATTCTGTTGTAGTGACAACGGTCTGTTTTTTTTTAATTTTCTAAGGGGAAGAATGTAGATGGTTTTGCATGCAACCAATAACATAGTTACCTCAGTACCATTAACCCCGCCTAGTTAACATCAATCATAACGCCTTCCCCTTCCTGGGTACGGTTCACTAGAAGAATGTAGCCAGTACTTGAGGATGTATGTAATACCCTGTGCTATCATGAAAAGGTGTTGAACACTCTTAGAGTTTGTGAATTGCTTATTTACAGTATTTATAAGGTTATTGAGGTGAGTTTGACACACACACACGTATACTTGACTGGACACTCACCTCACCCTCCCCCACGTTGACGATCCCGCTCCGCTGATGATTTATTTACCACAGCTCCGTCGGCAGCGACGTCACCAACTGCCGCTTCTCCGCCCGCCGCCATTTTAATGCGGTCGATGGGGCGGGAACGTCGGGCGGCCATCTTGGTGAGGGCAGGTGAGGTCGGCGGGCGAGCGGGCGGGCGCGGGGTTGGCGGTTGGAGACGTGGAGCGGGAACAAGATGGAGATGAACCGGCGCTCCCCGCCCGCCCGCCCTGCGCCGTGACGTCACGGTCGGTCCGAGGGCGTGGCTTCAGCTCGATGGCGGTTTGTTTTTAAATTTGAAGGCGGACACAAACTGGCGTCGAATGTGGCGAGAAGCGACGGCGTCGTCGTCTGTGGTTCCAGCTCCTCCCCCTCCCCCCTCATCGCCCCCCCTCCCCCCTCCCCCCTCCCCCTCCCCCCTCATCGCCCCTCCCCCCTCATCGCCCCTCCCCCCTCACCCTCCCCCCTCATCGCCCCTCCCCCTCATCGCCCCTCCCCCCTCATCGCCCCTCCCCCCTCATCGCCCCTCCACCCTCACCCCTCATCGCCCCTCCCCCCTCACC
Organism: Raja brachyura; assembly: GCA_963514005.1. The sequence goes on along the minus strand of OY740805.1, from coordinate 42,577,944 downwards.
CTCCCCCCTCATCGCCCCCCCCTCCCCCCTCCCCCCTCCCCCTCCCCCCTCATCGCCCCTCCCCCCTCATCGCCCCTCCACCCTCACCCTCCCCCCTCATCGCCCCTCCACCCTCACCCTCCCCCCTCATCGCCCCTCCACCCTCATCGCCCCTCCACCCTCATCGCCCCTCCACCCTCATCGCCCCTCCACCCTCATCGCCCCTCCACCCTCACCCTCCCCCCTCCCCCTCCCCCCTCATCGCCCCTCCCCCCTCATCGCCCCTCCCCCCTCCCCCCTCCCCCCTCCCCCTCATCGCCCCTCCACCCTCACCCCTCCCCCCTCCCCCCTCATCGCCCCTCCACCCTCACCCCTCCCCCCTCCCCCCTCATCGCCCCTCCACCCTCACCCCTCCCCCCTCCCCCCTCATCGCCCCTCCACCCTCCCCCCTCATCGCCCCTCCACCCTCCCCCCTCATCGCCCCTCCCCCTCCCCCCTCATCGCCCCTCCACCCTCCCCCCTCATCGCCCCTCCACCCTCCCCCCTCATCGCCCCTCCCCCCTCCCCCTCCACCCTCACCCCTCCCCCCTCCCCCTCATCGCCCCTCCACCCTCACCCCTCCCCCCTCCCCCCTCATCGCCCCTCCACCCTCACCCCTCCCCCCTCCCCCCTCATCGCCCCTCCACCCTCACCCCTCCCCCCTCCCCCCTCATCGCCCCTCCACCCTCCCCCCTCATCGCCCCTCCCCCTCCCCCCTCATCGCCCCTCCCCCTCCCCCCTCATCGCCCCTCACCCCTCCCCCCTCATCGCCCCTCCACCCTCCCCCCTCATCGCCCCTCCCCCTCCCCCCTCATCGCCCCTCCACCCTCCCCCCTCATCGCCCCTCCCCCTCCCCCCTCATCGCCCCTCCACCCTCATCGCCCCTCACCCCTCCCCCCTCATCGCCCCCCCCCTCACCCCTCCCCCTCCCCCTCCCCCCTCACCCTCCCCCTCCCCCCTCCCCCCTCATCGCCCCTCCACCCTCATCGCCCCTCCACCCTCACCCTCCCCCATCCCCCTCCACCTCCACCCTCACCTCCACCCCCCTCCCCCATCGACCCTCCCCCTCCACCCTCCACCTCCAGCTCCCCCTCACCCCTCCCCCCTCACCTCCACCTCCAGCTCCCCCTCCACCCCATCCCCCCCCACCCTCCACCTCCACCTTCCCCCCCATCCACCTCCACCTCCACCTTCCCCCATCCCCCTCCACCTCCACCCTCTCCACCCCATCCCCCTCCACCCTCCACCTCCACCCTCCCCCCCATCCCCCTCCACCTCCACCTCCACCCTCTCCCCCCCATCCCCCTCCACCTCCACCTCCACCCTCTCCACCCCATCCCCCTCCACCCTCACCCTCCCCCCCATCCCCCTCCACCTCCACCCTCTCCACCCCATCCCCCTCCACGTCCACCTTCCCCCATCCCCCTCCACCCTCCCCCCATCCCCCTCCACCCTCCACCTCCACCCTCCCCCCTCCCCCTCACCTCCAGCTCCCCCTCCACCCTCACCCTCCACCTCCACCTCCACCTCCACCCTCACCCCTCCCCCCTCTCCCTCCCCCTCCACCCTCATCGCCCCTCCCCCCTCATCGCCCCTCCACCCTCATCGCCCCTCCACCCTCATCGCCCCTCCACCCTCCACCCTCATCGCCCCTCCACCCTCCCCCTCCCCCCCCTCCACCTCCCCCCTCACCCTCCTTCTCCCCCTCCAGCTCCACCTCCACCCCCCGCCCATCGACCCTCCCCCGCCCATCGACCCTCCCCCGCCCCCTCCACTTCCCCCCTCACCTCCACCCCCCCCTCCCCCATCGACCCTCCCCCTCCACCCTCCACCTCCAGCTCCCCCTTCCCCCTCACCTCCACCTCCAGCTCCCCCTCCACCCTCACCCTCCACCTCCACCTTCCCCCCTCCACCTCCACCTCCACCCTCTCCACCCCATCCCCCTCCACCCCCTCTCCCCCATCCACCTCCCCCCTCCACCTCCCCCTCCCTCCTCCACCCTCCCCCCTCCCCCCTCCAATGCTGCAGTCACTCGGACATAGAGTGTGGAGACAGGCCCTTCATCGAGCAATGTTACACAATGTAACACAATCCATTTTTGCGTTGTAACTAATTATGGAAATCAGGATAAGCGTGAGAGACATTTATACTACTTCAGAATTCCTTAAAGTGATGAGAAATTACGGTAGATGGAAACTTTATTGTCATTTAGAAATACATCGATTCCAAATATACAATTCCAATCGAAATTCCGTTGCATTGGGCTCCCCGTGCAACACAATAATAAACAGAAGGATAAAAAGATAAAATAGACAATGGTGGCAACCCATTACATGGCATTCGAGAGTCTGATGGCTCGTGGGAAGAAGCTGTTGCAAAACCTTGACGTTCTGCTCCTTATGCTACAATATCTCTTGCCCGAGGGCAGCAGAGTGAACAGTCCATGAAGGAGATGTGTGGGGTCCTTTATAATACTGCTGGCCTTAGACACGCAACGTTTGCTCGCAATGTCCCCGATTGAGGGAGAGAAGTCCCGATGATTTGAGATTGTCGCGTTTGCTCACTGCAATTCATCAACAGTAAGGCATTATTTGTGCTTTTTTATTGATTCCTTTGGTATCTTATAAGTTTCAGAAGTGATAAATCTGACTGTGGAGAGAAGCAACTGGGCGGCAGCAGCGTCTGCTGTGGTTTCAGCTCCACTCCCTGATGCTGCTGCTGCACACTGAAGGTAAAATGCTGCAGTCACTTGGTCATAGAGTGACAGAGTGTGGAGACGGGCCCTTCACCTAGCAATGTCACACAATGTAGCAATGTTACACAATGTAGAGATTTTAAAAATCAAGTCTACAATTTATCCCATCAGATAAAGCATAAAAAAGAAGTTTAATTTGACACCTAATTCACTTTCATATCTTCAGTATTAAAAAAGTTATGGCCATTTTCATCCTCGGAAATTAGCATCTTGTTCCCCATTGCTTTTCCATTGACTTAACACAAAAGCTGTGATCGAGGAGAGTCAAGAGCCCATAACTTTCTTAAAAATTAAGAGAACAATGTAATGTTCAGTTATTATAGATTGAAGCATTCTGAAACAAATATAAAACATCTTACTTGGATGACCTGAAATTAAAGCAGACAATTAGTTAGCTACCTAATTGTAGCTAATTACAAAATTCAATCACTAGATCTAAACATCTATCCATTTCTTAAGAAAATATTAACATTTTTTAAAAGCCTACGTTTCCGAATAACATTCACACAAGAATTCACAATATAACATGATTTTTAAATCCCATTGTCATGAATTTATAGGCCAAATTGAAGGAATTTAGTATTTAGTTCCAGTAAATTATTGGCCATTTAAATCAGCTTGCGAGTGGAATTTTGTGGAACGCGATGGATTGGAACATTGCGGTTGCGGTGAATTTAAACCCCATATTGGCAGGAAAAATACTGCCGGTCCGTATGGGGAATAAATCATCGTTTCGTAACATGAAATTTTGATTAAGGTCATCTTAACAAGCAAGTTTATATGTAAAAATAAACAACTTTTCTTTACCTGTCCCCTACGTGAAATACATCCCCGTTGTCGGCGTTCACGGCATTAGAAGCTAATTTTTATTTTACTGCAGCACTGAAATTGTTGGGCGTTTTAAAAAAAAAAAAATTTCACCTACCGGCAGTCGGAACGAGTCTTTAGCAAAAGCTCGCACCCCGAGAAAATATAACTCCGGAAGGCAGTGAAAAACCGCAGTTTAACCCCGCAGACCCGACCCCCCTCAAAGGCGCCAAAGTCACGCACACGGTCAGTGACAGAACTGCAACGCCGCTGATGGTAAGTTTTGTAACATACCTATTCAATTTGATCATGGCTGACCATCCCCAAGCAGTACCCTGTTCCTGCCTTCTCCCCATATCCCCTGACTTCGCCATTTTAAGAGCCCTATATAGCTCTCTCGTGAAAGCATTCAGAGAACCTGCCTGTTTTGGGGGATGCCATCCTGTACGAATATGGCTGCCCAGCCTGCAGCTGTCCGTTTTTTCTCTCTCTTTTATTTTTAGTTAGTTGAGTTTTTCTGTTTTCGGAGTCCTAGCCTTTTATATGTGGGGGGGGGGGGGGGAACTACTTTTCAGGTTCCCTACCTGGTCGGAGAGGCAGCATTCTCCGGGCTGCACCGCCGACCCGTCCTCGCCTACCAGCGGACCAGGAGCGGCGTTTCCTGGGGGGTCCGCCCAGAAACACGCCTTCGGCAGCTGCGGGACTGCGGGACGGCGGCACTGAACTTCAACTTTAATGTCGGGGGCCTGGGATCTCTCGGTGAGATCGCCAGTTGTGGAGCTCCATTCGGCGCGGCCTGTTAGCATCGGAAGCCGCGGTCTCCAGCAAGGAAGCGGTCGTTACAAGCACCTAAGAGCCACTAAGAGGGTTCTCCTGACGGCGGAGCACCAACATCTGGCGAAGAAGGGCCTGTAACATCGGCCCCCGTAGCGGCGACTGTGGAGGCCTCAATAGGCCTGATTATGGGTGAACATGGGGATGGGGACTGGACTTTGTGTCTTCCCTCATAATGGGAACCATTGTGGAGGGATGTTTTTTCTGTTTATTGTTAAATTCTTTAATGTTATGTTTATCTTTATCTGTGTGCTGCATGGCAAGACAAATTTCATTACACCAATTGGTGTATGTGACAATAAATGTATTTTGTCCTTGTTCTTTGTCCTTAGAGAAAAAGTGTTTCCTCGTCTCCGTTTTAAATGGCTTACTCCTTATTTTTAAACTGTGGCCCCTGGTTCTGGACTCCCCCAACATCGGGAACATGTTTCCTGCCTCCAGCGTGTCCAAACCCTTAACAATCTTATATGTTTCAATGAGATCACCTCTCAACCTTCTAAACTCCAGAGTGTACAAGCCCAGCCGCTCCATTCTCTCAGCATATGACAGTCCCGCCATCCCGGGAATCAACCTTGTAAACCTACGCTGCACTTCCTGAATAACAAGAATGTCCTTCCTCAAATTAGGGGACCAAAACAACACACAATACTCCAGGTGTAGTATCTCTAGGGTTCTGTACAACTGCAGAAGGACCTCTTTGCTCCTATGTTCAACTCCTCTTGTTATAAGGGCCAACATGCCATTTGCTTTCTTCACTGCCTGCTGTATCTGCATGCTTACTTTCATAGACTGATGAACAAGGACCCACAGATCCCGTTGTACTTCCCCTTTTCCCAACTTGACACCATTTAGATAGTGATCTGCCTTCCTGTTTTTGCTACCAAAGTGGATAACCTCACATTTATCCACATTAAACTTCATCTGCCATGCATCTGCCCACTCCCCCAACCTGTCCAAGTCACTCTGCATTCTCATAGCATCCTCCTCACAGTTCACACTGCCACCCAGCTTTGTGTCATCTGCAAATTTGCTAATGTTACTTTGAATCCCTTCATCCAAATCATTGATGTATATTGTAAATAGCTGCGGTCCCAGCACCGAGCCTTGCGGTACCCCACTAGTCACTGCCTGCCATTCTGAAAGGGACCCGTTAATCCCTACTCTTTGTTTCCTGTCTGCCAAACAATTTTCTAGCCATGTCAGAACTCTACCCCCAATACCATGTGCCCTAATTTTGCCCACTAATCTCCTATGTGGGACCTTATCAAATGCATTCTGAAAGTCCAGGTACACTACATCCACTGGCTCTCCCTTGTCCATTTTCCTAGTTACATCTTCAAAAAATTCCAGAAGATTAGTCAAGCATGATTTCCCCTTCGTAAATCCATGCTGACTCGGACCGATCCTGTGACTGCTATCCAAATGTGCAGCTATTTCATCTTTTATAATTGCTCCAGCATCTTCCTCACCACCGATGTGAGGCTAACTGGTCTATAATTCCCTGCTTTCTCTCTCGCGCCTTTCTTAAAAAGTGGGATGACATTAGCTACCCTCCAATCCACAGGAACTGATCCTGAGTCTATAGAACATTGGAAAATTATGACCACATCATCAGAACATTGGAAAACTGCTCCTTATGCTGCGATATCTTTTGCCCGAGGGCAGCAGAGTGAACAGTCCGTGATGGAGATGTGTGGGGCCTTAGAAACGCAATGTTTGGTCGCAATATCCCCAATTGAGGGGAGAGAGGTCCCGATGATTTTTTTCTGCTGTCCTCACCACTCTCTGCACGGACTTCCAGTCAGAGGCTTTACAGTCCCCAAACCAGATAGAGATACAGCTGGTCAAAATACTCTCTATGGTGCCCCTGTAGAAAGTGGTGAGGATGGGATGGGGGAGGTGAGCTCTTCTCATCCGGCTCAGAAAGTGCAACCGCTGCTGCGCTCTCTTAACTGTTGATGAGATGTTATTCGACCAGGCCAGACTGTTAGTAATCTGCACCCCCAGGAACTTTGTGCTACTGACCACCTCCACATCGCTGTCATTGATGTGAAGTGGTGTGGGACTGTGCCGGTTTTTCCTGAAGTCGACGATGACCTCCTTGTGTCCTCCTTAGAAGACAGATCCAAAGTACCTGTTCAATTCATCTGCCATTTCTTTGTTCCCTATAATTAATTCACCTTTTTCAGTCTTCAAGGGTCCAACTTTGGTCTTAACTATTTGTTTCCTCTTCACATACCTAAAGAAGCTTTTACTATCCTGCTTTATATTCTTGGCTAGCTTACCCTCGTACCTCATCTTTTCTCCCCGTATTGTCTTTTTAGTTATCTTGTGTTGTTCTTTAAACATTACCCAATCCTCTTGCTTCCCGCTCATCTTTGCCACGTTGTACTTCTTCGCTTTTATTTTTATACTGTCTCTGATGTCCCTTGTCAGCCATGGTCGCCCCTTACTCCCCGTGGAATCTTTCTTCCTCCTAGGAATGAACTGATCCTGCACCTTCTGTATTATTCCTAGAAATACCTGCCATTTTTGTTCCACAGTCATCCCTGCTGGTGTATCTTTCCAGTCAACTTTGGCCAGCTCCTCCCTCATGGCCCCATAGTCCCCTTTATTCAACTGTAACACTGACACCTCCAATCTACCCTTCTCCCTCTCCAATTGTAGATTAAACCTGACCATGTTATGGTCACTGCCTCCTAATGGCCCATTAACCTCGAGGTCCTTTATCAAATCCGGTACATTACATAACACTAAATCTAGAATTGCTTTATCCTTGTAGGCACTAGCTGCTCTAAGAATCCATCACAAAGGCACACTACAAAGACCCTTTCTTGGGGTCCAGTACCAACCTGATTTTCCCAGTCTACCTGCATGTTGAAATCTCCCATCACAACCACAGCATTACTTTTACTACATGCCAATTTTAACTCCAGATTCAACTTGTACCCTATGACCAGGCTACTGTTTAGGGGCCTGTAGATTAGTCCAAGGGTCTTTTAACCCTTACAATTCCTTAGTTCTATCCATACCGACTCCACATCCCCTATTTCAATGTCACCCCTTGCAAGGGACTGAATTTCATTCCTCACCAACAGAGCAACCCCACCTCCTCTGCCCACCTGTCTGTCTTTTCGATAGGAGGTATACCATATAACAATTACAGCACGGAAACAGGCCAACTCGGCCCTTCCAGTCCGTGCCGAACAACTTTTTTCCCTTAGTCCCACCTGCCTGCACTCATACCATAACCCTCCATACCCTTCTCATCCATATGCCTATCCAATTTATTTTTAAATGATACCTACGAACTTGCCGCCACCACTTCCACTGGAAGCTCATTCCACACCGCTACCACTCTCTGAGTAAAGAAGTTCCCCCTCATGTTACCCCTAAACTTCTGTCCCTTAATTCTAAAGTCATGTCCTCTTGTTTGAATCTTCGCTATTCTCAAAGGGAAAAGCTTGTCCACATCAACTCTGTCTATCCCTCTCATCATTTTAAAGACCTCTATCAAGTCCCCCCTTAACCTTCTGCGCTCCAGAGAATAAAGACCTAACTTATTCAACCTATCTCCGTAACTTAGCTGTTGAAACCCAGGCAACATTCTAGTAAATCTCCTCTGTACCCTCTCTATTTTGTTGACATCCTTCCTATAATTGGGTGACCAAAATTGTACACCATACTCCAGATTTGGTCTCACCAATGCCTTGTACAATTTTAACATTACATCCCAGCTTCTATACTCAATGCTCTGATTTATAAAGGCTAGCATACCAAAAGCTTTCTTTACCACCCTATCTATATGAGATTCCACCTTCAAGGAACCATGCACGGTTATTCCCAGATCCCTCTGTTCAACTGTATTCTTCAATTCCCTACCGTTTACCATGTACGTCCTATTTTGATTTGTCCTGCCAAGGTGTAGCACCTCACATTTATCAGCATTAAACTCCATCTGCAATCTTTCAGCCCATTTTTCCAACTGGCCTAAATCACTCTGTAGACTTTGGAAATCCTCTTCATTATCCACAACACCCCCTATCTTGGTATCAACTGCATACTTACTAATCCAATTTACCACCCCTTCATCCAGATCATTGATGTACATGACAAACAACAAAGGACCCAACACAGATCCCTGAGGCTCCCATTAGTCAGCTGCCTCCAACCGGTCAAACAGCCATCCACCATTACCCTCTGGCTTCTCCCATTCAGCCACCGTTGAATCCATCTTGCTATTCCTGCATTTATACCTGCATTAACAGTTGAACCTTCTTAACCAACCTTCCATGAGGAACCTTGTCAAAGGCCTTACTGAAGTCCATATAGACAACATCCACTGCTTTACCCTCGTCAATTTCCCTAGTAACCTCTTCAAAAAATTCAAGAAGATTAGTCAAACATGACCTTCCAGGCATAAATCCATGTTGACTGTTCCTAATTAGACCCTGTTTATCCAGATACTTATATATATTATCTCTAAGTATCTTTTCCATTAATTTGCCTACCACTGAAGTCAAACTAACCGGTCTATAATTGCTAGGTTTACTCTTAGAACCCTTTTTAAACAATGGAACAACATGCGCAGTACGCCAATCCTCGGGGACTATTCCCGTTTCTAATGACATTTGAAATATGTCTGTCATAGCCCCGGCTATTTCTACACTAACTTCCCTCAATGTCCTAGGGAATATCCTGTCAGGACCTGGAGACTTATCCACTTTTATATTTTTCAAAAGTGTCAGTACTTCTTTTACTTTGAAACTCATAGTATCCATAGCTACTCTACTAGTTTCCCTTATCTCACATAATTCAATATCCTTCTCCTTGGTGAATACCCTTGAATATTCAGTTCCCAGCCCTGGCCCTCTTGCAGCCATGTCTCAGTAATTCCCACAACTTCATACTTGCTAGTTTCTAACTGAGCCTCAAGCTCGTCCACTTTATTCCTTCTACTTCGCACATTCATATACAGCATTTTGACCTCCGTATTCACTTCTCCCCTCGTACCGCTCGCAATTGGCCCTGACCTTACTCTGTTGTCCCTTCTCGAGCTTTCCTTCCCATCAATTCGAGAATCTTTTGTAATTTTTCCTGTAGTCACTTCCCCTTCAACTCCATCATCCGTACCTCCATACCTCCTCTGCACCCTCTTCAATGCCTCCACATCCTTCCTGTAATGGGGAGGATCCTTCCAAATGTAGTTTACCAAAAGTCCAAAGGGCAGCATGAAAGATTTCTGACTCTTCCAATCAATGCCACTAGCAATAACGGCAAGCACATCATACGCTTTCTTTACCACCCTATCTACTTGTGCTGTCACCATCAGCGAGCTGTGAACTTGAACGCCAAGATCCTGCTGCATATGAATGGTGTTTAGGTTCATGTAATTACTGCACACTCCGCCTTTCATTCAACCTCCCAAAGGTTGGTGGTGGGTGTGTGGGTGATTCTCACGTATCTCAGGCCCAAAGGTATGTTCCACCGTTATTGATCCTCCCTCATTGAATCAGCTCACAGGCTGGGAGAACCAAAAGGCAGGACTCACACAGGAATTGTCAGCATTATGTTCCATTGCCATTGCTCTGACAATTTGACCAACTATTCACCATCATCCTGTACCCTAGATAACCCTCCTCACTGTCAGCAGCATCACCAGGTATGTGGCCATCATAGAAACATAGAAAATAGGTGCAGGGGAGGCCATTCGGCCCTTTGAGCCAGCACCGCCATTCATTGTGATCATGGCAGATCGTCCCCTATCTATAACCCGTGCCTGCCTTCTCCCCATATCCCTTGACTCTACTATCCCCTATCGCTCTATCTAACTCTCTCTTAAATCCATCCAGTGACTTGGCCTCCACTGCCCTCTGTGGCAGGGAATTCCATAAATTCACAACTCTCTGGGTGAAAAAGTTTTTCTCACCTCAGTCTTAAATGACCTCCTCTTTATTCTAAGACTGTGGCCCCTGGTTCTGAACTCGCCCAACATTGGGAACATTTTTCCTGCATCTAACTTGTCCAGTCCTTTTTATAATTTTATATGTTTCTATAAAATCCCCCTCATCCTTCTAAACTCCAGTGAATACAAGCCGTATTCTGCAGTTGATTTCCAGCGGTCTCCTTTATCAGCAAGTTAACTGAGAACGTGCGTGGATTTACGTTGTATTTTTATTGTTTTACTTTTAATAACATTAGTAAATTAAAGTTGCATTACAGCTGAACAAACAAATAGAAATATATTCTTGAACAAACTGTGTACCGTCAGATGCATCAGAAATATTGAGACATTACTGGAATAGGTGATAGAATTAAACTCATGATTACATTCTATCACGTCATTGAGAAATAATCAACTGTGTAATTAACAGAATTAAAGAGGATATGTCATCGACAATATTAGCATAGATTCCTGTCAAACCACCACCACGCCACACTGCCCAACACCCCACCCCACACCCACATCACACTACATCCACCGCACCCCACACCCACACCCCATACTGCCCAACACCCCACCCCACACTGCCCAACAGCCCAATCCCAGACTCACCGCACCCCACACTGCCCAACAGCCCACCCCACACCCCTCCCCACTCCACCCCACACTCGCACAATCTCATGTTGATGATCTGAATGCTGAACCTTCTGCTCAGTTCCTTCCCCTCTTCTCCCGTTTTCCGTTCCGTTGACCCTTGGGCTCGACTTGTTTGCAGGGGAGCTGCTTCCTCAGCATCTCACGTAGCTGTGGACCAGAGCAGTGGATGGTGAGGGTGAGACCGCAATGTGTGGGATCACGGCCCAGAGCTGGGGCACATGATGGAGGAGCACTAGTCCTTCCTCCACCACCGCAGAACCCGTCACTAAACACCAGGGGATTCCCTCCCCTTAACACCACCAACTCCATCCCCACAACACCAGCAGAACCCGTCACCAGGAATATCCCTGCTCCCAGCACCAACTCCATCCCCACAACACCAGCAGAACCCGTCACCAGGAGGATCCCAGCTCCCAGCACCAACCCCATCCCCACAACACCAGCAGAACCCGTCACCAGGAGGATCCCAGCTCCCAGCACCAGCTCCATCCCCACAACACCAGCAGAACCCGTCACCAGGAATATCCCAGCTCCCAGCACCAACCCCATCCCCACAACACCAGCAGAACCCGTCACCAGGAATATCCCAGCTCCCAGCACCAACATCCCCACAACACCAGCAGAACCCGTCACCAGGAATATCCCTGCTCCCAGCACCAACTCCATCCCCACAACACCAGCAGAACCCGTCACCAGGAGGATCCAAGCTCCCAGCACCAACTCCATCCCCACAACACCAGCAGAACCCGTCACCAGGAATATCCCTGCTCCCAGGACCAGCTCCATCCCCACAACACCAGCAGAACCCGTCACCAGGAATATCCCAGCTCCCAGCACCAACATCCCCACAACACCAGCAGAACCCGTCACCAGGAATATCCCTGCTCCCAGCACCAACTCCATCCCCACAACACCAGCAGAACCCGTCACCAGGAGGATCCAAGCTCCCAGCACCAACTCCATCCCCACAACACCAGCAGAACCCGTCACCAGGAGGATCCAAGCTCCCAGCACCAGCTCCATCCCCACAACACCAGCAGAACCCGTCACCAGGAATATCCCAGCTCCCAGCACCAACCCCATCCCCACAACACCAGCAGGACCCGTCACCAGGAGGATCCAAGCTCCCAGCACCAGCTCCATCCCCACAACACCAGCAGAACCCGTCACCAGGAATATCCCTGCTCCCAGCACCAACTCCATCCCCACAACACCAGCAGAACCCGTCACCAGGAATATCCCTGCTCCCAGCACCAACATCCCCACAACACCAGCAGAACCCGTCACCAGGAATATCCCAGCTCCCAGCACCAACTCCATCCCCACAACACCAGCAGAACCCGTCACCAGGAATATCCCAGCTCCCAGCACCAACCCCACAACACCAGCAGGACCCATCACCAGGAGGATCCAAGCTCCCAGCACCAACCCCATCCCCACAACACCAGCAGGACCCATCACCAGGAGGATCCAAGCTCCCAGCACCAGCTCCATCCCCACAACACCAGCAGAACCCGTCACCAGGAGGATCCCAGCTCCCAGGACCAGCTCCATCCCCAAGCACCAGGACCACACATACCTTCCAAATCACCTCTCACATAAACTGTGTAAAGGTCCAGCCTCCCACTGTCCAAGCACAGGATTGGACGTAACACCACCTCCTCCAACACCAGGGGAAGCTCCTTCCTCACCCACCATGGAAATCCCCTCGTCCACACAACGGGGGAACTCCCCACCCAGGGGAATGTCCACAAGTTTACACGCGCACGAGCGCACGCCCCCACCACAGTGGATCTGAGAAGCATCTTCCACCTGAATGCAAAGGATTCCAAACCACCACTCCTCCATCCTGGAGAATCCCTTCACACCTCCTGCACCGTGGGGATATATTTACCCCTCCCCTACACACCTCCTGCACCGTGGGGATATATTTACCCCTCCTACACACCTCCTCCATTGTGGGGATATATTTATCCCTCCTACACACATCTCCTCCACTGTGGGGATATATTTGCCCCTCCTCCACACCTCCTCCGCCGTGGGGATATATTTACCCCTCCTCCACACCCCTCCTCCACCGTGGGGATATATTTAACCCTCCTCCACACCCCTCCTCCACCGTGGGGATATATTTACCCCTCCTCCACACCCCTCCTCCACCGTGGGGATACACCCACCACATAACCTCAAACCAAATAACTGACTGGGGATGGGGAGACTGACTGGCGATGGGAGGGTTATGCACGGGATGGTGGGGGGAGATAGGGTGGAGAGGGGGGCGAGTGACTGGGGACAGGGACACTGTTTGGGGACGAGGGAGACTGACTGGGGACGGGGGTGGACTGACTGGGGTGCGTTCACCAGCGGGCGGTCACTGAGTGAGGAGGGAGGGTGAGGGTCACTGTGAACACAGTTGTCGGGCCTGGGGGTGGCGATTGGTAAACTCTCACCTCCTGGAGATAGGCCTTCGTGGCCTCGGGCGATCCCAGGTCCTGGTCCCCCACGAACAGCACTTGTGCCTCACTGATCAACCTCTCGCACTCCTCCTCTGTCAGCAGCCAGGGGGCTGGAAGTGGGAGAGAATGTCCGTCACTCGGCTGTGTGAGCAGACAAGGCCAGCGGGACCCAGTCTGTGTCAGAGCGATGTGGGCGACAAGGCCCGCGGGCCCCAGTCTGTGTCAGAGCGATGTGGTCGACAAGGCCCGCAGGCCCCAGTCTGTGTCAGAGCGATGTGGGCGACAAGGCCCGCGGGCCCCAGTCTGTGACAGAGCGATGGTAGTGGAGGTGGAGAAAAGGACAGGAATCCAGACAACACAAGGCCCGCGGGACCCAGTCTGTGACAGAGCGATGTGGTCGACGAGGCCCGCAGGACCCAGTCTGTGACAGAGCGATGGTAGTGGAGGTGGAGACAAGGGCAGGAACCCAGACAACACAAGGCCTGCGGGACCCAGTTTGACAGATACGGCCCACGGTACTGACTGGGCACCGACTGATGACCACGGGGTGACTCTGGACACTGACTGATGACCACACGGGGTGACACTGGACACCGACTCTGATTGACGACCCCACCACACACAAGACCTGATACCTGAACACGTCTCTTCCTCTGGGCCAGTGGACGGTGCCCCGCTGGGCTCTCCGGTTGTTGACTCTTTGTGTCTCTCAGGTCCAGTACCCTCGGGCCCTGGAACAAGTGAAGAGATGGGAGAGTGAGAGTGGAATCATGAAAATATGCCACCAGGATGGGCAGGAAATGGATGACTTCAAGCTCTAGAGAAACCTCGACCACTCGCTGACCCCGTCTCCCCCAGTGACTCTCCCTCCTTAACCTCTGACTGGGCAGTCCGAGTGGGGACCAGCTTCAGTACTGACCATGGGGAGCGGCGTTCCCATCAATCATCCCAATATTGATTCCTGAGTTTTCATACCCTGGTCAAACCAGGACCAGGGTCTCCAGTCGTGGTTCCCTTTGGGTGCCTGAGTGGTGTCCAACTGCAGATCTGGCAGAGAATTGAGGAGTGCGGGGGAAAAAGGAAAGGGCTGGAGAGACGGGAGCTGCCACCAAGACCACAAACATCACCAATATCGGAAGGAGGAACGTCCAACCCCAAACAAACAACCAGAAGACCATAGGACATAGGGGCAGAATTAGGCCATTCGGTCCATCGGCCTTGATCCATCATGGCATTGTCCCCTCTCATCGCCATCCCCTGCATTCTCCCTGTAACCTGTAATGCCTTTACTAATCAAGAGGCTATCAACCTCTGCTTTAAAAATACCCAATGACTTGGCCTCCAGCACTGTGTGTGGCAATGAATTTCACAGATTCACCATCGTCCGGCTGAATAAATTCTTCCTCAATTCCATGCTAGAGCTACGTCCTTTTATCCTCAGGATGTGCCCTCTGTTCCTAGACTCTCCCTCTACTGGAAACATCTTCCCCACTTCCACTCTGCCTGGGCCTTTCATTATTGGGTAAGATTCAATGAGATCCCCCTTGTCCTTTTAATCTCCAGTGACTACAGGCCCAGTGCCAGCAAACACTCCTCATCCTTTATCATCCACAGGATCTCTGATATAAACATATGGAGCCTCTCCAATGTCAGCACATCCTTCCTCAGATATGGGGCCAGAAAGTGTCCACAATATTCCGCTGGTCCGACCCGTTCCTTATAAAGCCTCAGCATTATATAATTTGTTTAACATTCCAGTCCTCTTGAAAAGGATGCTAACATTACATTTGCCTTCCTTACTAACGATTCAACCTGCAAGTTCATCTATTGGGAATCCTGCATAAGCATTAGAAACTCTCAACTCAGATTTATTATCAGTCTGAAGAAGGGTCTCGACCAGAAACGTCATCCATTCCTTCTCTCCAGAGATGCTGCCCGTCCCGTTGAGTTACTCCAGCATTTTCTTCAGATTTATTAATCCTCTCACCATTTAGAAAATATTCCTTCTACCAACGTGCATGACCATACACTTTACTGATCTGTATTCCATCTGCCACTTCTTTCCCTAACCTGTCAACTTGTCTAAGTCCTTCTACAGAGACCCTGCTTCCTCAATGCTACTGCCCCTCCACCTATCTTCATATTATCCGCCAACTTAGACACAATGCCATCAATTCTATATACCGATCTTTAACAGACAACATGGAGAGTAGTTGAATCAACACTGGCCGCTGTGGAACACCACTCGTCACTTGCAGCCAACCAGAAAAGGCATCCTTTATTTACACTCTTTGCCTTCTGTCAGTTAGACAAACGTTATTACATGTTTCTTGCTTCTAATACCACGGGCTCCTGTGCTGTGTAACAGCTTCATTTGCAGCACCTGTGACTCACTTTCAGGGAACTCTGTGTCATTCACTGTGTAGGTCCTGTCCAGTTTGTCTTCCCATAATGCAACCATGTAATGACCATAGGGAAGAACCTTCCCTTTTATGAGCCAGGAAATGAGCCTTGCGTGTACAAAATACATTCTCTTTCAATACTGGAAACATCCTCTCCACATCCATTCTATCTAGGCCTCTCATTATAGGGTAAGTTTCATTGTGATTTCCCCCTCATCTTTTTAAACCAGTGAGTACAGGCCCTATCTCCAGTCACCCATTCCCTCCTTAACAGCCATTTATTTCTCCTACACTTACACATTCCATACATTTCTACTTGTCCTTTCCCCTCCTCTCTCCACGACTCTCCGCCCCTCACTCTGAATCTCTACCCTCTCCGCAATGCTCCAACTCCACTCTCCCTGGGGTATTCTCCTCCCCCCACTCCAGTCCCCCTCCTCCCCCACCCTACACTCTCTGCTCCTCCAGGCCCTCTCTTATGTTTCCCTCCCCAACCCACCCCCCACTGCACCAATCATCCCTACATCGATACCTGAGCTTGTATCTTGTTCTGGGACGGTGGACAAATCCTCCTGGGGTTCAGTTGTTGTTTCCTGGGGTTCCCCAGTTGGTACGGAGTGTGGATCTGTAATAAAGTGTGGACAGACAGTGGGTGTAGTGGGGAAATAATCCAGCAGCTCTGAAGTGCACGGAAATAGTGAGATTAAACGAGAACTTACCTGTTCGAAGTTTGATCTTTATTTTATGAGGAGTTACGATGAGGGATTACGTGAAGAAGCCCCGCCTGGCGCTGGATTGGCATACTTCAAAGCAGCGGCATGAAAAACACAGAACCAATAGCCGAAGTAAAATAGTAAGGCTCAAAATAGACTAGAACTACCAGATGATCATTTACATTATGAGGGTTGGGGCACGTAATCCCTCATCGTAACTCCTCATAAAATAAAGATCAAACTTCGAACAGGTAAGTTCTCGTTTAATCTTACTATTTTACTTCGGAGTCACGTGAGTGACTACGTGAAGATTTTAAAGCTCTGTGTTTTTTATGTCGTAAATTCATTTCATACGACTCTCTGTTTAGTCAAAACAGTAGTGAGTAAATAGTATTTTAAGACATTGTTACAATTTATGTAATAAGTCCTTTAATCATAAAAAGAACAACTTTTTAATAATAACCCCTCTATCGCAGGGGAAAATTACAAAATAAATTGATAAATGATGTCAATGGTAACATAAATCGATAATATAAATCGATAATATAAAACAAAGCAAGCATTTAAAGAGAACCCAGTACTGCGTGTCCAAATCCTGGCACCGTGACAACAGGTTATTGTAGAACTTTGAAAAAATCTCTTCTCTAGACCACCCTGCGGCCTTTAAAATTTTATCGAGTGGTACGTCCTGTACCTTTGCCACGGACGTAGCTGCCGCCCTAGTGGAGTGAGATTTAAACACATCAGTGTCTATTCCTGCTAGACCCAAAACCTGCTTTAACCATCTAGAAATGGTTTGAACTGAAACTTTTGTATGTGGCTTTTTGTGTGTTATCAATAATGCTTTCTCAGAACCTCTGACATTTTTGGTTACCTCAATGTATTGAGTTAAATGCTTAACTACACACAATGTTTCATCAATAGGATATGCTTTAAACATTACCTTCATTCCAGTTCTTCCTGGTCTGCTTTGTTTGATCAAGTCATAAACATAAAACACAATGTTATCTGTAGTCACATGCATGCAATCCAACCGTACCAATTGCAAAGTTTGTACTCTTTGAGCTGATACCAATGCCATTAACATTACCACCTTGAATGTTAATTTCTGCAAGACATTGAATTAATTGGAGTCCATCGTTTGAGCAAAGTGAGAACAATGCTAACATCCCAAATTTCTGTATATCTGGGCTTGGGAGGATTTTTATTGAAATTCCTTTCATGAATCGGGATACTAATGGGTGAGACCCAACTGAATCCCGATCCGAAATTTGTCCTAAATAGGATGACAATGCACTACGAGCACAATTAATGGCACTATAACTCAAATGCTCATCAAAGTGTAACCCAGCAAGGAACTCCAATACATTTGAAATGTTTGCCGTATGATAAGATATCTTTGACAGTGTACAAAAACTTCCCATTTTCTTATATGCGACATATATTGTTTTTTTAGTGCTATTCCTCCAAGCTGCATCTATAACATCCATGGTCCTGTCCGACAGTTCAAACTCTTGCAACGGTCTGGTCAGAACCTGCAGATTTACAAATTCATATGATCATGCAATGGATTAATTTCTTTTGTTACTGGTTGTGTCAACAGATTGTCGCAACTGGGAATTGTCATACATGATTCAAAATCATTTTAGCATCAATGGGAACCATGACTGCGTGGGCCAATTTGGCACCACCAAAATGCCTTTGGCAGCGTCTTGCGCTATTTTCTTGAGACATTGCCCAATGAGACAGAATGGGGAAAAGCATAAAAGAACATATTCTCCCAGTGTAGCGAGAAAGCATGCACCGCTACTGCCCTGGATCGTGTTCCCAAGACACGTATTTGGGCAATTGGTGATTCAATCTAGATGCAAACAGATCAATGTACGGTACTCCATACCGACTGACAATATTTTTGAAATTTGTGGATTTAACATCCATTCTGTATTGTCTTTAAATATTCGTGATCTTTTGTCTGCCACAACATTGTCTCTCCCCGAGAGATAAATAGCTGAAAGCCAATATTTTATTTATTTTTTATTTTTATTTATTTTTTTTATTTTTTGCCATACACCATTGCCACATCTGGTTTACCAGATGATCACATGATATTGATCTGACACCACCCATGTGATTGATATATACCACAGCTGTGGTATTATCTATTTGTACTTGGACATGCAAATCTTTAATGAAGTGCAATAAGCTTTTAATCCATCAATGCTCCCAGTAGCTCCAATATTTAATACCATATGTTTGGAGCAAAAATCCTCTTGGACAGCCCATCTGCCTCCACAGCTGGTCTCATTATCTGTAGCCCCCCCATCCGGGAGAACTTGCGTCTTTTTTAGTTTGCAAAAACACTGCTGGCTGATGAACTAAATGTTCTTAGCAGCTTATGGAACATACTCAATCCACCAATGTAATTCTGATAAGCTTCCTTAGGCAATTGCATTGGCCTATCAAAATGGCCTGCTCGCTGAATAAGCGCTTGAATTTTTGCCCTTTGAAGATTTTGGTAATGTAGACGACCAACTCTTCTGCTGGAAATGCTGCTACCAATTTACCAATAACCTTGGCAATCTCTCGGATGGAGGGATAAGGTTTGTTAATCAGGTTCTGACACACATTTGTCAAATCCAACACCTTATCCATTGGCAAAGTTACCAACATGGTAACTGAGTTAATCACAACCCCAGATATTCAATGGTTTGGGATGGCTGTAACTTAGATTTGTTGGATGGATCAGGAACCCAACTTCTCAAACAAACTTGTAGTTGCTAGGACTGATTTTCCAGCTGACTCCTGATTAGCATTGACAATTAAAATGTCATCTAGATAAGCCATAATGATGTGTTTATTTTTTGTGCCCTTAGCAGTGCAAGTGCTGGCTTAATCGATTAGGCAAAGCTTTGTATTGCCACAGCTGTCCCATCCATAACTTTAATTACCTGCGAAACTATGGTGAATTGGGACCGAAAATATGCATCCTTCAATCTATTGTAACCATATAACAACCTGTTGATACCAGCTGCATTGCAGTGTTGAATGTGTCCATTTTAAAATGTTTATACTGGACAAATGTATTCAATTGTGTGAGATCTAAATTGATTCTACAACCCCCATCTTTCTTCGGTCTGGGGAAATTTGATACAATTGTTGTGGATCCTCTCCTGTTTTCTCAATAACTCCTTTCTCACACAAATACTTAACCTCTTTTGTCAATTTTAATACTTTCAAGACTGAACATCAAAGATTGATTAGGCATATTGTGTCCCAATGGATCCATACCTCCCTTTCATTATAAACATTCGGAGTCTACCACCAATCTGAGGTTCATCCAAACATCCTTCTTTAATAGGATAAAGTTTTTGTACCTCTCCAACTGTGACAAAATGATCTCCTTTCCCAATAAATGGGTGTACATTCGGCTGTGCTGGCTGGTAATTCTTCCTTATCATACTCTCCTCGGCTCGTTCAAGCTCCAAAATCAAATCCCCTTCTCATATGACCAGCCTTTCTGGCCAAACTGAAGGGTTTCACAAGGCCAACAGTTTTTGCCTCTTCATCCATTTCTTTAATTTGTTTAGACTTCCTCTGAACAAATAACCAAGAGCTTGAACATTGCTTGCCCTGCACAACTCTGAAAAAACTTGGATGTAAAAGAGGCCGAATGGTAATCTTCCATTTTATATATTTTATCTCAAAATGAGTTGCAGAATAAGCCCAACATATGTTTTTTATTCTGAACTTTGGTCATTCCACAACCTTCCAGCTTGTCTTCCAAAAGACAGTGATGCCAAAATTAGCTTGAGGATTCTTTGAATCGTAATTCCTGCGCCCGCATTATTGCTGACATTGGCGCCCAAAAAAGCCGGATTCACCATAGGTACCTTCTTTGAGGTACAATAATAGGTGTTTTAATCCGATCTGCTGTCTTAATCATAACAGCTTTTTTGAGACAGGTGAGAGACCATATAATTAACATTGGCCGCCAGGTTTCATTCCATGGCCTCACCGCCTCCTCCAGGTATAGTAACTTTGTGCCCCATCAGACACACCTGGATTTGTATTGTGGTGGGTACTTCTGACCACAAACACCACTTTCAGGGTCAGTCTCATACAGCCCTGGTACTCCTGAAACTTGTTCAAGGAGACTTCCTCCAGCCCAATCCCAGGCACTGGAGTTTCAATTCCCAATTCAAATTGGCACCATATTCATGTATATGGAACCCCCTCAGGGCCTGGGAATATTCTGGGTACTTAGACCCTTGGTTGATATTGTTTGGAGTATTTTCTCCATTAGATCCATACTTAGCTAAAGGCTTTCCTTTCAGGATCTTTCAGAACCTCAGGCCTTTCAAGCTTCTTTCTTTACTTTTTAGGCACTGGGTTTTCAAAGTTTTGTTTGTGGAGCAACCAAAGGCTCACTAACGGGTATTTCAACGGCCACCGGTATCGGAACCAGCTCCGCAATAATCTGCTGTCCCGACTTTTCTACACCCCGGGACGCACGTTTTACCCGCGATTTTTTAAAACATTTTAATTTTTATTTTAACTCCTCCTGCTTTACCTACCAGCCTACGGAGTTTTTAGAAAACGCCCTGGAAGTAAAATAATTTTACTTACCTGCGGGCCGTTTCCTTACCGCTGTGTTGGAGCTGCGCTCTGCAGCTCTTCCTCTGCTGATAGCGTCGACGTAATGCCGATCCAGCGCCAGGCGGGGCTTCTTCACGTAGTCACTCACGTGACTCCGAAGTAAAATGAGCCTCGCCTGGTGTTTCAGTGGGAGAGCATTTTGGGAACAATGATCACAGTTTTAAGAGAGTTATGAACAGATATGTCTGGACCTTGGGGGAAGTATTAAATTGGGGCAAGGTACATTACAGCATTATTAGACTGACACTAGGGAGACTAAAATAGGGGCAGCTGTCATTATATAAGCCCACATCTGACGTTGGAGTTTCGCTGGGATATGTCCATGTTCTCCAGAGATGCAGCTTGACCTGCTGAGTTAGTCCAGTACTTTGTGTCTTTTGTAAATGCCAGAGAGTAATGGTGGATGGCTGTTTGTCAGGTTGGAAGCCGGTGACCAGTGGGGTGCCTCAGGGATCTGTGTTGGGTCCACTGTTGTTTGTCATGTACATCAATGATCTAGATGATGGGGTGGAAAATTGGATAAGTACGTATGCAGATGATACTAAGATAGGTGGTGCTGTGGATAATGAAGTAGATTTTCAAAGTCTACAAAGAGATTTGGGCCATTTGGAAGAGTGGGCTGAAAGATGGCAGATGGAGTTTAATGCTGATAAGTGTGAGGTGCTACATCTTGGCAGGACAAATCAAAATAGGACGTACATGGTAAATGGTAGGGAATTGAGGAATGCTGTGGAACAGAGGGATCTTGAACAATTGTTAAAGAAGGAACTGCAGATGCTGGAGAATCGAGGGTTACACAAAAAGCTGGAGAAACTCAGCGGGTGCAGCAGCATCTAAGGAGCGAAGGAGATAGGCGACGTTTCGGGTCGAGACCCTTCTTCAGACTGGTCAGGGATCAGGGAAACGAGAGATATAAACAGTGATGTGGAGAGATAAGGAACAATGAGTGAAAGATATGCAAAAAAGTATTGGTGATAAAGGAAGCAGACCATTGTAAGCTGTTTGTGGTGTGAAAATGAGAAGCTAGTGCGACTGGGGGGGGGGGGGGGGGGGAGATGGAGAAGGAATGTCAGGGCCAGAGGGCTGAGGGAGAGGTGGGGGGGAGGCAGTCTGGGTTAACAGAATTGAGAAAATTCAATGTTTAAGCCCAGAGGATGCAGACTCCCCAAGCGGAATATGAGGTGCTGTTCCTCCAACTTGCGGTGTTGATCACTCTGGCCGTGGAGGAGGCCCAGGACCGAGAGGTCGGATACGCAGTGGGAGGGGGAGTTGAAGTGCTGAGCCACCGGGAGGTCGGGTTGGTTATTGCGGACCGAGCGGAGGTGTTCGGCGAAACGATCGCCCAGCCTCCGCTTGGTCTCACCGATGTAGATCAGCTGGCATCTGGAGCAACGGATGCAGTAGATGAGGTTGGAGGAGGTGCAGGTGAACCTCTGTCGGACTTGGAATGACTGCTTGGGTCCCTGAAAGGAGTGGATGAGGGAGGTGAAGGGACAAGTGTAGCATCTCTTGCGGTTGCAAGGGAAAGTGCCCGGGGAAGGAGTGGAGCGGGAGGGAAGGGAAGAATTGACGAGGGAGTTGCGGAGGGAGCGGTCTTTGCGGAAGGCAGACAGGGGGGGAGATGGGAAGATGTGGCGAGTGGAGGGGTCACGTTGGAGGTGACGAAACTGGCGGAGGACTATCTGTTGTATGCGCTGGCTGGTGGGGTGAAAGGTGAGGACCAGGGGGACTCGGCCCTTGTTGTGAGTGGGGGAATGGGGAGAGAGGGCAGTGTTGCGGGGTATGGAGGAGACCCTGGTGCGAGCCTCATCTATAGTGGGGGAGGGGAAACCCCGTTCTCTGAAGAACGAGGACATTTGCGATGACCTGGTGTGGAACACGTCATCCTGGGAGCAGATGCGGCGTAGACGGAGGAATTGGGAATAGGGGATGGAGTCCTTACAGGAAGCAGGGTGGGAGGAAGAGTAGTCCAGGTAGCTGTGGGAGTCAGTTGGTTTGTAGTGGATGTCAGTCAGGAGTGTATCACCTGCAATAGAGATGGTGAGGTCAAGGAATGGTAGGGAAATGTCGGAAATGGTCTTGAACAAGTTAGGTCTTTATTCTTTGGAGCGCAGAAGGTTAAGGGGGAACTTGATTGAGGTCTTTAAAATGATGAAAGGGATAGACAGAGTTGACGTGGATAAGCTTTTCCCATTGAGGGGTGGGAAGATTCAAACAAGAGGGCATGACATGAGAATTAATGGACAGAAGTTTAGGTGTAACATGAGGGGGAACTTCTTTACTCAGAGAGTGGTGGCTGTGTGGAGTGATCTTCCTGCAGAAGTGATGGAGGCAGGATCGATTTTAACATTTAAGAGTAAAGTGGATAGGTATATGGACAGGAAGGGAATGGAGGGGTATGGTCTGAGTGCAGGTAGATGGGACTAGGGGAAAATGAATGGTCGGCACGGACTGGAAGGGCCGAGAGGGCCTGTTTTCCGTGCTGTAATTGTTATATGGTTAAATGTGTAGAGATTATAAATTTGGTGAAGGTGCAGATGGTGAGGAAGGTTGTCAAAGTATTCAGTGGGATGTAGATTTGTTACAGAAATGGGCAGATAAAGACAGATGGAGTTTAATCCGAGTAAGTGTGAGGTGTTGCCCTTTGGAAGGCCGTATGTAAGGAGATATTATGGTTAATAGCGAGACCCTTGAGACCATTGATGTGCAAAGGGGTTTTGGAGTCCAAGTCCATAACAACCTGACAGTGGCAATGATAGAAAGGCATATGGTTTGCTTGCCCTCATCGGTCAGGGCTTTGAGTTTCAGAGGTAGTGGCTGTCAAGGAGTCTTTTGTTTGGGCAAGTGGACATGCGATGAATGGAGGGATATGGATTAGGTGCAGGCAGAGGAGATGTGTTTAACGGCATTATCTGTGGCACGGATATTGTGGGACAATGGGCTTGTTCCTGTGATGTACTGTGTTTCATTCTCCCCACCGCTGATACCTGAGCTTGCAGACCCTGCTGGGTCACTGGTCGAACCCTGACCAGAGTCTCCACTCGTTGCTCCCTGGGGTTCCCGAGTTGTGTCCAACGGTGGATCTGGAAGAAGGGAATGGAGGTGGGATAGGGAGGGTGAGAGATTAAAACATACATAATGATCAGCTGATCAGGTGGGAAGTCGGCTGCAGAGACAAAGAGTTCGTGCTAACACCACAACATACCAAGGGTCACAGGTCACACGTCTCACCTTCAACATTGCAAACTCCTCAAACACGGTCTACGCCTCACTCCCTTGTAAAGCCATGCTTTTGTAGAGCACTCTCACACTCTCTCTCTCTGACTCTCTCTGTGACTTTTTCCCACTCTTTCTCTCTGACTCTCTCCCTCTCTGACTCTCTCTCTCTCTCTCTCTCTCTCTGACTCTCTCTCCGACTCTCTCTCTCTCCGACTCTCTCTGACTCTCTCTCTCTGACTCTCTTTCTCTCTCTCTTTGACTCCAGCATTCAGCCCCTGCCCCTATGGGTCAGTCTGTCTACAAAATACATTCTCCTCAAGCTCCCCACTTATTCCCACTTCATCCCCAATCTCATGTCCATAAATTCATGTCATGGAACAGAATGAGGCAATTCGGCCCATCAACTACTCATGGTTGATATATCGTTCAACCCTATTCTCCTGCCTTCTCCTCCAAACCTTTGACCAACTTTGTAATCAAAAACTGTACATCTGCACTATAAAAATACCATCATCTTGGAGATACCAATGTCCTCAGCCTTCTGTGGTAATTAATTCAACAGATTCACCACCCTTTGGCTCAATAAATCCTCCTCAGCTCCTTTCTAAAGGTATGTCTCTTTATTCTGAGGCTGTGCCCACTGGTCCTATACTCTTTCAATACTGGAAACAACCTCTCCACATCCACTCTATCTAGGCCTCTCATTATAGGGTGTTTCAATGTGATCCCCCTCATCTTTCTAAACTCCAGTGAGTACAGGCCCGATCTCCAGTCACCCATTCTCTCCTTAACGGCCGTTTATTTCTCCTACACTTACTGGTTTCATACATTTCTACTTGTCCTTTCTCCTCTTCTCTCCGCCCCTCACTCTGAATCTCTACCCTCTCCGCAATGTTCCAACTCCACTCTCCCTGGGGTATTCTCCTCCCCCCACTCCAGTCCCCCTCCTCCCCCACCCTACACTCTCTGCTCCTCCAGGCCCTCTCTTCTCATGTTCCCCTCCCCAACCCACCCCCCACTGCTCCAATCATCCCTCCATCGATACCTGAGCTTGTATCTTGTTCTGGGACGGTGGACAAATCCTCCTGGGGTTCAGTTGTTGTTTCCTGGGGTTCCCCAGTTGGTACGGAGTGTGGATCTGTAATAAAGTGTGGACAGACAGTGGGTGTAGTGGGGAAATAATCCAGCAGCTCTGAAGTGCACGGAATGAGCCTCGCCTGGTGTTTCAGTGGGAGAGCATTTTGGGAACAATGATCACAGTTTTAAGAGAGTTATGAATAGATCTGTCTGGACCTTGGGGGAAGTATTAAATTGGGCCAAGGTACATTACAGCATTATTAGACTGACACTAGGGAGACTAAAATAGGGGCAGCTGTCATTATATAAGCCCACATCTGACGTTGGAGTTTCGCTGGGATATGTCCATGTTCTCCAGAGATGCAGCTTGACCTGCTGAGTTAGTCCAATACTTTGTGTCTTTTGTAAATGCCAGAGAGTAATGGTGGATGGCTGTTTGTCAGGTTGGAAGCCGGTGACCAGTGGGGTGCCTCAGGGATCTGTGTTGGGTCCACTGTTGTTTGTCATGTACATCAACGATCTAGATGATGGGGTGGAAAATTGGATACGTACGTATGCAGATGATACTAAGATAGGTGGTGTTGTGGATAATGAAGTAGATTTTCAAAGTCTACAAAGAGATTTGGGCCATTTGGAAGAGTGGGCTGAAAGATGGCAGATGGAGTTTAATGCTGATAAGTGTGAGGTGCTCCATCTTGGCAGGACAAATCAAAATAGGACGTACATGGTAAATGGTAGGGAATTGAGGAATACTGTGGAACAGAGGGATCTAGGAATAACTGTGCATAGTTCCCTGAAGGTCGAATTGCATGTAGATAGGGTGGTAAAGAAAGCTTTTGGTGTGCTGGCCTTTATAAATCAGAGCATTGAATATAGGAGTAGGGAAGTAATGTTAAAATTGTACAAGGCATTGGTAAAACCAATTCTGGAGTATGGTGTACAATTTTGGTCGCCTAATTATAGGAAGGATGTCAACAAAATAGAGAGAGTACAGAGGAGATTTACTAGAATGTTGCCTGGGTTCCAGCAACTAAGTTACAGAGAAAGGTTGAACAAGTTAGGTCTTTATTTTTTGGAGCGCAGAAGGTTAAGGGGGGACTTGATTGAGGTCTTTAAAATGATGAAAGGGATAGACAGAGTTGACGTGGATAAGCTTTTCCCATTGAGGGGAGGGAAGATTCAAACAAGAGGGCATGACATGAGATTTAAGGGACAGATGTTTAGGTGTAACATGAGGGGGAACTTCTTTACTCAGAGAGTGGTGGCTGTGTGGAGTGATCTTCCTGCAGAAAAGGTGGAGGCAGGATCGATTTTAACATTTAAGAGTAAAGTGGATAGGTATATGGACAGGAAGGGAATGGAGGGGTATGGTCTGAGTGCTGGTAGATGGGACTAGGGGAAAATGAATGGTCGGCACGGACTGGAAGGGCCGAGAGGGCCTGTTTTCCGTGCTGTAATTGTTATATGGTTAAATGTGTAGAGATGATAAATTTGGTGAAGGTGCAGATGGTGAGGAAGGTTGTCAAAGTATTCAGTGGGATGTAGATTTGTTACAGAAATGGGCAGATAAAGACAGATGGAGTTTAATCCGAGTAAGTGTGAGGTGTTGCTCTTTGGAAGGCCGTATATAAGGAGACATTATGGTCAGTAGCGAGACCCTTGAGACCAGTGATGTGCAGAGGGGTTTTGGAGTCCAAGTCCATAACAACCTGACAGTGGCAATGATAGAAAGGCATATGGTTTGCTTGCCCTCATCGGTCAGGGCTTTGAGTTTCAGAGGTAGTGGCTGTCAAGGAGTCTTTTGTTTGGGCAAGTGGACATGCGATGAATGGAGGGATATGGATTAGGTGCAGGCAGAGGAGATGTGTTTAACGGCATTATCTGCGGCACGGATATTGTGGGACAGTGGGCTTGTTCCTGTGATGTACTGTGTTTCATTCTCCCCACCGCTGATACCTGAGCTTGCAGACCCTGCTGGGTCACTGGTCGAACCCTGACCAGAG
The DNA here is from genome assembly GCA_963514005.1 of Raja brachyura. The sequence goes on along the minus strand of OY740805.1, from coordinate 42,550,403 downwards.
TCTCCACTCGTTGCTCCCTGGGGTTCCTGAGTTGTGTCCAACGGTGGATCTGGAAGAAGAGAATGGAGGTGGGATAGGGAGGGTGAGAGATTAAAACATAATGATCAGCTGATCAGGTGGGAAGTCGGCTGCAGAGACAAAGAGTTCGTGCTAACACCACAACATACCAAGGGTCACAGGTCACACGTCTCACCTTCAACATTGCAAACTCCTCAAACACGGTCTACGCCTCACTCCCTTGTAAAGCCATGCTTTTGTAGAGTCACACTCTGACTCTCTCTCTGACTCTCTCTCTCTCTCTCTGACTCTCTCTCTCTCTCCGACTCTCTCTCCGACTCTCTCTCTGTGTCTAACTCTCTCTCCCCGACTCTCTCTATCCGAGTCTCTCTCTCTCCGACGCACTCTCTGACTGACTCTCTCTCTCCCACTCCCTCTCTCCGACTCCCTCTCTCCGACTCGCTCTCTCTCCGACTCGCTCTCTCTCCGACTCGCTCTCTCTCCGACTCGCTCTCTCTCCGACTCGCTCTCTCTCCGACTCGCTCTCTCCCTGACTCCAGCATTCAGCCCCTGCACCTATGGGTCAGTCTGTCTACAAAATACATTCTCCTCAAGCTCTCCACTTATTCCCACTTCATCCTCAATCTCATGTCCATAAATTCATGTCATGGAACAGAATGAGGCAATTCGGCCCATCGACTACTCATGGTTGTTATATCGTTCCCTGTCAACCCTATTCTCCTGTCTTCCCCTCCAAACCTTTGACCAACTTTGTAATCAAAAACTGTAAATCTCCACTTTAAAAATACCATCATCTTGGAGATACCAATGTCCTCAGATACCTGAGCTTGTATCTTGTTCTGGGACGGTGGACAAATCCTCCTGGGGTTCAGTTGTTATTTCCTGGGGTTCCCCAGTTGGTACGGAGTGTGGATCTGTAATAAAGTGTGGACAGACAGTGGGTGTAGTGGGGAAATAATCCCGCAGCTCTGAAGTGCACGGCCAACACCAGGCTCTGGTGACCCCAACAATTGTCCATCCCTCTCCGGCATCCCCTCTCCCTCCACGCCATCATTCCATCCGTTACTCAATGCAATCTGTCCAGCATTATCCCTCTGATTTCATGGCCCCTCCCCTGCCATCTCCCCCCTCTCTCTCCCCCTTAGCCGTCTCTCTCTACCCCCTCCCCTTGCATCACCAAGTCCCACAGGTGATGTATCTGGCCTTCAACAATGCACGCTCCTGAATTGCAGTCCTCGCCACGCTTCTCTGTTCCCCCTCAACCCCCTCTCCTACAGAGCTGCATTTGATCTCTCTCTCTCACCCTCCACCCTCCTCTCCCTCTCCGCCCTGCCCCATCAGTCATCAAATACATTCTCCTCCAGCTCTCCATTCTCTTTCCTCCTCCACCCTCAATCACCAGTCACCCACTCCCTCCTTCCCTATCATTCCTTTCTTCTATACTTACTCATTTCAAATATTTCCACTTGCCCCCCTATCCCTCTCTCCAAGACCTGCTACCCCTCACTGTTTAAAACTCCTCCACTCAGGGCACATCCCAGCTCCTGAGGTTGCAGAGAAGATTTTAGACAAAAATGCCAGGTCTCGAGGGCCTGAGCCAGAGGTAGATGTTGAGCCGACTAGGACTTCATGAGAGGAAAAGTTTGTGGAAATGCAGACTTTTCCCAGAGTAGGGAAATGCAGAATTGGAGGAAATAGGTTTAAGGAGAGGGGGAAAGATTTAATCGGAACCTGAGGGGATATCTTTTTTTACACAAAGGGTGGTAGTTATATGTTACAAGCTGCAGGAGGAGGTAGCTAAGGCAGGTATGATCACTACTTTCGAAAATTAACTAGACTAAGTGGGACCCGTTAGGTCTCTGTCACACGGGAGGCCTGGTCCCCCAACGCAACCCATTGCCCAATGCAATATTCCACCACTCACCCGATCCCCCAATGCAACCGGTCCCCCCAACATAATATTGCACCACTCACCTACAGCCCACAACTACGCAGGCACCGCTCATTTCCCCTCACCCCCCAGCACTCCCTCCCCCTCCTCGACACCCTCCCTCTTCTTTCCCCTCTCCTCCTCCCCTCCCCAACTCCCTCCCTCACTCTCCCTCCCTCTCCTTTCCCCGACCCTCAGTCACTCCTTCCCTCCCTCCATAACTCCTCCCTGCTCCCTATCCCCTCCTATCCCTCTATTCCCCACTCCTCACCAGTTTGTGAGTGAGGCGGGACAAGCTGCCGCCGATGGGGCAGGAATGGGCGTCGCTATCCTGACCGTGGCATTGACTGACAGGAGAAACGTAGAAACATAGAAAATAGGTGCAGCAGGAGGCCATTCGGCCCTTCGAGCCTGCATCGCCATTCAATATGATCATGGCTGATCATCCAACTAAGTATCCCGTACCTGCCTTCTCTCCATACCCCCTGATCCCTCTAGCCACAAGGACTACATCTAACTCCCTCTTAAATATAGCCAATGAACCGGCCTCAACTACGTTCTGTGGCAGAGAATTCCACAGATTCACCACTCTCTGTGTGAAGATCCGACTGAAGGAAACTGCGCACGCGCGGTTTTTAAGATTTTTAAACCTCGATAACTTTTAAAATATACCACCGATCAGAAGGAAATGTGAAGAGAAAGAGATTAGTTAAAACAAATGTAGGTCCCTTGCAGTCAGAAACAGGTGAGTTGATCATGGGGAGCAAGGATATGGCAGACCAATTGAATAACTACTTTGGTTCCGTCTTCACTAAGGAAGACATAAATAATCTGCCGTAAATAGCAGGGGACCGCGGGTCAAAGGAGGACTTGAGTGAAATCCAGGTTAGTCGGGAAGTGGTGTTGGGTAAATTGAATGGATTAAAGGCCGATAAATCCCCAGGACCAGATAGGCTGCATCCCAGAGTACTTAAGGAAGTAGCTCCGGAAATAGTGGATGCATTAGTGATAATCTTTCAAAACTCATTAGATTCTGGAGTAGTTCCTGAGGATTGGTGGGTAGCAAACGTAACCCCTCTTTTTAAGAAGGGAGGGAGAGAGAAAACGGGGAATTACAGACCAGTTAGTCTAAGATCGGCAGTGGGGAAACTGCTAGAGTCAGTTATTAAAGATGGGATAGCAGCACATTTGGAAAGTGGTGAAATCATTGGACAAAGTCAGCATGGATTTACGAAAGGTAAATCATGTCTGACGAATCTTGTGGAATTTTTCGAGGATGTAACTATTAGCGTGGATAGGGGAGAACCAGTGGATGTGGTGTGTCTGGACTTCCAGAAGGCTTTCAACAAGGTCCCACATAAGAGATTAGTATACAAACTTAAAGCACACGGCATTGGGAGTTCAGTATTGATGTGGATAGAGAACTGGCTGGCAAACAGGAAGAAAAGAGTAGGAGTAAACGGGTCCTCTTCACAATGGCAGGCAGTGACTAGTGGGGTACCGCAAGGCTCAGTGCTGGGACCCCAGCTAATTACAATATACATTAATGATCTGGATGAGGGAATTGAAGGCAATATCTCCAAGTTTGCGGATGACACTAAGCTGGGGGGCAGTGTTAGCTGTGAGGAGGATGCTAGGAGACTGCAAGGTGACTTGGATAGGCTGGGTGAGTGGGCAAATGTTTGGCAGATGCAGTATAATGTGGATAAATGTGAGGTTATCCACTTTGGTGGCAAAAACAGGAAAGCAGACTATTGTCTAAATGGTGGCCGATTAGGAAAAGGGGAGATGCAGCTCGACCTGGATGTCATGGTACACCAGTCATTGATAGTAGGCATGCAGTTGCAGCAGGCAGTGAAGAAAGCGAATGGTATGTTAGCTTTCATAGCAAAAGGATTTGAGTATAGGAGCAGGGAGGTTCTACTTCAGTTGTATAGGGTCTTGGTGAGGCCACACCTGGAGTATTGCGTACAGTTCTGGTCTCCAAATCTGAGGAAAGACATTATTGCCACAGAGGGAGTGCAGAGAAAGTTCACCAGACTGATTCCTGGGATGTCAGGACTGTCTTATGAAGAAAGACTGGATAGACTCGGTTTATACTCTCTAGAATTTAGGAAATTGAGAGGAGATCTTATAGAAACTTACACAATTCTTGTAAGGATAGGCTAGATGTAGGAAGATTGTTCCCGATGTTGGGGAGGTCCAGGACAAGGGGTCACAGCTTAAGGATAAGGGGGAAATCCTTTAGGACCGAGATGAGAAGGACTTTTTTCACACAGAGAGTGGTGAGTCTCTGGAACTCTCTGCCACAGAGGGTAGTTGAGGCAAGTTCATTGGCTGTATTTAAGAGGGAGTTACATGTGGCCCTTGTGGCTAAGGGGATCAGGGGGTATGGAGAGAAGGCAGGTACGGGATACTGAGTTGGATGATTAGCCATGATCATATTGAATGGCGGTGCAGGCTCGAAGGGCCGAATGGCCTACTCCTGCACCTAATTTCTATGTTTCTATGAAACTTGTTGCACTCGCAGCGCAGGGGAATAATGAGTAACCTGGCAAAAAATCGTAGCATTATGGCGTGCCATTTTGGCCCAAATTGAAAAAACCCGCGAACCGGAAGAGCACAAGATCAGAGGTTTAGTTCTGTATAGAGAGATAGAAGATAGATTAGACAGGGGGGCTTCAAAGGGAAATGGCTTTAATAGTTGGAGTGGGCAAGTTAGCACTTTCCACGCAGCATGAATCTGATTCCTCTCACTCCAGCAGATTCCAGGCCCATCTCTTTGCAGAGTCTCTCCTGCCAGCGCCCCCCCCCCCCCCAGTACCCCTCCTGCCCCCAACTCCAGACACTCTCCCCCACCCACAGATACCCCTCCTGCCCCCAACTCCAGACACTCTCCCCCACCCACAGATCCCCCTCCTGCCCCCAACTCCAGACACTCTCCCCCACCCACAGATCCCCCTCCTGCCCCCAACTCCAGACACTCTCCCCCACCCACAGATCCCCCTCCTGCCCCCAACTCCAGACACTCTCCCCCACCCACAGATCCCCCTCCTGCCCCCAACTCCAGACACTCTCCCCCACCCACAGATCCCCCTCCTGCCCCCAACTCCAGACACTCTCCCCCACCCACACATCCCCCTCCTGCCCCCAACTCCAGACACTCTCCCCCACAGATCCCCCTCCTGCCCCCAACTCCAGACACTCTCCCCCACCCACAGTTCCCCCTCCTGCCCCCAACTCCAGACACTCTCCCCCACCCACAGATCCCCCTCCTGCCCCCAACTCCAGACACTCTCCCCCACCCACAGATCCCCCTCCTGCCCCCAACTCCAGACACTCTCCCCCACCCACACATCCCCCTCCTGCCCCCAACTCCAGACACTCTCCCCCACAGATCCCCCTCCTGCCCCCAACTCCAGACACTCTCCCCCACCCACAGATCCCCCTCCTGCCCCCAACTCCAGACACTCTCCCCCACCCACAGATCCCCCTCCTGCCCCCAACTCCAGACACTCTCCCCCACAGATCCCCCTCCTGCCCCCAACTCCAGACACTATCCCCCACCCACAGATCCCCCTCCTGCCCCCAACTCCAGACACTCTCCCCCACCCACAGATCCCCCTCCTGCCCCCAACTCCAGACACCCTCCCCCACAGATCCCCCTCCTGCCCCCAACTCCAGACACTCTCCCCCACCCACAGATCCCCCTCCTGCCCCCAACTCCAGACACCCTCCCCCACAGATCCCCCTCCTGCCCCCAACTCCAGACACTCTCCCCCACCCACAGATCCCCCTCCTGCCCCCAACTCCAGACACTCTCCCCCACCCACAGATCCCCCTCCTGCCCCCAACTCCAGACACTCTCCCCCACCCACAGATCCCCCTCCTGCCCCCCACTCCAGACACCCTCCCCCACAGATCCCCCTCCTGGCCCCAACTCCAGACACTCTCCCCCACCCACAGATCCCCCTCCTGCCCCCAACTCCAGACACTCTCCCCCACACACAGATCCCCCTCCTGGCCCTAACTCCAGACACTCTCCACCCACAGGTCCCCCTTCAGACTCTCTGCTCGAGTCACCTTCCCCTACTCTTTGTCCACTGTATCATGACCCCTCCATCGATACCTGAGCTTGTACCTGGTTCTGGGACGGTGGACAGATCCTCCTGGGGTTGGGCTGTTGTTTCCTGGGGTTCCCCAGTTGGTACGGAGTGTGGATCTGTAATAAAGTGTGGACAGACAGTGGGTGTAGTGGGGAAATGATCCCGCAGCTCTGCGGGATGGATGGAGACTGAAGTACATGGCATCGCCAGTCTCTGGTGAATACAACGGCTGTCTAGCCCTCTCCTGTGTCATTGCTCTGTTCCCCTCAGCATTACTCAATGCACTCCACCAGTCTCTCTGCCCTCCTCCTCTCCTTCACCTCTTCCCCATCATTCTCCTTCCCCCTCTCCACCGAGCCCGCACTCTCCCGCACACCCACTCCTCCAGAAATGTGTGAGAGTTTCAAGTTCCTAACCAAAGATATGACCAACAATTTGTCGTGGACCAACAACATGGAAGCAAGGTCCACAAAACCACAGCAATGTCTCCACTTCCTCAGGAGTCTGAGGAGATTTGCCTTGTCTCCAATGTCTCTTACACACGTCTACAGATGCACCATCGGTATCATACTGTGGGGTTGCATCACAGCTTGGTTTGTCAACAGCTCTGCCCAAGTTGTGGATGCTGCCCAGTCCGTCACACGGACCAGATATCCCAACATTGACTCCATCTACACTGCACACTACCCGAGGGAAACAGCCAAAATACTCATGGGCCTTTCCCACCCCGGTCATTCCTTCTTCTCCCCACTGCCGTCAGGCCAGAAGTTACAGAAGCCTGAAAGCACGCACCACCAGACTCAGAAACAGCTTCATCCCCTCTGTCATCAGGGTTCTGCATGGTCCTTCCATTTTCTAGAGCACAGTCCGATTCTCCAACCTAGCTCACTACAGACACGTGGCTTTTCATTGGAACTGTTGTGGTGCAATGCTGAGAGCTATATTCTGCTCTCTGGTACATTTCTCTTTGTTCAACCTTCTGTACTGGTGTATGGGTTAATTGTCTGTATGTTTAGTGTTATCTGATGTGAATGGATTGCATGTACACAACAGCTTTCCACTGTACCTCACCACATGTGACAAGAAACCTAAACTATCACAACTCATTATCCCTTCTACTGATCTTACATTTCTCATTCTTTGCACCATTTTGCCTCCTTGGTGCCCATAACCCCTCGGCTGTTGCTCTGCCCTGGTCTGATCCTCAGAGAAAACCCACCCCTGCTCACAACCCCAAGTTATAACCCTTCCTTGAAGCCTTGAACCCACCCCACTAACCACAAACTCCCGTGCCCATTAAACCCATGTGGAGACACAAGGAATTGCAGGAGCTGCTTTACAAAGAAAGACACAAAGTGTTGGAGTAACTCAGCGGGTAGGCAGCATTTCTGGAGTGGTTTACTCAACCATCCTCAATCCAAGGGTGAAGTCTGAAGAAGGGCCTCAACCTGAAACGTCACCTATTCCTTTTTTCCAGAGATGCTGCCTGACCCGCTGAGCTACTCCAGCATTTTGTGTCTATCAATCCAAGGGGGATTATTGTCCAGTGTTGAACAAACTACCGCCCTCTCCAAAAGCTGGCTGCAGGGTTAATGAGGACAAGCGATAACGTGTGAGAGGGCTTGGTACCTGAGGATGTGTTTCCCACTGGGACAGAAGACGGTTCCTGGGTGGATTCTCCAGTCGATGATCCCTGGGTCTGTTTCCCTGTGGACATCTGGTGATCTGGAATAATGGAACAGAGAAACGGGAGTGTGGCAACACCACAACAGGTCATCAGGCTGGAAAAAGAGGTTGGGAACTAAAGGACTGGAAGCGTCATCCAGTCTCTCATCATCAACTCTCCTTCCAAAACATGTCTCACTCCACGTGACTCCCCCACTCTGAGTTGGGGTGAAGTTCTGCACAAATGGACTTTAATCTGAGCATGTGTGAGGTTCTGCACTTTGGGAGGTCAAATATAAGGTGGAAATATGGCATTAATGCCAATGAGCATAGATATAGAGGTTCTAAGTCAGTAACAACCTTAACGTGGCAACACAGAAGATGCATTGATAAAGGAGGCATTTGGTATGTTTGCCTTCATCAATTGGGGCAGTGAGTATAAGATCAGGATGTTATGTTGCAGTTATATGGAGCTTTGATGAGGCTGCATTTGGAGTATTCTTTACCATTCTAGGAAGGATGTGTAGGCCACAGAGAGGACACAGACGGGCTTTACCACAATGCTGCCTGGATTAGAGCATGTACGCTATGAGGAGAGGATGAAGAAATCTGGTTTTCGCTGGTTGTTGAGGGCAAGTGTAGACCAGACGGAAGTAAATACAATTATGAGGCAGAGACAGAGTAACTGTTCATAATGGTTTCTCCACGATGGAAATGTCAAAGACAAGAGAGAATGGTTTTAACGTGGGAGGAGCAAAGTTTAAAGGGGATCAAGCTGCCAGAGGAGGTAGTTGAGGCTGGGCCTATCCCAACATTTAAGAAACACTTAGACAGGTACATGGTTAGGACAGGTTGAGAGGGATATGGGCCAAACGCTGGCAGGTGGGACAAGTGTAGCAGGGACATGTTGGCCGGTGTGGGCAAGTTGGGCTGAAGGGCCTGTTTCCACACTGTATCACTCTATGACTAGTGTAGCAGGGACATGTTGGCCGGTGTGGGCAAGTTGGGCTGAAGGGCCTGTTTCCACACTGTATCACTCTATGACTAGTGTAGCTGGGACATGTTGTCCAGTGTGGGCAAGTTGGGTGGAAGGGCCTGTCTCTATGCTGTATCACTCTATGACTAGTGTAGCTGGGACATGTTGTCCAGTGTGGGCAAGTTGGGCTGAAGGGCCTGTTTCCACACTGTATTACTCTATGACTAGTGTAGCTGGGACATGTTGGCCAGTGTGGGCAAGTTGGGTGGAAGGGCCTGTTTCCACGCTGTATCACTCTATGACTAGTGTAGCTGGGACATGTTGGCCGGTGTGGGCAAGTTGGGCTGAAGGGCTGTTTCCACACTGTATTACTCTATGACTAGTGTAGCAGGGACATGTTGTCCAGTGTGGGCAAGTTGGGCTGAAGGGCTGTTTCCACGCTGTATCACTCTATGACTAGTGTAGCTGGGACATGTTGGCCAGTGTGGGCAAGTTGGGTGGAAGGGCCTGTTTCCACACTGTATCACTCTATGACTAGTGTAGCAGGGACATGTTGGCCAGTGTGGGCAAGTTGGGCTGAAGGGCTGTTTCCACGCTGTATCACTCTATGACTAGTGTAGCTGGGACATGTTGGCCAGTGTGGGCAAGTTGGGCTGAAGGGCTGTTTCCACGCTGTATCACTCTATGACTAGTGTAGCAGGGACATGTTGGCCAGTGTGGGCAAGTTGGGCTGAAGGGCTGTTTCCACGCTGTATCACTCTATGACTAGTGTAGCTGGGACATGTTGGCCGGTGTGGGCAAGTTGGGCTGAAGGGCTGTTTCCACACTGTATCACTCTATGACTAGTGTAGCTGGGACATGTTGTCCAGTGTGGGCAAGTTGGGCTGAAGGGCCTGTCTCTATGCTGTATCACTCTATGACTAGTGTAGCTGGGACATGTTGTCCAGTGTGGGCAAGTTGGGCTGAAGGGCCTGTTTCCACGCTGTATCACTCTATGACTCTAGGTCATACATCTCCCCTTTAACATTATCCAATCCTCAAACACTGCACTTCCTTGTTCATCCTGGACTCTCTCTAAGGGACTCTCTCCTCCCCCCACACCAACTCCTCACCTCCCTCTGTGCCACACTGACTCCGTCCCCCACCCCTCGCTCTCTCCCCTCCTCTCCCCATCCCAAACTTCCACCTCCCCCGCCCCGCGCTCACTCCTCCCCCCCCCGGCGCTGTCTTTTGACCGTGACCTTTAAACATTTTTGGGTTACGCCCATAGTTGAGTTTGGCATTATGTTGGGCATGTACATCGTGGTCCCATGGGCCTGGTCCTGTGCTCCACTGTTCTATGTTCCACTATGATCCAGTTGCTTTTAATAATCTTTTGGTTAGGCACATGGTAACGTAGGAACTGGAGTGATATGTGTATCCAGAGGCCAGTTTAACTTGCATCATGTGCGGATATTGTGGGCCAAATGACCTGTCCCTGTGCTGTCCTGTTCCACATTTCATACTCCCCAACACTGATAACTGAGCTTGCAGACCCTGCTGGGTCACTGGTCAAACCCTGACCACAGTCTCCAGTCCTTGCTCCCTGGGGAACCTGAGTTGTGTCCGGCGGTGGATCTTGGGGAAAGGGGGAGGGGGGGCGCGGAGGGTGAGAAAGTAAAAACACATAAAATAGCTGATCAGGAGGGAAGTGGGCTGCAGATATGGCGTGTCAGCAGTCCGTGCTAACAGCAACACACACCAGGTCTCACATCTTGCCTTCAACATTATACACTCCTCAAATAGGGCCCAGCCACACTTCCATGTTCCTCCACGACTCTCTCCTGGGAACTCTCCCCTCCCTCCACACCTCATCTCCCCCCACGTCACACTGACACCACCCCTATCACTCACTATCTCCTGTCCCCACCCTCCCACCTCCCTTTGCCCCGTGCTCTCCTCCCTTGCCCTGCGCTCTCTCCTCCCTCTGGCCTTGACCTCTCCCCACACACCGCACTGTCCCCCCATCCCACATTCCCAGCTCCCCATCTCAATACCAGCTTCCCCACACCAAGTTCTCTTCTACCCACCCATCAGTCTCTCCCCCACCCTGCGCCCTCTCCTCCCTCTGGCCCTGGCCTCTCCCCCCAGACCACACTGTCCCCCCCATCCCATATTCTCTCCTCCCAATCCCATTGCCCCTCCCCCACCCCACGCTCTCTCCTGCCCCAACCCACACTCTCTCCTCCCCCACCCCACACTCTCTCCTGCATCAACCCACACTCTCTCCTCCCCCACCCCACACTCTCTCCTGCATCAACCCACACTCTCTCCTCCCCCACCCCACACTCTCTCCTGCATCAACCCACACTCTCTCCTGCATCAACCCACACTCTCTCCTGCATCAACCCACACTCTCTCCTGCATCAACCCACACTCTCTCCTGCATCAACCCACACTCTCACCTGCATCAACCCACACTCTCTCCTGCATCAACCCACACTCTCTCCTGCCCCAACCCACACTCTCTCCTGCATCAACCCACACTCTCTCCTGCATCAACCCACACTCTCTCCTGCATCAACCCACACTCTCTCCGGCATCAACCCACACTCTCTCCAGCCCCAACCCACACTCTCTCCTGCCCCAACCCACACTCTCTCCTGCATCAACCCACACTCTCTCCTGCTTCAACCCACACTCTCTCCTGCCCCAACCCACACTTTCTCCTCCCCCAACCCACACTCTCTCCTGCCCCAACCCACACTCTCTCCTGCCCCAACCCACACTCTCCTGCCCCAACCCACACTCTCCTGCCCCAACCCACACTCTCTCCTGCCCCAACCCACACTCTCCTGCCCCAACCCACACTCTCCTGCCCCAACCCACACTCTCTCCTGCATCAACCCCCACACTCTCCTGCCCCAACCCACACTCTCTCCGGCATCAACCCACACTCTCTCCTGCCCCAACCCACACTCTCTCCTGCATCAACCCACACTCTCTCCTGCATCAACCCACACTCTCTCCTGCCCCAACCCACACTCTCCTGCCCCAACCCACACTCTCCTGCCCCAACCCACACTCTCTCCTGCCCCAACCCACACTCTCTCCTGCATCAACCCACTCTCTCCTGCATCAACCCACACTCTCTCCTGCCCCAACCCACACTCTCTCCTGCCCCAACCCACACTCTCTCCTGCCCCAACCCACACTCTCTCCTGCATCAACCCACACTCTCTCCTGCCCCAAACCACTCTCTCCTGCATCAACCCACACTTTCTCCTGCATCAACCCACACTCTCTCCTGCATCAACCCACACTCTCTCCTGCATCAACCCACACTCTCTCCTGCCCCAACCCACACTCTCTCCTGCATCAACCCACACTCTCTCCTGCATCAACCCACACTCTCTCCTGCATCAACCCACACTCTCTCCTGCATCAACCCACACTCTCTCCTGCATCAACCCACACTCTCTCCTGCATCAACCCACTCTCTCCTGCATCAACCCACACTCTCTCCTGCCCCAACCCACACTCTCTCCTGCCCCAACCCACACTCTCCTGCCCCAACCCACAATCTCTCCTGCATCAACCCACAACCTCTCCTGCATCAACCCACAACCTCTCCTGCATCAACCCACAACCTCTCCTGCATCAACCCGCACTCTCTCCTGCATCAACACACACTCTCTCCTGCCCCAACCCACACTCTCCTGCCTCAACCCACAATCTCTCCTGCATCAACCCACACTCTCTCCTGCATCAACCCACACTCTCTCCTGCCCCAACCCTCACACTCTCCTGCATCAACCCACACTCTCTCCTGCCCCAACCCACTCTCTCCTGCATCAACCCACACTCTCTCCTGCATCAACCCACACTCTCTCCTGCATCAACCCACACTCTCTCCTGCCCCAACCCACTCTCTCCTGCATCAACCCACACTCTCTCCTGCCCCAACCCACACTCTCCTGCCCCAACCCACTCTCTCCTGCATCAACCCACACTCTCTCCTGCATCAACCCACACTCTCTCCTGCCCCAACCCACTCTCTCCTGCATCAACCCACACTCTCTCCTGCATCAACCCACACTCTCTCCTGCATCAACCCACACTCTCTCCTGCCCCAACCCACACTTTCTCCTGTATCAACCCACACTCTCTCCTGCATCAACCCACACTCTCTCCTGCATCAACCCACACTCTCTCCTGCATCAACCCACACTCTCTCCTGCCCCAACCCACACTGTCTCCTGCATCAACCCACACTCTCTCCTGCCCCAACCCACACTCTCTCCTGCCCCAACCCACACTCTCTCCTGCCCCAACCCACACTCTCCTGCATCAACCTACACTCTCTCCTGCATCAACCCACTCTCTCCTGCCCCAACCCACTCTCTCCTGCATCAACCCACACTTTCTCTTGCATCAACCCACACTTTCTCCTGCATCAACCAACACTCTCTCCTGCATCAACCCACACTCTCTCCTGCATCAACCCACACTCTCTCCTGCCCCAACCCACACTCTCTCCTGCATCAACCCACACTCTCTCCTGCATCAACCCACACTCTCTCCTGCATCAACCCACACTCTCTCCTGCATCAACCCACACTCTCTCCTGCATCAACCCACACTCTCTCCTGCATCAACCCACACTCTCTCCTGCCCCAACCCTCACACTCTCCTGCCCCAACCCACACTCTCTCCTGCATCAACCCACACTCTCTCCTGCATCAACCCACACTCTCCTGCCCCAACCCACACTCTCTCCTGCATCAACCCACACTCTCTCCTGCATCAACCCACACTCTCTCCTGCCCCAACCCACATTCCCTCCTGCATCAACCCACACTCTCTCCTGCATCAACCCACACTCTCCTGCCCCAACCCACACTCTCTCCTGCATCAACCCACACTCTCTCCTGCAACCCACACTCTCTCCTGCCCCAACCCACACTTTCTCCTGCATCAACCCACACTCTCTCCTGCATCAACCCACACTCTCTCCTGCCCCAACCCACACTCTCTCCTGCATCAACCCACACTCTCTCCTGCATCAACCCACACTCTCTCCTGCATCAACCCACACTCTCTCCTGCCCCAACCCACACTCTCTCCTGCCCCAACCCACACTCTCTCCTGCCCCAACCCACACTCTCTCCTGCCCCAACCCACACTCTCTCCTGCATCAACCCACACTCTCTCCTGCCCCAACCCACACGCTCTCCTGCATCAACCCACACGCTCTCCTGCAACAACCCACACTCTCTCCTGCATCAACCCACACTCTCTCCTGCATCAACCCACAATCTCTCCTGCATCAACCCACACTCTCTCCTGCCCCAACCCACACTCTCTCCTCCATCAACCCACACTCTCTCCTCCATCAACCCACACTCTCTCCTGCCCCAACCCACACTCTCTCCTCCATCAACCCACACTCTCCTGCATCAACCCACACTCTCTCCTGCATCAACCCACACTCTCTCCTGCCCCAACCCACACTCACTCCTCCATCAACCCACACTCTCTCCTGCATCAACCCACACTCTCTCCTGCATCAACCCACACTCTCTCCTGCCCCAACCCACACTCTCTCCTGCCCCAACCCACACACTCTCCTGCCCCAACCCACACTCTCTCCTGCATCAACCCACACTCTCTCCTGCATCAACCCACACTCTCTCCTGCATCAACCCACACTCTCTCCTGCATCAACCCACACTCTCTCCTGCATCACCCCACACTCTCTCCTGCCCCAACCCACACTCTCTCCTGCATCAACCCACACTCTCTCCTGCATCAACCCACACTCTCCTGTATCAACCCACACTCTCTCCTGCATCAACCCACACTCTCTCCTGCATCAACCCACACTCTCTCCTGCATCAACCCACACTCTCTCCTGCATCAACCCACACTCTCTCCTGCATCAACCCACACTCTCTCCTGCCCCAACCCACACTCTCTCCTGCATCAACCCACACTCTCTCCTGCATCAACCCACACTCTCTCCTGCATCAACCCACACTCTCTCCTGCATCAACCCACACTCTCTCCTGCCCCAACCCACACTCTCTCCTGCCCCAACCCACACTCTCTCCTGCATCAACCCACACTCTCTCCTGCATCAACCCACACTCTCTCCTGCCCCAACCCACACTCTCTCCTGCATCAACCCACACTCTCTCCTGCATCAACCCACACCCTCTCCTGCCCCAACCCACACTCTCTCCTGCCCCAACCCACATTCTCTCCTGCATCAACCCACACTCTCTCCTGCATCAACCCACACTCTCTCCTGCATCAACCCACACTCTCTCCTGCATCAACCCACACTCTCTCCTGCCCCAACCCACACTCTCTCCTGCCCCAACCCACACACTCTCCTGCATCAACCCACACTCTCTCCTGCATTAACCCACACTCTCTCCTGCATCAACCCACACTCTCTCCTGCCCCAACCCACACTCTCTCCTGCATCAACCCACACTCTCTCCTGCCCCAACCCACACTCTCTCCTGCATCAACCCACACTCTCTTCTGCATCAACCCACACACTCTCCTGCATCAACCCACACTCTCTCCTGCATCAACCCACAATCTCTCCTGCATCAACCCACACTCTCTCCTGCCCCAACCCACACTCTGTCCTGCATCAACCCACACTCTCTCCTGCCCCAACCCACACTCTCTCCTGCATCAACCCACACTCTCTCCTGCCCCAAGCCACACTCTCTCCTCCATCAAACCACACTCTCCTGCATCAACCCACACTCTCTCCTGCATCGACCCACACTCTCTCCTGCCCCGACCCACACTCTCTCCTGCCCCGACCCTCACTCTCTCCTGCATCAACCCACACTCTCTCCTGCATCAACCCACACTCTCTCCTGCCCCAACCCACACTCTCTCCTGCCCCAACCCACACTCTCTCCTGCCCCAACCCACACTCTCTCCTGCCCCAACCCACACTCTCTCCTGCATCAACCCACACTCTCTCCTGCATCAACCCACACTCTCTCCTGCATCAACCCACATTCTCTCCTGCCCCAACCCACACTCTCTCCTGCCCCAACCCACACTTTCTCCTGTATCAACCCACACTCTCTCCTGCATCAACCCACACTCTCTCCTGCATCAACCCACACTCTCTCCTGCCCCAACCCACACACTCTCCTGCATCAACCCACACTCTCTCCTGCATCAACCCACACTCTCTCCTGCATCAACCCACACTCTCTCCTGCCCCAAGCCACACTCTCTCCTCCATCAAACCACACTCTCCTGCATCAACCCACACTCTCTCCTGCATCAACCCACACTCTCTCCTGCATCAACCCACACTCTCTCCTGCATCAACCCACACTCTCTCCTGCATCAACCCACACTCTCTCCTGCATCAACCCACACTCTCTCCTGCATCAACCCACACTCTCTCCTGCATCAACCCACACTCTCTCCTGCATCAACCCACACTCTCTCCTGCATCAACCCACACTCTATCCTGCCCCAACCCACACTCTCTCCTGCCCCAACCCACACTCTCTCCTGCCCCAACCCACACTCTCTCCTGCATCAACCCACACTCTCTCCTGCATCAACCCACACTCTCTCCTGCCCCAACCCACACTCTCTCCTGCCCCAACCCTCACACTCTCCTGCATCAACCCACACTCTCTCCTGCCCCAACCCACACTTTCTCCTGTATCAACCCACACTCTCTCCTGCATCAACCCACACTCTCTCCTGCCCCAACCCACACTCTCTCCTGCCCCAACCCACACTCTCTCCTCCATCAAACCACACTCTCCTGCATCAACCCACACTCTCTCCTGCATCAACCCACACTCTCTCCTGCCCCAACCCACACTCTCTCCTGCATCAACCCACACTCTCTCCTGCATCAACCCACACTCTCTCCTGCATCAACCCACACTCTCTCCTGCCCCAACCCACACTCTCTCCTGCCCCAACACACACTCTCCTGCCCCAACCCACACTCTCTCCTGCATCAACCCACAATCTCTCCTGCATCAACCCACACTCTCTCCTGCCCCAACCCACACTCTCTCCTGCATCAACCCACACTCTCTCCTGCATCAACCCACACTCTCTCCTGCATCAACCCACACACTCTCCTGCATCAACCCACACTCTCCCTGCCCCAACCCACACTCTCTCCTGCATCAACCCACACTCTCTCCTGCATCAACCCACACTCTCTCCTGCATGAACCCACACTCTCTCCTGCATCAACCCACACTCTCTCCTGCATCAACCCACACTCTCTCCTGCATCAACCCACACGCTCTCCTGCATCAACCCACACTCTCCTGCATCAACCCACACTCTCTCCTCCATCAACCCACACTCTCTCCTCCATCAACCCACACTCTCCTGCATCAACCCACACTCTCCTGCATCAACCCACACTCTCTCCTGCATCAACCCACACTCTCTCCTGCCCCAACCCACACTCTCTCCTGCCCCAACCCACACTCTCTCCTCCATCAACCCACACTCTCTCCTGCATCAACCCACACACTCTCCTGCCCCAACCCACACACTCTCCTGCATCAACCCACACTCTCTCCTGCATTAACCCACACTCTCTCCTGCATCAACCCACACTCTCTCCTGCCCCAACCCACACTCTCTCCTGCATCAACCCACACTCTCTCCTGCCCCAACCCACACTCTCTCCTGCATCAACCCACACTCTCTCCTGCATCAACCCACACACTCTCCTGCATCAACCCACACTCTCTCCTGCATCAACCCACAATCTCTCCTGCATCAACCCACACTCTCTCCTGCCCCAACCCACACTCTGTCCTGCATCAACCCACACTCTCTCCTGCCCCAACCCACACTCTCTCCTGCATCAACCCACACTCTCTCCTGCCCCAAGCCACACTCTCTCCTCCATCAAACCACACTCTCCTGCATCAACCCACACTCTCTCCTGCATCGACCCACACTCTCTCCTGCCCCGACCCACACTCTCTCCTGCCCCGACCCACACTCTCTCCTGCCCCGACCCACACTCTCTCCTGCATCAACCCACACTCTCTCCTGCCCCAACCCACACTCTCTCCTGCCCCAACCCACACTCTCTCCTGCCCCAACCCACACTCTCTCCTGCATCAACCCACACTCTCTCCTGCATCAACCCACACTCTCTCCTGCATCAACCCACACTCTCTCCTGCATCAACCCACACTCTCTCCTGCATCAACCCACACTCTCTCCTGCCCCAACCCACACTCTCTCCTGCATCAACCCACACTCTCTCCTGCATCAACCCACACTCTCTCCTGCATCAACCCACACTCTCTCCTGCCCCAACCCACACTCTCTCCTGCATCAACCCACACTCTCTCCTGCCCCAACCCACACTCTCTCCTGCATCAACCCACACTCTCTCCTGCATCAACCCACACTCTCTCCTGCATCAACCCACACTCTCTCCTGCCCCAACCCACACTTTTTCCTGTATCAACCCACACTCTCTCCTGCATCAACCCACACTCTCTCCTGCATCAACCCACACTCTCTCCTGCCCCAACCCACACACTCTCCTGCATCAACCCACACTCTCTCCTGCATCAACCCACACTCTCTCCTGCATCAACCCACACTCTCTCCTGCATCAACCCACACTCTCTCCTGCCCCAACCCACACTCTCCTGCATCCACCCACACTCTCTCCTGCATCAACCCACACTCTCTCCTGCCCCAACCCACACTCTCTCCTGCATCAACCCACACTCTCTCCTGCATCAACCCACACTCTCTCCTGCCCCAACCCACACTCTCTCCTGCCCCAACCCTCACACTCTCCTGCATCAACCCACACTCTCTCCTGCCCCAACCCACACTTTCTCCTGTATCAACCCACACTCTCTCCTGCATCAACCCACACTCTCTCCTGCCCCAACCCACACTCTCTCCTGCCCCAACCAACACTCTCTCCTCCATCAAACCACACTCTCCTGTATCAACCCACGCTCTCTCCTGCATCAACCCACACTCTCTCCTGCCCCAACCCACACTCTCTCCTGCATCAACCCACACTCTCTCCTGCATCAACCCACACTCTCTCCTGCATCAACCCACAATCTCTCCTGCATCAACCCACACTCTCTCCTGCCCCAACCCACACTTTCTCCTGTATCAACCCACACTCTCTCCTGCATCAACCCACACTCTCTCCTGCATCAACCCACACACTCTCCTGCATCAACCCACACTCTCCCTGCCCCAACCCACACTCTCTCCTGCATCAACCCACACTCTCTCCTGCATCAACCCACACTCTCTCCTGCATGAACCCACACTCTCTCCTGCATCAACCCACACTCTCTCCTGCATCAACCCACACTCTCTCCTCCATCAACCCACACGCTCTCCTGCATCAACCCACACTCTCTCCTGCATCAACCCACACTCTCTCCTGCCCCAACCCACACTCTCTCCTGCCCCAACCCACACTCTCTCCTGCCCCAACCCACACTCTCTCCTGCATCAACCCACACTCTCTCCTGCATCAACCCACACTCTCTCCTGCATCAACCCACACTCTCTCCTGCCCCAACCCACACTCTCTCCTGCATCAACCCACACTCTCTCCTGCAGCAACCCACACTCTCTCCTGCATCAACCCACACTCTCTCCTGCCCCAACCCACACTCTCTCCTGCCCCAACCCACACTTTCTCCTGTATCAACCCACACTCTCTCCTGCATCAACCCACACTCTCTCCTGCATCAACCCACACACTCTCCTGCATCAACCCACACTCTCCCTGCCCCAACCCACACTCTCTCCTGCATCAACCCACACTCTCTCCTGCATCAACCCACACTCTCTCCTGCATCAACCCACACTCTCTCCTGCATCAACCCACACTCTCTCCTGCATCAACCCACACTCTCTCCTGCCCCAACCCACATTCCCTCCTGCATCAACCCACACTCTCTCCTGCATCAACCCACACTCTCTCCTGCATCAACCCACACTCTCTCCTGCATCAACCCACACTCTCCTGCCCCAACCCACACTCTCTCCTGCATCAACCCACACTTTCTCCTGCATCAACCCACACTCTCTCCTGCATCAACCCGCACTCTCTCCTGCATCAACCCACACTCTCTCCTGCATCAACCCACACTCTCTCCTGCCCCAAGCCACACTCTCTCCTCCATCAAACCACACTCTCCTGCATCAACCCACACTCTCTCCTGCATCAACCCACACTCTCTCCTGCATCAACCCACACTCTCTCCTGCATCAACCCACAATCTCTCCTGCATCAACCCACACTCTCTCCTGCATCAACCCACACTCTCTCCTGCATCAACCCACACTCTCTCCTGCATCAACCCACACTCTCTCCTGCATCAACCCACACTCTCTCCTGCATCAACCCACACTCTATCCTGCCCCAACCCACACTCTCTCCTGCCCCAACCCACACTCTCTCCTGCCCCAACCCACACTCTCTCCTGCATCAACCCACACTCTCTCCTGCATCAACCCACACTCTCTCCTGCCCCAACCCACACTCTCTCCTGCCCCAACCCTCACACTCTCCTGCATCAACCCACACTCTCTCCTGCCCCAACCCACACTTTCTCCTGTATCAACCCACACTCTCTCCTGCATCAACCCACACTCTCTCCTGCCCCAACCCACACTCTCTCCTGCCCCAACCCACACTCTCTCCTGCATCAACCCACACTCTCTCCTGCATCAACCCACACTCTCTCCTGCCCCAACCCACACTCTCTCCTGCATCAACCCACACTCTCTCCTGCATCAACCCACACTCTCTCCTGCATCAACCCACACTCTCTCCTGCCCCAACCCACACTCTCTCCTGCCCCAACACACACTCTCCTGCCCCAACCCACACTCTCTCCTGCATCAACCCACAATCTCTCCTGCATCAACCCACACTCTCTCCTGCCCCAACCCACACTCTCTCCTGCATCAACCCACACTCTCTCCTGCATCAACCCACACTCTCTCCTGCATCAACCCACACACTCTCCTGCATCAACCCACACTCTCCCT
This sequence comes from Raja brachyura, assembly GCA_963514005.1. The sequence continues at coordinate 42,529,639 of OY740805.1, read as the reverse complement.
GCCCCAACCCACACTCTCTCCTGCATCAACCCACACTCTCTCCTGCATCAACCCACACTCTCTCCTGCATGAACCCACACTCTCTCCTGCATCAACCCACACTCTCTCCTGCATCAACCCACACTCTCTCCTGCATCAACCCACACGCTCTCCTGCATCAACCCACACTCTCCTGCATCAACCCACACTCTCTCCTCCATCAACCCACACTCTCTCCTCCATCAACCCACACTCTCCTGCATCAACCCACACTCTCTCCTGCATCAACCCACACTCTCTCCTGCCCCAACCCACACTCTCTCCTGCCCCAACCCACACTCTCTCCTCCATCAACCCACACTCTCCTGCATCAACCCACACTCTCTCCTGCATCAACCCACACTCTCTCCTGCCCCAACCCACACTCTCTCCTGCCCCAACCCACACTCTCCTGCCCCAACCCACACTCTCCTGCCCCAACCCACACTCTCCTGCCCCAACCCACACTCTCCTGCCCCAACCCACACTCTCCTGCCCCAACCCACACTCTCACCTGCATCAACCCACACTCTCTCCTGCATCAACCCACACTCTCTCCTGCATCAACCCACACTCTCTCCTGCATCAACCCACACTCTCTCCTGCATCAACCCACACTCTCTCCTGCATCAACCCACACTCTCTCCTGCATCCACCCACACTCTCTCCTGCCCCAACACACACTCTCTCCTGCATCAACCCACACTCTCTCCTGCATCAACCCACACTCTCTCCTGCAGCAACCCACACTCTCTCCTGTATCAACCCACACTCTCTCCTGCATCAACCCACACTCTCTCCTGCCCCAACCCACACTCTCTCCTGCCCCAACCCACACTCTCTCCTGCCCCAACCCTCACACTCTCCTGCATCAACCCGCACTCTCTCCTGCATCAACCCACACTCTCTCCTGTATCAAACCACACACTCTCCTGCATCAACCCACACTCTCCCTGCCCCAACCCACACTCTCTCCTGCATCAACCCACACTCTCTCCTGCATCAACCCACACTCTCTCCTGCCCCAACCCACACTCTCTCCTGCCCCAACCCACACTCTCTCCTGCATCAACCCACACTCTCTCCTGCCCCAACCCCCACTCTCTCCTGCCCCAACCCACACTCTCCTGCATCAACCCACACTCTCTCCTCCATCAACCCACACTCTCTCCTGCATCAACCCACACTCTCTCCTGCATCAACCCACACTCTCTCCTGCCCCAACCCTCACACTCTCCTGCATCAACCCACACTCTCTCCTGCCCCATCCCACACTTTCTCCTGTATCAACCCACACTCTCTCCTCCATCAAACCACACTCTCCTGCCCCAACCCACACTCTCCTGCATCAACCCACACTCTCTCCTGCATCAACCCACACTCTCTCCTGCCCCAACCCACACTCTCTCCTGCCCCAACCCTCACACTCTCCTGCATCAACCCACACTCTCTCCTGCCCCATCCCACACTTTCTCCTGTATCAACCCACACTCTCTCCTGCATCAACCCACACTCTCTCCTGCATCAACCCACACTCTCTCCTGCATCAACCCACACTCTCTCCTGCATCAACCCACTCTCTCCTGCATCAACCCACACTCTCTCCTGCATCAACCCACACTCTCTCCTGCATCAACCCACACTCTCTCCTGCCCCACCCCACACTCTCTCCTGCCCCACCCCACACTCTCTCCTGCCCCAACCCACACTCTCTCCTGCCCAACCCACACTCTCTCCTGCATCAACCCACACTCTCTCCTGCCCCAACCCACACTCTCTCCTGCATCAACCCACACTCTCTCCTGCCCCAACCCACACTCTCTCCTTCCCCAACCCACACTCTCTCCTGCATCAACCCACACTCTCTCCTGCATCAACCCACACTCTCTCCTGCCCCAACCCACACTCTCTCCTGCATCAACCCACACTCTCTCCTGCATCAACCCACACTCTCTCCTGCCCCACCCCACACTCTCTCCTGCCCCAACCCACACTCTCTCCTGCCCCAACCCACACTCTCTCCTGCATCAACCCACACTCTCTCCTGCCCCAACCCACACTCTCTCCTGCATCAACCCACAATCTCTCCTGCCCCAACCCACACTCTCTCCTGCATCAACCCACACTCTCTCCTGCATCAACCCACACTCTCTCCTGCCCCAACCCACACTCTCTCCTGCATCAACCCACACTCTCTCCTGCCCCAACCCACACTCTCTCCTGCCCCAACCCACACTCTCTCCTGCATCAACCCACACTCTCTCCTGCATCAACCCACACTCTCTCCTGCATCAACCCACACTCTCTCCTGCATCAACCCACACTCTCTCCTGCATCAACCCACACTCTCTCCTGCCCCAACCCACACTCTCTCCTGCATCAACCCACACTCTCTCCTGCATCAACCCACTCTCTCCTGTATCAACCCACACTCTCTCCTGCATCAACCCACACTCTCTCCTGCCCCAACCCACACTCTCTCCTGCATCAACCCACACTCTCTCCTGCATCAACCCACACTCTCTCCTGCATCAACCCACACTCTCTCCTGCCCCAACCCACACTCTCTCCTGCCCCAACACACACTCTCCTGCCCCAACCCACACTCTCTCCTGCATCAACCCACAATCTCTCCTGCATCAACCCACACTCTCTCCTGCCCCAACCCACACTCTCTCCTGCATCAACCCACACTCTCTCCTGCATCAACCCACACTCTCTCCTGCATCAACCCACACGCTCTCCTGCATCAACCCACACTCTCTCCTGCATCAACCCACACTCTCTCCTCCATCAACCCACACTCTCTCCTGCATCAACCCACACTCTCTCCTGCATCAACCCACACTCTCTCCTGCATCAACCCACACTCTCTCCTGCATCAACCCACACTCTCTCCTGCATCAACCCACACTCTCTCCTGCATCAACCCACACTCTCTCCTGCATCAACCCTCACTCTCTCCTGCCCCAACCCACACTCTCTCCTGCCCCAACCCACACTCTCTCCTGCCCCAACCCACACTCTCTCCTGCCCCAACCCACACTCTCTCCTGCCCCAACCCACACTCTCTCCTGCATCAACCCACACTCTCTCCTGCATCAACCCACACTCTCTCCTGCATCAACCCACACTCTCTCCTGCATCAACCCACACTCTCTCCTGCCCCAACCCACACTCTCTCCTGCCCCAACCCACACTCTCTCCTGCCCCAACCCTCACACTCTCCTGCATCAACACACACTCTCTCCTGCCCCAACCCACACTCTCTCCTGCCCCAACCCACACTCTCTCCTGCCCCAACCCTCACACTCTCCTGCATCAACCCGCACTCTCTCCTGCCCCAACCCACACTCTCTCCTGTATCAAACCACACACTCTCCTGCATCAACCCACACTCTCCCTGCCCCAACCCACACTCTCTCCTGCATCAACCCACACTCTCTCCTGCATCAACCCACACTCTCTCCTGCCCCAACCCACACTCTCTCCTGCATCAACCCACACTCTCTCCTGCATCAACCCACACTCTCTCCTGCCCCAACCCCCACTCTCTCCTGCCCCAACCCACACTCTCTCCTCCATCAAACCACACTCTCCTGCATCAACCCACACTCTCTCCTGCATCAACCCACACTCTCTCCTGCCCCAACCCACACTCTCTCCTGCCCCAACCCACACTCTCTCCTGCATCAACCCACACTCTCTCCTGCATCAACCCACACTCTCTCCTGCATCAACCCACACTCTCTCCTGCATCAACCCACACTCTCTCCTGCATCAACCCACACTCTCTCCTGCATCAACCCACACTCTCTCCTGCATCAACCCACACTCTCTCCTGCCCCAACCCTCACACTCTCCTGCATCAACCCACACTCTCTCCTGCCCCATCCCACACTTTCTCCTGTATCAACCCACACTCTCTCCTCCATCAAACCACACTCTCCTGCCCCAACCCACACTCTCCTGCATCAACCCACACTCTCTCCTGCATCAACCCACACTCTCTCCTGCCCCATCCCACACTTTCTCCTGTATCAACCCACACTCTCTCCTGCATCAACCCACACTCTCTCCTGCATCAACCCACACTCTCTCCTGCATCAACCCACACTCTCTCCTGCATCAACCCACTCTCTCCTGCATCAACCCACACTCTCTCCTGCATCAACCCACACTCTCTCCTGCATCAACCCACACTCTCTCCTGCCCCACCCCACACTCTCTCCTGCCCCACCCCACACTCTCTCCTGCCCCAACCCACACTCTCTCCTGCCCCAACCCACACTCTCTCCTGCATCAACCCACACTCTCTCCTGCCCCAACCCACACTCTCTCCTGCATCAACCCACACTCTCTCCTGCCCCAACCCACACTCTCTCCTGCCCCAACCCACACTCTCTCCTGCCCCAACCCACACTCTCTCCTGTCCCAACCCACACTCTCTCCTGTCCCAACCCACTCTCTCCTGCATCAACCCACACTCTCTCCTGCATCACCCCACACTCTCTCCTGCATCACCCCACACTCTCTCCTGCATCAACCCACACTCTCTCCTGCCCCAACCCACACTCTCTCCTGCCCCAACCCACACTCTCTCCTGCCCCAACCCACACTCTCTCCTGCCCCAACCCACACTCTCTCCTGCCCCAACCCTCACTCTCTCCTGCCCCAACCCACACTCTCTCCTGCATCAACCCACACTCTCTCCTGCATCAACCCACACTCTCTCCTGCCCCAACCCACACTCTCTCCTGCCCCAACCCACACTCTCTCCTGCATCAACCCACACTCTCTCCTGCATCAACCCACACTCTCTCCTGCCCCAACCCACACTCTCTCCTGCATCAACCCACACTCTCTCCTGCATCAACCCACACTCTCTCCTGCCCCACCCCACACTCTCTCCTGCCCCAACCCACACTCTCTCCTGCCCCAACCCACACTCTCTCCTGCATCAACCCACACTCTCTCCTGCCCCAACCCACACTCTCTCCTGCATCAACCCACAATCTCTCCTGCCCCAACCCACACTCTCTCCTGCATCAACCCACACTCTCTCCTGCATCAACCCACACTCTCTCCTGCCCCAACCCACACTCTCTCCTGCATCAACCCACACTCTCTCCTGCCCCAACCCACACTCTCTCCTGCCCCAACCCACACTCTCTCCTGCATCAACCCACACTCTCTTCTGCATCAACCCACACTCTCTCCTGCATCAACCCACACTCTCTCCTGCATCAACCCACACTCTCTCCTGCATCAACCCACACTCTCTCCTGCATCAACCCACACTCTCTCCTGCCCCAACCCACACTCTCTCCTGCATCAACCCACACTCTCTCCTGCCCCAACCCACACTCTCTCCTGCATCAACCCACACTCTCTCCTGCATCAACCCACACTCTCTCCTGCATCAACCCACACTCTCTCCTGCATCAACCCACACTCTCTCCTGCCCCAACCCACACTCTCTCCTGCCCCAACCCACACTCTCTCCTCCATCAACCCACACTCTCCTGCATCAACCCACACTCTCTCCTGCCCCAACCCACACTCTCTCCTGCATCAACCCACACTCTCTCCTGCCCCAACCCACACTCTCTCCTCCATCAACCCACACTCTCCTGCATCAACCCACACTCTCTCCTGCATCAACCCACACTCTCTCCTGCCCCAACCCACACTCTCTCCTGCCCCAACCCACACTCTCCTGCCCCAACCCACACTCTCTCCTGCATCAATCCACACTCTCTCCTGCATCAACCCACACTCTCTCCTGCATCAACCCACACTCTCTCCTGCCCCAACCCACACCCTCTCCTGCATCAACCCACACTCTCTCCTGCCCCAACCCACACTCTCTCCTGCATCAACCCACACTCTCTCCTGCCGCAACCCACACTCTCTCCTGCCCCAACCCACACTCTCTCCTGCATCAACCCACACTCTCTCCTGCATCAATCCACACTCTCTCCTGCATCAACCCACACTCTCTCCTCCATCAACCCACACTCTCTCCTGCCCCAACCCACACTCTCTCCTGCATCAACCCACACTCTCTCCTGCATCAACCCACACTCTCTCCTGCATCAACCCACACTCTCTCCTGCATCAACCCACACTCTCTCCTGCCCCAACCCACACTCTCTCCTGCCCCAACCCACACTCTCTCCTGCCCCAACCCACACTCTCTCCTGCATCAACCCACACTCTCCTGCATCAACCCACACTCTCTCCTGCATCAACCCACACTCTCTCCTGCCCCAACCCACACTCTCCTGCATCACCCCACACTCTCTCCTGCCCCAACCCACACTCTCTCCTGCATCAACCCACACACTCTCCTGCATCAACCCACACTCTCTCCTGCATCAACCCACACTCTCTCCTGCCCCAACCCACACTCTCTCCTGCATCAACCCACACTCTCTCCTCCCGCACCCCAAGCTCTCTCCGGCGCCAACCCACACTCTCTCCTGCATCAACCCACACTCTCTCCTGCATCAACCCACACTCTCTCCTGCCCCAACCAACACTCTCCTGCATCAACCCACACTCTCTCCTGCCCCAACCCACACTTTCTCCTGCATCAACCCACACTCTCTCCTGCATCAACCCACACTCTCTCCTGCATCAACCCACACTCTCTCCTGCATCAACCCACACTCTCTCCTGCATCAACCCACACGCTCTCCTGCATCAACCCACACTCTCTCCTGCCCCAACCCACACTTTCTCCTGCATCAACCCACACTCTCTCCTGCATCAACCCACACTCTCTCCTGCATCAACCCACACTCTCTCCTGCATCAACCCACACGCTCTCCTGCATCAACCCACACTCTCTCCTGCATCAACCCACACTCTCTCCTGCCCCAACCCACACTCTCTCCTGCATCAACCCACACTCTCTCCTGCATCAACCCACACTCTCTCCTGCCCCAACCCACACTCTCTCCTGCCCCAACCCACACTCTCTCCTCCATCAACCCACACTCTCCTGCATCAACCCACACTCTCTCCTGCATCAACCCACACTCTCTCCTGCATCAACCCACACTCTCTCCTGCATCAACCCACACTCTCTCCTGCATCAACCCACACTCTCTCCTGCATCAACTCACACTCTCTCCTGCCCCAACCCACACTCTCTCCTGCCCCAACCCACACACTCTCCTGCATCAACCCACACTCTCTCCTGCATCAACCCACACTCTCTCCTGCCCCAACGCACACTCTCTCCTGCCCCAACCCACACTCTCTCCTGCATCAACCCACACTCTCTCCTGCATCAACCCACACTCTCTCATGCCCCAACCCACACTCTCTCCTGCCCCAACCCACACTCTCTCCTGCATCAACCCACACTCTCTCCTGCATCTACCCACACTCTCTCCTGCCCCAACCCACACTCTCTCCTGCCCCAACCCACACTCTCTCCTGCATCAACCCACACTCTCTCCTGCATCAACCCACACTCTCTCCTGCATCAACCCACACTCTCTCCTGCATCAACCCACACTCTCTTGCATCAACCCACACTCTCCCCTGCCCCAACCCACACACTCTCCTGCATCAACCCACACTCTCTCCTGCATCAACCCACACTCTCTCCTGCATCAACCCACACTCTCTCCTGCATCAACCCAAACTCTCTCCTGCATCAACCCACACTCTCTCCTGCCCCAACCCACACTCTCTCCTGCATCAACCCACACTCTCTCCTGCATCAACCGACACTCTCTCCTGCATCAACCCACACACTCTCCTGCATCAACCCACACTCTCTCCTGCATCAACCCACACTCTCTCCTGCCCCAACCCACACTCTCTCCTGCCCCAACCCACACTCTCTCCTGCCCCAACCCACACTCTCTCCTGCCCCAACCCTCACTCTCTCCTGCCCCACCCCACACTCTCTCCTGCCCCAACCCACACTCTCTCCTGCCCCAACCCACACTCTCTCCTGCATCAACCCACACTCTCTCCTGCCCCACCCCACACTCTCTCCTGCCCCAACCCACACTCTCTCCTGCCCCAACCCACACTCTCTCCTGCATCAACCCACACTCTCTCCTGCATCAACCCACACTCTCTCCTGCATCAACCCACACTCTCTCATGCCCCAACCCACACTCTCTCCTGCATCAACCCACACTCTCTCCTGCCCCAACCCACACACTCTCCTGCATCAACCCACACTCTCTCCTGCATCAACCCACACTCTCTCCTGCATCAACCCACACTCTCTCCTGCATCAACCCACACTCTCTCCTGCATCAACCCACACTCTCTCCTGCATCAACCCACACTCTCTCCTGCATCAACCCACACTCTCTCCTGCATCAACCCACACTCTCTCCTGCATCAACCCACACTCTCTCCTGCATCAACCCACACCCTCTCCTGCCCCAACCAACACTCTCCTGCATCAACCCACACTCTCTCCTGCCCCAACCTACACTTTCTCCTGCATCAACCCACACTCTCTCCTGCATCAACCCACACTCTCTCCTGCCCCAACCCACACTCTCTCCTGCATCAACCCACACTCTCTCCTGCATCAACCCACACTCTCTCCTGCATCAACCCACACTCTCTCCTGCATCAACCCACACTCTCTCCTGCCCCAACCCACACTCTCTCCTGCATCAACCCACACTCTCTCCTGCCCCAACCCACACTCTCTCCTGCATCAACCCACACTCTCTCCTGCATCAACCCACACTCTCTCCTGCATCAACCCACACTCTCTCCTGCATCAACCCACACTCTCTCCTGCCCCAACCCACACTCTCTCCTGCCCCAACCCACACTCTCTCCTGCATCAACCCACACTCTCTCCTGCATCTACCCACACTCTCTCCTGCCCCAACCCACACTCTCTCCTGCCCCAACCCACACTCTCTCCTGCATCAACCCACACTCTCTCCTGCATCAACCCACACTCTCTCCTGCATCAAACCACACTCTCTCCTGCATCAACCCACACTCTCTTGCATCAACCCACACTCTCCCCTGCCCCAACCCACACACTCTCCTGCATCAACCCACACTCTCTCCTGCATCAACTCACACTCTCTCCTGCATCAACCCACACTCTCTCCTGCATCAACCCACACTCTCTCCTGCATCAACCCACACTCTCTCCTGCATCAACCCACACTCTCTCCTGCATCAACCCACACACTCTCCTGCATCAACCCACACTCTCTCCTGCATCAACCCACACTCTCTCCTGCCCCAACCCACACTCTCTCCTGCCCCAACCCACACTCTCTCCTGCCCCAACCCACACTCTCTCCTGCCCCAACCCTCACTCTCTCCTGCCCCACCCCACACTCTCTCCTGCCCCACCCCACACTCTCTCCTGCCCCAACCCACACTCTCTCCTGCATCAACCCACACTCTCTCCTGCCCCACCCCACACTCTCTCCTGCCCCAACCCACACTCTCCTGCCCCAACCCACACTCTCTCCTGCATCAACCCACACTCTCTCCAGCATCAACCCACACTCTCTCCTGCATCAACCCACACTCTCTCATGCCCCAACCCACACTCTCTCCTGCATCAACCCACACTCTCTCCTGCCCCAACCCACACACTCTCCTGCATCAACCCACACTCTCTCCTGCATCAACCCACACTCTCTCCTGCATCAACCCACACTCTCTCCTGCATCAACCCACACTCTCTCCTGCATCAACCCACACTCTCTCCTGCATCAACCCACACTCTCTCCTGCATCAACCCACACTCTCTACTGCATCAACCCACACTCTCTCCTGCATCAACCCACACTCTCTCCTGCATCAACCCACACTCTCTCCTGCCCCAACCCACACTCTCTCCTGCCCCAACCCACACTCTCTCCTGCATCAACCCACACTCTCCTGCATCAACCCCCACACTCTCCTGCCCCAACCCACACTCTCTCCTGCATCAACCCACACTCTCTCCGGCCCCAACCCACACTCTCTCCGGCCCCAACCCACACTCTCTCCTGCATCAACCCACACTCTCTCCTGCATCAAACCACACCCTCTCCTGCCCCAACCAACACTCTCCTGCATCAACCCACACTCTCTCCTGCCCAACCCACACTCTCTCCTGCCCCAACCCACACTCTCTCCTGCATCAACCCACACTCTCTCCTGCATCAACCCACACTCTCTCCTGCATCAAACCACACTCTCTCCTGCATCAACCCACACTCTCTTGCATCAACCCACACTCTCCCCTGCCCCAACCCACACACTCTCCTGCATCAACACACACTCTCTCCTGCATCAACTCACACTCTCTCCTGCATCAACCCACACTCTCTCCTGCATCAACCCACACTCTCTCCTGCATCAACCCACACTCTCTCCTGCATCAACCCACACTCTCTCCTGCATCAACCCACACACTCTCCTGCATCAACCCACACTCTCTCCTGCATCAACCCACACTCTCTCCTGCCCCAACCCACACTCTCTCCTGCCCCAACCCACACTCTCTCCTGCCCCAACCCACACTCTCTCCTGCCCCAACCCTCACTCTCTCCTGCCCCACCCCACACTCTCTCCTGCCCCAACCCACACTCTCTCCTGCCCCAACCCACACTCTCTCCTGCATCAACCCACACTCTCTCCTGCCCCACCCCACACTCTCTCCTGCCCCAACCCACACTCTCTCCTGCCCCAACCCACACTCTCTCCTGCATCAACCCACACTCTCTCCAGCATCAACCCACACTCTCTCCTGCATCAACCCACACTCTCTCATGCCCCAACCCACACTCTCTCCTGCATCAACCCACACTCTCTCCTGCCCCAACCCACACACTCTCCTGCATCAACCCACACTCTCTCCTGCATCAACCCACACTCTCTCCTGCATCAACCCACACTCTCTCCTGCATCAACCCACACTCTCTCCTGCATCAACCCACACTCTCTCCTGCATCAACCCACACTCTCTCCTGCATCAACCCACACTCTCTCCTGCATCAACCCACACTCTCTCCTGCATCAACCCACACTCTCTCCTGCATCAACCCACACTCTCTCCTGCCCCAACCCACACTCTCTCCTGCCCCAACCCACACTCTCTCCTGCATCAACCCACACTCTCCTGCATCAACCCCCACACTCTCCTGCCCCAACCCACACTCTCTCCTGCATCAACCCACACTCTCTCCGGCCCCAACCCACACTCTCTCCTGCATCAACCCACACTCTCTCCTGCATCAACCCACACTCTCTCCTGCATCAACCCACACCCTCTCCTGCCCCAACCAACACTCTCCTGCATCAACCCACACTCTCTCCTGCCCCAACCTACACTTTCTCCTGCATCAACCCACACTCTCTCCTGCATCAACCCACACTCTCTCCTGCCCCAACCTACACTCTCTCCTGCATCAACCCACACTCTCTCCTGCATCAACCCACACTCTCTCCTGCATCAACCCACACTCTCTCCTGCATCAACCCACACTCTCTCCTGCCCCAACCCACACTCTCTCCTGCATCAACCCACACTCTCTCCTGCCCCAACCCACACTCTCTCCTGCATCAACCCACACTCTCTCCTGCATCAACCCACACTCTCTCCTGCATCAACCCACACTCTCTCCTGCATCAACCCACACTCTCTCCTGCCCCAACCCACACTCTCTCCTGCCCCAACCCACACTCTCTCCTCCATCAACCCACACTCTCCTGCATCAACCCACACTCTCTCCTGCATCAACCCACACTCTCTCCTGCCCCAACCCACACTCTCTCCTGCCCCAACCCACACTCTCCTGCCCCAACCCACACTCTCTCCTGTATCAACCCACACTCTCTCCTGCATCAACCCACTCTCTCCTGCATCAACCCACACTCTCTCCTGCCCCAACCCACACTCTCTCCTGCATCAACCCACACTCTCTCCTGCATCAACCCACACTCTCTACTGCATCAACCCACACTCTCTCCTGCATCAACCCACACTCTCTCCTGCATCAACCCACACTCTCTCCTGCCCCAACCCACACTCTCTCCTGCCCCAACCCACACTCTCTCCTGCATCAACCCACACTCTCCTGCATCAACCCCCACACTCTCCTGCCCCAACCCACACTCTCTCCTGCATCAACCCACACTCTCTCCGGCCCCAACCCACACTCTCTCCTGCATCAACCCACACTCTCTCCTGCATCAACCCACACTCTCTCCTGCATCAACCCACACCCTCTCCTGCCCCAACCAACACTCTCCTGCATCAACCCACACTCTCTCCTGCCCCAACCCACACTCTCTCCTGCCCCAACCCACACTCTCTCCTGCATCAACCCACACTCTCTCCTGCATCAACCCACACTCTCTCCTGCCCCAACCCACACTCTCTCCTGCCCCAACCCACACTCTCTCCTGCCCCAACCCACACTCTCTCCTGCCCCAACCCTCACTCTCTCCTGCCCCACCCCACACTCTCTCCTGCCCCAACCCACACTCTCTCCTGCCCCAACCCACACTCTCTCCTGCATCAACCCACACTCTCTCCTGCCCCACCCCACACTCTCTCCTGCCCCAACCCACACTCTCTCCTGCCCCAACCCACACTCTCTCCTGCATCAACCCACACTCTCTCCAGCATCAACCCACACTCTCTCCTGCATCAACCCACACTCTCTCATGCCCCAACCCACACTCTCTCCTGCATCAACCCACACTCTCTCCTGCCCCAACCCACACACTCTCCTGCATCAACCCACACTCTCTCCTGCATCAACCCACACTCTCTCCTGCATCAACCCACACTCTCTCCTGCATCAACCCACACTCTCTCCTGCATCAACCCACACTCTCTCCTGCATCAACCCACACTCTCTCCTGCATCAACCCACACTCTCTCCTGCATCAACCCACACTCTCTCCTGCATCAACCCACACTCTCTCCTGCCCCAACCCACACTCTCTCCTGCCCCAACCCACACTCTCTCCTGCATCAACCCACACTCTCCTGCATCAACCCCCACACTCTCCTGCCCCAACCCACACTCTCTCCTGCATCAACCCACACTCTCTCCGGCCCCAACCCACACTCTCT
>OY740805.1:42357793-42516328 GCA_963514005.1 Raja brachyura | reverse complement strand
GTCACGTTGGAGGTGGCGAAACTGGCGGAGGACTATCTGTTGTATGTGCCGGGTGAAAGGTGAGGACCAGGGGGACTCGGCCCTTGTTGTGAGTGGAGGAATAGGGAGAGAGGGCAGTGTTGCGGGGTAGGGAGGAGACCCTGGTGCGAGCCTCTTCTATAGTGGGGGAGGGGAAACCCCGTTCTCTGAAGAACGAGGATATTTGTGATGACCTGGTGTGGAACACCTCAACCTGGGAGCAGATGCGGCGTAGACGGAGGAATTGGGAATAGGGGATGGAGTCCTAACAGGAAGCAGGGTGGGAGGAAGAGTAGTCCAGGTAGCTGTGGGAGTCAGTTGGTTTGTAGTGGATGTCGGTCAGGAGTGTATCACCTGCAATAGAGATGGTGAGGTCAAGGAATGGTAGGGAAATGTCGGAAATGGTCCATTTCAAATTGCGTATTGCATAACAGAGCCAGAGCATCTTGTTGTTCCTCTGTTATATCGGTCCCGTCCAGGGTTCTGGCGAATGCCGTAATGCCTGAAGTCAACAGCTGTAAGATTTTCTGTCTCTTCAGCTCCTGGGCCCTGGTTCCGGGACTGATGTTCCCCCAGATGGGCATGTTGACTGTTGGGACATTCAGGGTTACACAATTTCCTGGGGCTTTATATTTCTCCATAGCCTCCGTCAACACCTGTTCCTGCAGCTGGTGGGTTGTGAGAACATTTATACTTGCCGCTAGTTTGGGTTGAAGCGGTTTTCCTGAATGTCCAGGCTTTGTAAATTTGGAGACCACCTCAAATAGCTCTTCCTGTGGAACTATTGGCGCAGTGGCCTCTTCTACTGTTGGCTCCTGCCCAACCCCTCATCGAAGTCAGCTAACCACTGACTTCTGGCGCTGTCGGCGGATGAGGGAGAAATACTTGTCGGACCCACAGCATGACTCCTGGATCGCTGGGATCCCCGCTCTTGATGTTACAGGTCTCTTTGGAGTGGCTGCTCTACCATTCGCTCCTTCCTGGCCATGCGACCGCCGCCGCAATAAGCGGACGACAAGTCGGCTTCCCCAGGTTCTTCATGCTGGGGAAGCCGACTTGGGGCTTCTACCAACGGACGAGGTGATGTCTAGGGTGCATTGGCAGGTAGTCGCTGCCTGCCGCTCCTGCGGGGCCGCACGACTCCCGCGTGGACTTGCCGCAAGTCCGCCGTCTTCCGGACTGTAGCGGCCCGCCTGTCTGGTTAGACAGAAGCGGAGATGAGTCGGTGCCGGCCGCCGCAGTGGGGCTCCCCGGCATCCGCGCGGGCTTACCGCCACCCCCGGTTACACGGGTCTGTGACGGCGCATGGTCGCTGGCTGCCGCCTCAGCGGGGCCGCACGACCGAAATCCGCTGCCACCGGCCTGCACTCCGGCAGCCTGTCCCGGTGGTGAGCCGGTACCTCCTGCTCCTGCAGGGCTGCCCGACTTCCCAGCAGATCCATCACTGGTCCGCAATCTAGCAGGTTACCCCCGGCGGCCTGTCGATGCCGTCCGCTGCAGCGGGGCTCGATCTGGACGCAGCTTTCCCCCTGGTCCGCCCTCTGGGGACCTGCAAAACAGGGGAAACAGAACGCGCCGCTGTCCGTGGCACGTTTTTACCTACCTGTTTGCCGCTAGCCCTGACTTTGGGCGATAGCGGCATGAAGCCAGGGTCTATACTACCCTGAATACACAAAAGGCCGGAGAAACTCAGCGGGTGCAGCAGCATCTAAGGAGCGAAGGAGATAGGCGACGTTTCGGGTCGAGACCCTTCTTCAGACTGGTCAGGGATCAGGGAAACGAGAGATATAGACGGTGATGTGGAGAGATAAAGAACAATGAATGAAAGATATGCAAAAAAGTATCGATGATAAAGGAAAAAGGCCATTGTAAGCTGTTTGTAGTGTGAAAATGAGAAGCTAGTGCGACTTGGGTGGGGGGGAGATCGAGAGAGGGAATGCCAGGACCCGAGGGCTGAGGGAGAGGTGGGAAGGGGAGGAGGCAGCAAGGGTTAACAGAATTGAGAAAATTCAATGTTTAAGCCCAGAGGATGCAGACTCCCCAAGCGGAATATGAGGTGCTGTTCCTCCAACTTGCGGTGTTGCTCACTCTGGCCGTGGAGGAGGCCCAGGACCGAGAGGTCGGATACGAAATGGGAGGGGGAGTTGAAGTGCTTAGCCACCGGGAGGTCGGGTTGGTTATTGCGGACCGAGAGGAAGTGTTCGGCGAAACGATCGCCAAGCCTCCGCTTGGTCTCACCGATATAGATCAGCCGGCATCTGGAGCAACGGATGCAGTAGATGAGGTTGGAGGAGGTGCAGGTGAACCTCTGTCAGACCTGGAAGGACTGCTTGGGTGCCTGAAATGAGTGGATGGGGGAGGTGAAGGGACAAGTGTAGCATCTCTTGCGGTTGCAAGGGAAAGTGCCCGGGGAAGGGGTGGATTGGGAGGGAAGGGAAGAATTGACAAGGCAGTTGCGGAGGGAACGGTCTTTGCGGAAGGCAGACGGGGGGAGATGGGAAGATGTGGCGAGTGAAGGGGTCACGTTGGAGGTGGCGAAACTGGCGGAGGACTATGTGTTGTATGCGCTGGCTGGTGGGGTGAAAGGTGAGGACCAGGGGGACATTTGTGATGACCTGGTGTGGAATACCTCATCCTGGGAGCAGATGCGGCGTAGACGGAGGGATTGGGAATAGGGGATGGAGTCCTTACAGGAAGCAGGGTGGGAGGAAGAGTAGTCCAGGTAGCTGTGGGAGTCAGGTGGTTTGTATTGGATGTCAGTCAGGAGTGTATCACCTGCAATAGAGATGGTGAGGTCAAGGAATGGTAGGGAAATGTCGAAATGGTCCAAGTGTATTTGAGTGCCGGATGGAAGTTGGTGGTGAAATGGATGAAGTCAGTCAGTTGTGTGTGGGTGCAGGAGGTGACACCAAAGCAGTTGTCAATGTAACGGAGGTAAAGGTCGGGGGTGGGGCCCTGGTACGCAGAGAACAAGGATTGTTCGACGTACCCGACAAAGAGGCAGGCGTAGCTAGGGCCCATGCGTGTGCCCATAGCTACGCGTTCTATTTGGAGGAAATGGGAGGAGTCAAAAGAGAAGTTATTGAGGGTAAGGACCAACTCCGCTAGGCGGAGGAGGGTGTCAGTGGACGGGTATGGGTTGCTCCTCTGGTCGAGGAAGTACCGGAGGGCTTTGAGACCATCCTGGTGGGGGATGGAGGTGTGGAGTGACCGGACGTCCATGTGACTGGACCGTGCTTAGATGCTGCTGCACCCGCTGAGTTTCTCCAGCCTTTTGTGTACCCTCGATTTTCCAGCAGTTCCTTCTTTAACACTCTATACTACCCTGCTCCTGCGCAGTGCTCCGACCACCATGCAGCTCTATCCCCTGCTGTGATGGAGAGTCGGGCCCTGCCAACTCCGCAGGGCTGCCCAACTACCGCGGCTTTTTCCCCGCCCGCAGAGCGGGTGCTGCCGGTGTTGCGGGCAGCTCCGAGGATATCGGCCGCTGACTTCCCTCCGAAGTCCCGCGGCTCTTGGAAGCTTTCGCCTTCCCTTTTTTCTCCATCGCACCTGTAAGTAGAGTAACTAAGCTTACAGGGACAACCAGCTCAAGGTTAGTAAAACTTACCTTAGAGCTTCTTTTGAAGGTGCGGTTGGGGAAGAGCACTCCCTCCCCCAGCTGTCGACTGCAAATGCGAGCAACCATATGTCGCGCATGCGTGCTGGCGGGGTCTTCACGAAGTCAATCACGTGACTCGGATATAAAATATATCCAAACAGAAATGTGCAACAGTTGTCGTTTGTCCACGCTCTCCGTCAGTGTAAGCTTCTGCTAATCTATCAACCAATTCCTCTCACCCTGTCTTGCTTCCACTGGTTCCGTTTGCCTGTGTTTGCCCCATATCCCGCTAAACATTTCCAATCCATGTGTCTGTCCAAATATATGTGTTAAAGAAGGAACTGCAGATGCTGGAAAATCGAGGGTACACAAAATGCTGGAGAAACTCAGCGGGTGCAGCAGCATCTATGGAGCCAAGGAAATAGGCAACGTTTCGGCCCGAAGCGTTGCCTATCTCCTTCGCTCCAGCATTTTGTGTGTCCTCTGTCCAAATATAGTTTACATGTTGTTATAGTACCCGCTTCAACGATCTCCCCCGGCAGTTAGTTCCATACACCCGCCACCCTCTGTGTGGAAAAGTTGGCACAGGTTTCCACGAAATCTTTAAATTAAAACAGCGGATTCAGGACAGGGAGCTGTGGCTCTGAGAGGGCGCTCAGCCGTTCCACTTCAACCAATCGAATGACAAATGCAAGCAGATGGAATATGAGAGAGAGAGGTGTGTTATAGTGTGTGTATATAGTTATGTGTGTGTGCGTGTATAGTTATGTGTGTGTATATAGTTATGTGTGTTGTGTGGATATGTGTGTGTATATATAGTTATGTGTGTGTATATAGTCATGTGTGCTGTATGTGTGTATATATATCCGTGTGTGTGTATATATGTATGTGTGTATATGTGTGTGTGTGTCAGGCACGTGCGGTGAGTAATTAGTCAGGGTAGGCACTCAGTACGCTTAAAAAAATTAAACCGCGCATGCGCAGATTGTTCTCTCCGTTAAATACATTTAAAAATAAAATCAGTGACAATTCAATTTGCCTAAGGCTTCCTCGTCTCCTTTATTCTGAATTACTGAATTGGGGGAGGGGGGGAGGGTGAAGGGTAAGGGCAGATGGAAAGATGGAGAGATGGTGGGAAAAGCGGGAGCACAGGGATTAGTTAAATCAGTTGTCATCTTATTGAATGACAACACTTGTTCAAGGGACCAATTGGGGGAACATTTCCTTTCACAGCGTGTGAAGAGTCTGTGCCAGTGGTAAAGTTGTGGGGAGGGCACGAGTGTTGAGAAGGAGGGTGTCAGGGATACTGCCAGTAACTCACTCACAACTATCGCAGCTCTCCGGGCGCGAAGCCACGCACTGTAGCTGGGGATAGAAGCAGCTCGGGGAGCTACGAGCAGACACCGGGACCCAACAGCAGAACTGGCCGCAACTTCAGTGCCTTCTGCCGGCCCGCTCACCTTTGGCAGTGTTCTCCGTCGGAACACCTGTCACCTGCTGTTCGCCGACTTCGCTCATGTCAGCGGCTTCCTGCAAATCCTTAAATTCCCACAGCCGAGTAACCTCAAACGCGCTGTTGGAATTTGAGGACATGAGTGAGGCCAGCGAGCGGCAGGAGAGAGGTTTTTAGACGGAAAACTGCCAGAGGTGAGCGGGGACCGGCAGAAGGAGCTAAGGTGGCGGCCGGCCGCTCAGCCACCCAAGCTACTTCTCTCCCCCCCCCCCCCCCCGGCCTCAATGCGGTGGAATTCCACGCCTCCTTGCAAGGAGCGTCGCAAGTGGCAGTATCCCGATCCCCTCCTTCATAACATTCATGCCCTCCCCGCAACTTTACCCCGGGCCAGACTCCCCAAACACTTGGAAAGGAGGTCTCCCCCCACCCCCCGGGAAATACGATATTTAAAAACATTACCAATATATGTACTTACCACATCATTGGTACACTAGCTCCATTCTTCTCTCGCTGTTTCCTAACATACTTAAAATATTGACAAACCATATTTGAAAACCCCGCCAAGAAACTAGCGCTGCGCATGCGCAGTAGGATGATGCGCGTACGCAGTGTTACAAAGACAAAATTTCTGCTGCCTTCAGCCCCGCTTGAAACTGACGGCTTCAGGCAGCGCTGACGGCACGTGGGCTGCACAGACCTTCCCGTGCTACAAGCGCTGTGGATGAAAGGCACGGAGAATTATGCCTATGTAAGTGATCGGTCTCTTACATAGGCATAATTCTCCCATGCCTTCATTATTTATATTTAGTAATGACTATATTATAATTTTAGTCAGTGTAGGCAGTGCCTACCTTGCCTACCCTGACGGCACGTGGCTGGTGTGTGTGTATTTGTGAATGTGTGTGTATCTGTGTGTGTACATGTGTATATATATGTATATATATATATATATACACACATGTATATATATACACATGTATATATATATATATATGTATATATATGTGTGGGTGTATATGTAGATGTGGGTATATATGAGTATATATATATATATATATATATATATATATATACACACACACACACACACATATATATATATATATATATATGTGTATACATGTATGTGTGTGTTCCCCGGGGAGAGGGACCAGTGGCTGAGGATACAGCCACGGATGGAAGCTGGCAGAGAGCACGGTTGCAGAGTGGAGGATGCAGCTTCACCTCGCTGTTGTTCCCGGCTGGAGTTACCATCAGTGTCTGGAATCTGCCCTCGCCCTGTCTGCAGTCAACCCCAGCTAAAGCTTTTTGTTTCATCTCCAGAGTCTGAGGATCGATTTCACACCAAAGTGAAACACAGCTGTGATGGCCATTCACTGGAACCCTGACAACCAAGCGTTGAGAAGATTTACCCAACTTTGGTAATGTTTAATTTTCTTTAGTTCAGAGATACAGCATGGAAACAGGCCCTCCGGCCCACCGAGTCCACGCCGACCATCGATCGCCCGTTCACACATGCACAATGTCACTCCACGTTCTCATCCACTCCCTACACACGAGGGGCAAATTACAGAAGGCCAATTAACCTACAAACCTGTACCTCTGTGGTGTGAGAGGAAACCAGAGCACCCGGAGGAAACCCACACTGTCACATAGAGAACGTACAAGCTCCGCACAGACAGCACCTGTAGTCAGGATCGAACCCGGGTCTCTGGCGCTGTGAGGCACCTTCTTCTCCCCGCTCCCGTCCGGCAGAAGGTAGTGAAGCTTGAAAGTGCGCACCACCAGACTCGGGAACAGCTACTTCCCCTCTGTCATCAGGATTCTGAACTATGCTTCCATAAGCTAGGATACTGTCCGATCCACCTCTACCCCATTGCAGACATTGGACTTTGTCTGGAACTGATGTACTACAATGCTGAGAACTATATTCTGCACTCTGTATCTTCCCCTTTGCTCTACCTGTTGTACTTGAGTTTGGCCTGATTGCATCTATGTACGGTAGAACGGATCTGTTATGGACAGCAAGCAAAACAAGGCTTTTCACTGTACCTCAGTACAGGTGACATCAATAAAAACAATCATAAACACAAACCTGCACATTTCATGCGCAAACACGTCTAACCGCAAGTCTCTGTGCGTTTATAAAGCTTTGCGTAAGGTTTCCAAAACAAAATACATGTTCTGTACAGCCCCATTTATTTCTAGCACAGACATTCATTGGTGAAAATTACAAAAAACAATTTGAAGTATTCCCCGTTATACAGTTCATTTGTCGATGTCATGTCGACCTTATACAGAGAAGTGTCAGGTGTTGCATTTTGGGACGTGGAACAAGGCCAGGACCTTGACGGTAAATGGTGGGACTCTGGGTAGTGTTGTAGAGCAGAGGGATAGAGGAGTACAGGTGCATGGTTCCTTGAAGGTCGAGTCGCAGGTAGATAAGGTGGTCAACAAGGCTTTTGGCACTTTGGCCTTCATCAATCAGAGTACTGAGTATAGAAGTTGGGAGGTCATGATGCAGTTGTATAAGACGTTGATGAGACCGCATTTAGAATATTGTGTTCAGTTCCGGGCACCATGTTATAGGAAAGATACTGTCAAGCTTGAAAGGGTTCAGAAAAGATTTACGAGGATGTTGCCAGGGCTAGAGTGTGTGAGCTATAGGGAGAGGTTGAGTAGGCTGGGTCTCTATTCTGTGGAGTGTAGGAGGATGAGGTGTGATCTTATAGAGATGTACAAAATCACGAGAGGAATAGATGTGGTAGATACACAGAGTCTGTTGCCCAGAGTAGGGGAATCGAGGACCAGAGGACATAGGTTCATGGTGAAGGGGAAAAGATTTAACAGGAATCGGAGGGGTAACTTTTCGCACAGAGGGTGGTGGGTGTATGGAACAAGCTGCCAGAGGAGGTAGTTGAGGCTGGCACTATCCCATCGTTTAAGAAACAGTTGGACAGGTAGATGGACAGGACAGGTTTGACCTGTATCATCCTCTGGGGTCAGTTTGACCTGTATCATCCTCTTCACAGACTCTGCGGCGACTCCCAGACTCCACAACTGACTCCCCGCCACCTCCACCTCCCAATAATGTCTCCCCGATGTGAATCCCTCCAATCCCAGCACACACGGCCAGTGTGTAAACCTCTTCCCGGTGTCAGGGAGACTCCTCCGGGTCCCGGTCAGTCTCACCCTCTTCCGATCCTCAGACGCCTCGAGCCGCGGACCCGCTGTTTCCACATCCAGGGTGACGGAGACTGGGGGGAGAAGCAGAGAATCAGAGAGTTCCCGGGGGTCGGGGGGAGACTCGGGCAGCACGGCCCCGGGACCGGGGGAGAGGCCGCTCGGCCTCGGGCACAGGCGGGCGGAAACTGGACGATATCCCGGCGTTTACCCGCCCACCAACATCCCATGGACAAAAACATGTTCCCCGGAGTTTCCTCACTGTGGTGGAAGTGGAGGGGAACCCAGTTAACGGTGAGAAATAAAAACAAACAGCTGGAGGAAGTCCGCGGGTCAGGCAACACGTGTGTAAGGAAATGACAGAACACGTCTAGGGTCTGGACACTTCTTCATTCTCATGCTTCCCTCTGCTCCCTCCGTAGAAAGAGACAGGGGAAGGGGTGCAGCAAAACACTTTACTCTGTTTATCTATGAGTGTGTGTGTGTGTGCATGTGAGTGTGTGTTAGAGTGTGAATGTGTGTTAGTGTGAGAGAGTGTGTGGGTGTATGAGTGTGTGTGAGTGTGTGACTGTCTGTGTGTGTGTGTCACTGTGTGCGTGTTAGTGTGTTTTTAGTGTATGTGTTAGTGTGTGCCTGTCTGTGTGTGTGTGTGTGTGTGTGTACATACACACACACGTACATATATTTACCGGGCAAATCTGGTAATGCTCGCTCAGTGTGTGTGGTATTGTGGATAGTGAAGATGGTTGTCAAAAATTGCAGCAGGATCTTGATCGGTTGGGCAGATGGGCTGAGGAATGGTTGATGGTATTTAATACAGGATTAAATACAAACTTAATGTAGGAGTGCAGTAACATAGTTCCTTGAAAGTGGCGTCACAGGTAGATAGTGTGCTCATAAAGCGTTTCAGCACATTGGCCTTCATCAGTCACAGTATTGAGTATAGAAGTTGGGAGGTCACGTTGCGGATATATAAGACGTTGGTGATGCCACATTTGGAGTGTTGTGTTCAGTTCTGGGCACCATGTTATAGGAAATACGTTGTCAAGCTGTAAAGGGTACAGATAAGATTCACGAGGATGTTGCCAGGACTCGAGGGCCTGAGCTATAGGGAGAGGGTGAGCAGGCTAGGACTTTATTCCTTGTAGCGCAGGAGGATGAGGGGTGATCCTATAGAGGTGTACAGTATTGTGAGAGGAATAGATCGGGTAAACGCACAGAGTCTCGTCCCCAGAGTAGGGGAATCAACAGCCATAGATTTAAATAAAGGGGGGGGGGGGGGGGGGGGTGGGAGGAGAGTTAACAGGATCCTGCGAGGGAACTCTTTTACACAAAGGGTGATGGGATTATGGAACAAGCTGTGGGAAGAGGTGGTTGAGGCAGAAGTGTATAACATTATGACAGGCATAGAATGGGTGGACAGTCAGAACCTTTTCCCAGGGTCAAAATAATGAAAGACTCGAGGACATAGCTTTAAGGTGAGAGGGGCAAAGGTTAAAGGATTTGTGCGGGGCAAGTGTTTTTCCCAGTGTGGGGAGCACCTGGGATGTGCTGCCAGGGGTGGTGGTGGAGGCAGATACGATAGTGGCATTTTAGATAGACACCTGGATATACATGGAATGGAGGGATATGGATTATGTGCAGGCAGATAAGAGCTGGTCTTCGCACCATGTTCTGCACAGACATTGTGGGCCGAATGGCCTGTTCTTGTGCTCTACTGTTCTACGTTATATTGAACAAATTCATGATCTGCGCTATAGCCGACATAACACACACCAGATGGTTTTATTGAATTGTACATCAGCCTGTACTTACCATAATATCATTCCACATCCTCGTGCCCTGCACAAAACAGAAATATTTCACATTTTCACTACAACTAAAATTGGAAATAAAATAATGACAGCGGGAGCAAGGAACAAAGAGAGGGGGGCACAGTGACGCAGCTCTTCACAGCTCCAGGGACCTGGGTTCAATCCTGAATTTGAACAGTAGATACCAAATTGTACAGCAGAGCCAAGAAGGTAATAATCTCTGGATTGCTACTTGAGCCGAGAGCAAATTGGCATAGAGTTAACTTTCCGTAACAGGACGGAAAGTTAAAGAAGGGATAAGAGAGTAAGGTCAGGTAAAAGCAGAACTGGTGTGAGAGGAGGGGAGGTGAATACAGAATTAAAGGTGTTGTATTTGAATGTGTGCAGTAGAAGAAATAAAGTGGATGAGCTTGCAGCACAGTTACAGGTTGGTAGGCATGATGTTGTGGGAATTACATGTTGTGGGAATGACAGAGATGTGGCTGCAAGAGGATCGGAGCTGGGAGCTGAATATTCAGGGTTATACGTCCTATCGGAAAGACAGACAGGTGGGCAGAGCGGGTGAGGCAGCTCTGTTGGTAAGGAATGAAATTCAGTCCCTTGCGAGGGGTGGCATGGGATCAGTAGATGTGGAGTCATTGTGGATAGAGCTGAGAAATTATGCGGGTAAAATGTCTCTAATGGGAGTTATCTACTGGTCCCCAAACAGTAACCAGGATATAGGGTACAAGTTACATCAGAATATACAATTGGCATGTAAGAAAGGCATTACTATGGTGGTGATGGGAGATTTCAATATACAAGAAGGTTGGTACTGGACCCCAAGAAAGGGAATTTCTGGAATGCCTCCGAGATGGATTCTTAGAGCAGCTTGTGGTGGAGCCCACCAGCAAAAAATGAAACTCTGGATTTAGTGTTGTGTAATCAACCGGATTTGACAAGGGAACTCGAGGTAAAGGAACCACTAGGAGGTAGCGACCACTACATGATAAGATTCAACGTACAATTTGAGAGGGAGAAGGTGAAATCAGATGTGTCGGTATTACAGTTGAGCAAAGGGGACTATGGAGGCATGAGGGAGGAGCTGGCCAAAGTTGACTGGAAAGGGACCGTAGCAGGAATGAAAGTGGAACAGCAATGGCAGGAATTTCTGGGAATAATTTGGAAGATGCAGGATCTTTTCATTCCAAAGAAGAAGAAAGATTACAGGTGGAGAATGAGGCGACCGTGGCTGACAAGGGAAGTCAGGGACTGTATAAAACTAAAAGAGAAGGCGTATAACATTGCAAAGATTAGTGGGAAGCCAGAGGATTGGGAAGCTTTTGAAGAACAACAGAAGGTAACTAAAAAGGCAATACGATGAGGAAAGATGAAATATGAAGGTAAGCTAGCTGGAAATATCAAAAGGATAGCAAGAGTTTCTTCAGTTATACAAACAGTGAGGAAGATGTAAGAGTGTATGTTGGACAGCTGGAAAACGGTGCAGGAGATGTGATAATGGAGAATAAAGAAATGGCAGAGGAGTTGATGAATTTTTTTGCAACAGTCCTCACAGTGGAAGCCACCAGCAACGTGCCTGAAATGCAAGAGAGTCAGGGGGTGGAAGTTAGTGGAGTGGCTGTTACTAAGGAGAAGGTGCTTGGGAAGCTGAAAGGGCTGAAGGTGGATAAGTCACCTGGACTGGATAGACTGTACCCCAGGGTTCTGCACGAGGTGGCTTTAGAGATTGTGGAGGCATTAATACATAGATAGATACATAGCATCTGTGATATTTCAAGCATCACTAGAGTCAGGAGTGGTTCCAGATGATGGGAAATTTGCCAATATTACCCCGCTGCACAAGAAGGGAGCAAAGCAGAATATTGGGAATTATGGGCCGGTTAGTCTGGCTTCGATGGTTGGTCAGATCTTAAGAGACCATTATGAAGTCTGAGCTTACGGAGAACTTGGTTCATGATAAAAATAGGTCAAAGTCAGCACTGTTTTGTGAAGGGGAGGTCTTGCCTGACGAATCTGCAGAAATACTTTGCCGAAGTAAACAGCACGACAGTCAAAGGAGATTTACTGGTGTTGTTTATCTAGATTTTCAAAAAGCCTTTGATAAGGTGCCACACTTGAGGCTGCTCAGGAAGATGAGAGCCCATGGTATCAAAGGGCAGATACCAGCATGGATAGCAGGTTGGCTGGGTGGCAGAAGGCAAAGAGTGGCAATAAAGGGGGTTATTCTGGTTGGCTGCCAGTGACTAGCGGAGTTCTGTGGGGGTCGGTGCTGGGGCCGCTACTCTTCACGTTGTGTATTACTGATTTGGATGAGGGGATAGAAGGCTTTGTGGCCAAGTTTGCAGATGACACGAAAATAGGTGGAGGGGCAGGAAGTGTAGAGAAAGCAGGGACGCTACAGAAGGACTTGGACAGGTTGGGAGAGTGGGCAGAGAAGTGGCAAATGGAATGTAGTGGAGCAAAGTGTGGAGTCGTGCATTTTGGTGGCTGGAATATAGACGTAGACTATTTTCTAAATGGGGAGAGAATCCAGAAATTGGTGGTGCAAAGCGATTTGGGAATGCTGGTGCAGGATTCCCTGAAAGTTACTCTGCAAGTCCAATCAGTAGTAAAGAAAGCAAACTCAACGCTGCATAATCTATTGAACACTCCATTCTTTCTCAACTTTTCCTCATCTTTTTTGTTTACTCTCTTTTTATTAATTTCTATCTTTATAAAAACTGGAAAAAATATATAGAAGTACAATTATTATGCAATTGTTAATATAAATAATATTGATAATGTCCATCTACAACGAACAAATTACTTTTTATTATGTAGTTACTTCTAATTTAAAAAATTTAACAAAAAAAAAGAAAGCAAACTCAATGCTAGCGTTTATTTCAAGAGGGCTAGAACACAAAATTAGGGATGTAATGTTGAGGATCTATGAGGTACTGGTCTGGCCGCTTTTGGAGTATTGTGAGCAATGTTGCGCCCTGTATCCAGGGAAGGATGTGCTGGCTCCGGGGATGGTCCAGATGAATTTCCAAGAATGATCCCAGGAATGAGTGGTTTAACATACGATGAGCGTTTGTCAGCACTGGGCTTGTACTCGCTGGAGTTTAGATGAATGCTATTAAATAGCAAATAGATTTGGATAGAATGGATGTGGAGAGGTTGTCTCCACTAGTGGGAGAGTCGAGGACTAGAGGTCATAGCCTCAGAATTAAAGGATGTTCCTTTAGGAAAGAGATGACGAGGAATTTCTTTAGTTAGAGGGTGGTGAATGTGTGGAATTATTTGCCACAGACGGCGGTGGAGGTGAAGTCAATTGATATTTCTAAGGCAGAGATAGATAGATTCGTGATTAGTACTGGTATCAGGGGTGATGAGGAGAAGGCAGGAGAATGGGTAGAGATACATCAGCCATGATTGAATGGCGGAGTAGATATGTTGGGCCGAATGGCCTAATTCTGCTTCTATCACCTATGACCATGCGACCTTAAGACCTGACCTTGGAGACTTGTGGGGTGCACATATTCCCTGTGAGTCTGCAGGTTTCGTGTGGGTGCTGTGCCCCCCCCCTCCCCCCCCCCCCACCCCCCCCCCCCCACCCACATCCTAAAGACCGGAAGTTTGCTTATCTTTTACTCACCCGGAACAGAACCGGAGCAGATTGTCAGCCACTTGTTCACATCCCAAGGCCAGAAGAGAGGATAAAGTTTCTCCGTGAATGTGTTCCCAGTGAAGGTGTGGAGATGGGACTTGGTGTCCGCGTCGTAAAATGCAACTGTCCCGGACTCGTAACTGAGATAAACTCCCACCCTCCCGGGGATGGGACGGGCGGGGAGAGGGGATGTGACTGCATCAAACACGTCATCCCACCGCCTGATGCTCCAGACTCCAGTCTCCGGGGTCAGTGTGACCCATCCCTTCCTCTCCACAGACTCTGCGGCGACTCCCAGACTCCACCACTCACTCCCCGCCACCTCCACCTCCCAGTAATGTCTCCCCGATGTGAATCCCTCCGATCCCAGCACACACGGCCAGTATGTGAACCTCTTCCCGGTGGCAGGGGGACGCCTCCGGGTCCGGGTCCGGGTCCATCTCACCCTCTTCCGATCCTCAGACACCTGGAGCCGCGCATGCGCTGTTTCCACATCCAGGGTGACGGAGACTGGGGGGAGAAGCAGAGAATCACAGAGTCCCCGGGGGTCGGGGGGAGACTCGGGCACAGGCGGGCGGACAACTGACACCTTGCCCGGGGTTTCACCACAACAACATCGGGTGGACAACACACATCTGTCGCGGAGTTTCCAATTTGGGGTGGAAGTGGAGGGGAACCGGGTGCACGATGAGAAATAAAAACAAACTGCTGGAGGAAGTCAGCGGGTCAGGCAACTCATGTGTAAGGAAATGACACACATACTTATTCACACACACATACTCATTCACACACACACTCATTCGCACACACATACTCATTCCAACACACACACACTCATTCACACACATACACCCACACATTCATTCACACACACTCATTCACACACACAAATACACACACACACTCATTCACACACACACTCATTCACATACACACACACAAATACATGCACACACATACACACACGCATACACACACTAATTCACACACACACACACTAATTCACACACATACAGTCACACACACACATACACACACTCATTCATACACACACACACACACACCTACACACACTAATTCACACACATACACTCACACACACACATATACACTCACACACACACACTCATTCACACACATATGCGCACACACACACAGTGATGAATATTCACTTTCCAAGCCAAAGGCTTGTTCACTTCTCTGGCCCAAATGCTTTTTGCTAAACTCAGATTTTTAGCACAGCAACTGTGCAGGGTTCAAGATGTTTGTTGTTCAGTAAGTTATGAATCTAGGTAAGTAAGTAAGTTTATTGGCCAAGTATTCACATACAAGGAATTTGCTTTGGTGCTCCGCCATCAAATAACAACATGACATTGACAGTTATGAATCTCAGAAAACACTGAACATTAATAATAATAAAATATTAATGATAAAACACCATTGATCAAGCATGTGAACCAACAAAAATACCAGATCGAAGGGAGGAGGCTACAGATTTTTGGTTGTTGAGTAGAGCAACTGCTCGTGGATAAAAACTGTCCGTAGTCGCCTTCCAGAGGGAAATAATTCAAAGAGTTTGTGGCCAGGGTGATAGGGGTCAGAGATGATCTTGCCCGCTCGCTTCCTGGCCCTTGCAGTGTACAGTATATCAATGGAGGGAAAGTTACAGCCAAGAACCTTCTCTGCTGATCAGATGATTTGCTGCAGCCTCCACATGTCCTACTTGGTGGCTGAGCCAAACCAGACCATGATGGAGAAGATGAGGACAGACTACGATGGCCGTGTAGAATTGGACCATCATTGCCTGTGGCAGATTGTGCTTCCTCAGCTGCCGTAGGAAGTAAATCATCTGTTGTGCCTTTTTGACTGTGGAGTCGATGGCAGCCCCCCACTTGGAGATGATGGTTCCCAGGAACTTAAAATACTCCACAGATGTGACTGTGGTGTTGTTGGTGGTGAGTGGGGTGAGGGGAGGGGGAGTTCTCCTAAAGTCTACAATCAATTCCACTGTATTAAGAGCATTGAGCTCTAGGTTGTTACGAAGGCACCAGGAAGCCAGCTGTGACACTTCCTGTCTGTAGGCAGGAAGGCTCTGTAGGCTAATCATAGAAACATAGACAATAGGCGCAGGAGTCTGCCATTGGGCCCTTCAAGCCAGCACGGCCATTCAATATGATCATGGCTGATCACCCAGAATCAGTACCCTGTTCCAGCGTTCAACTCATATCCCTTGATTCCATTAGCCCTAAGAGCTAAATCTAACTCTTTCATGAGAACACCCAGTGAATTGGCCTTCACTACCTTCTGGGCCTGAGAATTCCACGAATTCACAACTCCCTGGATGAAAACGTTTTTCCTCCTCTCAATCCTAAATGGCCTGTCCCTTATTCTTAAACTGTGTAACTCCTGGTTTTGGACTCGTCCACCCCCAGTTTGAATTCCATTTGGAATATTTTGGAGGACCAGGAAACCAAGAACCAAGAACATCGGGAACATTTTTCCGGCATCTAGCCTGTCCAGTCCTTTAAGAATTGAAAATGTACCTATATGATCCCCTTTCATCCTTCTAAACTCAAGAGTATACAAGCCCGGCCGCTCCATTCTCTCAGCATATGAAAGTCCCGCGATCCCGGGAATTAACCTGGTGAACCGAAGCTGCACTCCCTCAATAAGAAGAACGTCCTTCCTCAAAGTAGGCGACCAAAACTGCACACAATACTCCAGGTGTGGTGTCACCAGGGCCCCGTACAACTGCAGTAGGACCTCTTAACGCCAGAGCAGCCATGGTGGCGCAGCGGTAAAGTTGCTGTCTTACATCGCTTGATACGCCGGAGACCCGGGTTCGATCCCGTCCACGGGTTCTGTCTGTATGCAGTTTGTGCGTTCTCCCCGTGACCGCGGGGTTTTTCTCCGAGATCTTCGGATTCCTCCCACACTCCAAAGACGTATGTAGTTTAATTCTTAATTGAAGCGGAGCACCCAGGAGGTACAGTGCGCTCTGCGTAGGATCAATCCACGCAAGGCTGCAGGCCCGGATGGAGTCCAGGGTAGGGTACTAAAGGACTGTACTGGACAGCTGGCGGAGGTATTCACGAGGATCTTCAACTTGTCTCTATCTCTGGCAACGGTCCCCATGTGCCTGAAGACAGTTACCATAGTGCCGGTGCCGAAAAAGTCTAAAGTCACCAACCTGAATGACTACCGCCCGGTTGCCCTGACTCCAATACCAATGAAGTGCTTTGAAAGGCTGGTCCTCTCCCACATCAAATCCTGCATCCCTGCATCATTGGACTCTCATCAATCCTCATACGTGAGGATGCTCTTCATTGACTATAGCTCTGCCTTCAATATGGTCATCCCCACCAAGCTCACCACCAAACTCCACCAGCTAGGCCTCAACTCACTGATATGCGATTGGATCCTGAATTTTCTGACGGAACGACCGCAGGCTGTGAGACTGGGGCCGCACCTGTCCTCCACTATCACCCTGAGTACCGGCACACCACAGGGCTGTGTACTGAGCCCCATGCTCTACTCCCTCTTCACCCACGACTGTGTCCCTGCATTTGACAACAACACCATTGTCAAATTTGCAGACGACACAACGGTGATCGGGCTGATCACCAACGGTGATGAAACAAACTATAGAGCGGGGGTGCAGAACCTGGCGGACTGGTGCTCACGGAACAACCTGTCGCTAAACACCTCCAAGACCAAGGAGCTGATTATCGACTTCAGGAAGTCACAGAATGGGGAATACGCCCCAATCTCCATCTATGGAGACAGTGTGGAGAGAGTGTCCAGCTTCAAGTTTCAGGGCGCTCAACCTCAGAGGACCTCACATGGTCCACCAACACCGCTGCGCTGGTCAAAAAGGCACAGCAACGACTGTTCTTCCTAAGAACATTGAAACGGACTGGTCTGCCCCAACAGCTGCTGACGACCTTCTACCGCTGCACCACAGAGAGCATACTAACGTATGGCATCTCTGTGTGGTATCTCAGCTGCCCGGAGGCGGAGAGGAGAGCTCTTCAGCGCGTTGTCCACAGAGCGCAACAGATTATTGGGACACCGCTACCAGCCTTGGAGGCCATCTACCACACACGGTGCCTCAGGAAGGCCGTCAGCTTACATAAAGACTCCTCTCACCCTTGTAATGGACTGTTCGAACTACACTTTTCCGGCAGACGTTACAAGGCCTTCTACGCCCGCACTACCAGACTCAGGAACAGCTTCATTCCCAGAGCAATAGTGGCTCTGAACTGGCCCTGCTGAGTACCCCCCACCCCCCCGCACCCCATGGACTGTCTCCCCCGGCCTCGCACCTTAGTCTGTGTTGATGTTACTGGTCAAATGTTCGTTTTTACAAACCTTGTTCTCGAGGGTTGCAAACCAAAATCTCGAACTTGCAAACCAAATCTCGTTGCACTTATGTGTAATGACAATAAAATATATTATTCTTATTAATTGACTTGGTAAATGTGTAAAGTGTCCCTAGTGTGTGTAGGATAGTATTAATGTGCGGACTCAGTGGGCCAAAGGGCCTGTTTTAACTCTAAACTAAAGTACATTTTTAAAAATCAAATGTTCTCGGCATGAAGGCCAACACTGTGCCTGCTGTGCCTGCACGCTTACTTTCAGTGGCTGATGTACAAGGACACCCAGATCTCATTGCACCTCTACTTTTCCTAATCTGACAATATTTAGATAATAATCTGCCTTCCAGCCCACCCCACTAGCCCGTCTGTCTTCAGAAAAGGAGCCGTTAATTCCTACTCTGTGCTTCCTGTCTGGCAACCAGTTCTCTATCCATTCAATACCCTTCCACCAATACCATGTGCTCTAATTTTGCCCACTAATCCCTTGTGTGGAAGTCCAGATATATCACATCCGCTGGCTCTCCTTTATCCATTCTACTTGTCACATCCTCAAAAAATTCCAGAAGATTAGTCAAGCATGATTTCCCCTTTATAAATCCCTGCTGACTTTGACCAATCTCGTCACTGCTTTCCAAATGTGTTGCTATAACATCTTTAACAATCGACTCAAGCACCTTCCCCACTACCGATGTAAGGCTAACTGGTCTACAATTCCCCGTTTTCCCCGAGAGAGGGGGGGGAGAGAGAGAAAAGTGTGGTTATATTAGCTACCCTCCAGTCCACAGGAAATGTCCCAGAATCGAGAGAACATTGGAAAATGATCACCAATGCATTCACGATTTCGATGGCCACCTCCTTGGGTACTCTGGGATGCAGACCATCAGGGATTTATCTGCCTTCAGTCCCAACAATTTACCCAACACCATTTCCTGACTAATGTGGATTCCCTTCGGTTCCTCCATCCCACTAGATCCTCGGTCCCCTAGTATTTCTGGGAGATTGTTTGTGTCTTCCTAAGTGAAGACAGAACCAAAGTACTTGTTTAACTGTTGTCCTCATCTGTTGAATTCTAAATGTCTCCCAGTCCTCTGGTTTCCTGCTTCCTCTGGCCAATATTTATGCCTCTTCCTTGGATTTAACACTATCCTTAATTTCTCTCATTAGCCACGGTTGAGCCGCCTTCACCAATTTATTTTTTTGTCAGACAGGGATGAACAGTGTGTGTAGTTCATCCATGTGATCCTTAAATCTTTGCCATTGCATCTCCACCGTCAACCCTTTTAGTATCATTTGCCAGTCTATCCCAGACAATTCCCGTCTCATACCATCAAAGTCTCTTTCCTGAAGGTCAGGACCCTGGTCTCTGAATTAACCGTGTCACTCTCCATCCTAATGCAGAATTCCACCACATTATGGTCACTGTTGCCCAAGGGGCTTTGTACAACAAGATGGCTAACTAATCCTTCCTCATTACACAATACCCAGTCTAGGATGACCTGCCCTCTAGTTGGTTCCTCTACATGTTGGCTTAGAAAACCATCCCGTATACACTCCGTGAAATCCTCCTCCTCAGTGTTGTTACCCATTTAGTCGGCCCAAAATATATGTAGATTAAAGTCACCCATGATAAGTGATGTACTGCGTGTTCCTCTGCTACTCATTCATATGTTATCCTCAATTGTAAGAATTGCACTAGTCTTTTGGAAATCCTTTGTAAACTATGACCTCCCTTAAAATTACTCCTCAAAATTAATCGCGCTTCATTAAAAAATATAACTGTGTTTATTCTGCGTCGTTAGCTGGAAGTAACCGCACCTTGGCTGGGAGGGAGGACACACGGCTGTAAATAGTGATTATTGACAACTAACCCCGTGCAGCTGTGACCAGAGTAGTGAAGTAAGTAAGTCTTTGAAATACAGGTCTAATCCCCTTATAGTGAGAGTACTTGTAGATACTTAGAACAGGTAAGACAAAGTCTTGATTTAAGTTTAGGCTCCCGGACGAGTAATCTCAATGTCATCACCACACACACACACACTCACGCGCACACATATGCAACACACACACACATGCACATGCACGCATATACACCACACACACACACACACACATACCCACACACACTCACGCATTCACACACACACGCCACACTCACACTATGGCACACGCACACGCGCACACACTCGCGCACACACACGTGCACACACTCACTCACACACACACCACACATGCATGCATATACACCACACACACACACGCGCGCGCACACACACACGTGCGCATGCACTCATTCACACGCGCACACACACACAATCATTCACATGCCACACTCACACTATGGCACGCACACACATACGCACCAAACTAACACACACGTACACTCATGTAAATTTAGATCTTACCTTCGTGGCCACGTATCCTTTTCCACTCTGAAAACAGTAACAACAAACAAGACAAAATAAAATTCTCTGGGATCTAATCTGTGATTAATTTCATAGCAAAGTGTATTAAATGTGTAAAGAAGCTCCTGGTGGAGCCGCTGCAGTATCAATACACGCTGTCCATGGGTGATAATGATGCTGCAAGTGAATGTTGCACGTGTGTGTGTGTGTGTGTGTGTGTGTGTGTGTATCTGTGTGTGTGTGTGTGTGTGTCTGTGTGTGTGTCTGTGTGTGTGTGTGTGTGTGTCTGTGTGTGTGTGTGTGTGTCTGTGTGTGTCTGTGTGTGTGTGTGTGTGTCTGTGTGTGTGTGTGTCTGTGTGTGTACTGCATACGTTTGCTATGTCGATTCATTCTCTCTCTCTCTGCCATTCTCTTCCCCCTCTCTCTCCCTCTTGCTCTCCCTCTCTCTCTCTCTCTCTCTCTCTCTCTCTCCCTCTCGCTCTCCCTCTCTCTCTCCCTCTCTCTCCCTCTCTCGCTCGCTCTCCCTCTCTCTCTCCCCCTCTCTCTCTCCCCCTCTGCCTCTCACCCACCCACCCTCTTCCTCTCTCTCTCATGCTCTTCATCTCTCTCTCCCCTCTCTCTCGTCAAGTTTTATTCGTCACATTAGACACAAAGTGCAAGTGAAATGAATTTGCCAGCAGCGGGACAATGATAAAGAACACACAATACACAATAAAAATGTAACCCAAACATCCAGCACAGCATTCCTCACTGTGGTGGAAGGCACAATGTTTGGCCGATCCTTCTCCATTTCCCCCCCGTGGTCGGGACCTGAACCCGCCGCAGTTGCCGCTGCGGGCGTCCAGATGTTCGGACAAGGCAAGTCCAGATAAGTCCTGAAGCGGTGCCTCCCCACCGGAGACCGCAGCTTCAAGATGGTGTAGGCCGCAGGCCGGCGGTCGGAGCTCCTCTCCAGGGATCCCCGGCGAGGGACCCCGCTCCTGATGGTAAGACCCTGGCTCGCCTGCGCCGTTCGGAGCTTCTTCTCCTCCTGGGTCTACAACGAGGGATCCCAGGCCTAGGTCACCGCCGGCTGGAGCTCCACAGACCACGGCCTCAGGCTGCTGCGGGCCAGCCAACGGAGCGCTCCCCTCCGGCCATTCCCGGTGTGGGCTCGCCCGCTGCTGAAGCCCCCGGAAAGGCCGCAGGGGAGGAGGCATGGAAACAGTCACCTCTCCGTGGAGGAGGCGACCGAAGCGGCTTCCCCCTTACAGCCCCCCCCCAATACCCATCCCAGACACACAGAGAAACATTAAAACAGATTGAAACACACTGAAATAACAAAACAAGCAGCAAGAACTAACACGCTGCTGGCAGGGCTGCCGCCTCGCAGCGCCCCCACCGTCTCCTTCTCTCTCCCTCTCTCCCTCCCTCTCCCTCCCCCCTCTCTCTCTCTCTCTCCAACCCTCTTCCTCTCTCACCCTCCCTCTCCTTCTCTCCCCCTCCCTCTCACTCTCTACCTCTCCCCTCCCCCTCTCTCTCCATCTATCTCCCCCTTTCTCACTCTCACCCTCCTTCGCCCCCTCTCTCCCTTCTCTCTCTCTCCCCCTCTCTCCCACTCTCTCTCTCCCCTCCTCTCTCCCTCCCTCTCTTTCTTCCTCTCTCCCTCCATATCTCTCACCCTCTTTCTCCTTCTCTCACCCACTCTCCATCCCTCTCTCCCTCCCTCTCTCCCTGCCCCTCTCCCCCTCCCTCCCCATCCCCCTCTCTTTCCCCCTCCCACTCTCCCTCCCACCCTCCACTCTCTCTGTCTCTCTCTCCCCCTCTCTCTCCCTCACTCCCTCTTCCCCTCTCTCTCCTCCTCTCACTCTCCCCTCCCTGTCTCTCTCCCCTCCCTCTCTTCCTTCCTCTCTCTCTCTCTCCCCCCCGCCCTCTCTCTCTCCCTGCCTTGCCCTCTCTCCTTCCCCTCCCTCCCCATCTCTCTCCCTCCCCCTCTCTCTCACTCCCCCTCTCCCTCTCTCTCTCCGTCTCCCCCTCCCCTTGTCTCTCACACCCTCCCTCGCTCTCTCTCTCCCCCTCTCCATCCCCTCCCCACTTTCTCTCTCTCCCCTCTCTTTTTCTCCATCTGCCTGCTCCTCTCTCTCCCTTCTCCTCCTCTCTCTCCCTTCCTCCCCCTCCCCCTCTCTACCCCTCCCTCTCTACCCCTCCCTCTCCTCCCCTATCTCCCCCTCCCACTCTCTCTTCCCCCTCCTCCCCTCTCCCTCTCCCCCCCTCTCTACCTCTCTCCCCCTCACTCCCTCCCCTTCTCTCTCTCTCTCTCTCTCTCCATCTCTCTCTCCCTC
Organism: Raja brachyura; assembly: GCA_963514005.1. The sequence goes on along the minus strand of OY740805.1, from coordinate 42,493,508 downwards.
TCTCTCTCTCCCCCCTCTCTCTCTCTCTCTCTCTCCCCCCTCTCTCTCTCTCCCCCCCTCTCCGTCCCTCTCCCTCTGACGCTCACCAACTCTCTCCTCACCATCTCCTCCCCCCCTCTCTCTCTCTCTCTCCCTCTCTCTCCCCCCCTCCTTCTCTCCCTCTCCCACCCTCTCTCCCTTTCTCTCTCTCTGCCTCCCCCTCACCCCTATCCTTCCACTCCCCCCTCTCTCTCTCCCCCTCTCTCTCTCCCCCTCTCGCGCTCCCCCTCCACACTCTCGCTCTCCCCTCTCGCCCCCTCCCCCCTCTCCATTGCCCTCCCCTCTCTCTATCGCCCCTTCCTCTCTCCCCCTCTCCTTAACACCCTCTCCTTCTCTATCTCTCTCTCTCTCTCTCTCTCTCTATCTCCCCCTCTCTATCCCTTCCCCTCTCTCCCTCCCCCCTCTCTCATTCCACCCCCCTCTCTCTCTCACCTCCCCTCTCTGTCTCTCTCTCTCTCTCACCTCCCCTCTCTCCCTCCCCCCTCTCTCATTCCGCCCCCCTCTCTCTCTCCCCTCTCTGTCTCTCTCTCTCACCTCCCCTCTCTCTCTCCCTCTCTCCCGTCTCTCTCTCTCACCCTCGGACCACGGGGGAACAGTGGGGAACATTGGGAAGAGAATGACTTTGGTGCCTTCCCTCACAGTGGGAAATGTTGATCCTGCTGTGTGGGGATGTTTTATGTTGAATTCTATCTACTCCATGTTGTGTTCTTTATTTTTACTGTATGGTGATTTCATTTCACTGTGCCAATTGGCACGTGACAAATAAATGCATCTTATCTTATCATCTTATCTCTCTCCCTCCCACTCTCCCCCTCCCCTCTCTATCCCTCCCTCTCCCTCTCTATCTCCCACTCCCTCGCTCCCCCTCCTCTCCTCCCCTCTCTCTCGCTTTCCCTCTCACCCTCCCCTTCTCTATCTCTCTCCCTCTCAATTCCTCCCTCTCTCTCCCTCTCTCTCTCTCTCTCTCTTTCTCTTTCTCTCTCTCTATAGACAGACAATAGTGCAGGAGTAGGCCACTCGGCCCTTCTAGCCAGCACCACCATTCAATGTGATCATGGCTGATCATCCACAATCAGTACCCCGTTCCTGCCTTCTCCCCATATCCCCGTGACTCCGCTATCTTTAACACTATCTAACTCTCTCACGAAAACATCTAGTGAATTGGCCTCCACTGCATTCTGAAGCAGAGAAGTCCCCTCTCCCCCTCTCTCTCCTTCCCCCTCTCAATCCCCCCTCCCCCTCTCCCCCTCTCTCTCCCCCCCTCTCCACCCCCTCTCCCCTTCCCACTCTCTCTCTCTCTCTGCCTCTCTCGCCCCTCCCCCTCTCTCAACTCCCCCTCTCCAACCTCCCCCTCTCTCCCCTCCCCCCCCTCCCCCCCTCTCTCTCACCCTCCCCCTCTATCCCTCTCTTTATCGCCCCCCCTCCTGCCCCCTCATCCCTCCCTCTCATCCTCCCCTTCTCTATCTCTCTCCCTCTCTATCTCCCCCTCTATCCCTTCCCCTCTCTCCCTCTCCCTCCCCCTCTCTCACCCCCCTCACTCTCCCTCCCTCTCTCTCTCCCCCCTCACTCTCCCTCCCTCTCTCTCCAACTCCCCTTCCCACTCTCTCTCCCCCTCTCTCGCCCCGTCACCCATCTCTCGCCCTCCCCCTCTCCATCGCCCCCCCTCCCCTCTCCTCCCTCCTCCCCTCTCTCTCCCTCTCATCCCATTCTTTATCTCTCACCCTCTCTCTCCCCCTCTCTATCATTTCCCCTCTCTATCCTTTCCCCTCTCTCCCTCCCCCTCTCTCTCATTCCCCCTCTCCACCTCTCTCCCTTCCCCTCTCTCTCACCTCCCTCTCTCTCTCCATCTCTCCCTCTCTCCCCCTCCCTGTCCCTCCTTCCCCCTCTCCCCCTCTCTCCCACCCCACTCTCTATCCCTCTCTTCCTCTCTATCTCCCACTCTCTATCGCTCTCTCCCCTCCTCTCTCTCCCTCCCCTCTCTATCTCTCTCCCTCCCCCTCCCCTCCCTCTATCTCTCTCTGTTGTGCACATGAATGTCTATCTCTCTAGCACTCTGCCTCGCCTCTTTTCACCCCTCTCTTCCTCTGTGTGTGAGTCTTGCTGTATGTGTGTGAGTGAGTGTGAATGTATGCGAGTGTGAGCGTGCGCACGCGCATGTGTGTGTGCGCGGGTTACACAAAAAGCTGGAGAAACTCAGCGGGTGCAGCAGCATCTAAGGAGCGAAGGAGATAGGCGACGTTTCGGGTCGAGACCCTTCTTCAGACCGTGTGCGCGTGTGTGTGTGAGTGTGAAAGAGCGTGTGTGTGAGTGCGTGTGTGTGAGTGTGTGTTTGTGAGGCAGCGTGAGGTGTAGATGGAATCAATGGTGGGGAGTGTGGTCTGTGTGGGACTGGGCTACATCTACAATGGTGGGGAGTGTGGTCTGTGTGGGACTGGGCTACATCTACAATGTTGGGGAGTGTGGTCTGTGTGGGACTGGGCCACATCTACAATGGTGGGGAGTGTGGTCTGTGTGGGACTGGGCAACATCCATAATGGTGGGGAGTGTGGTCTGTGTGGGACTGGGCTACATCTACAATGGTGGGGAGTGTGGTCTGTGTGGGACTGGGTCACATCTAAATTAGAAATGCGTGCAACAAGGGTAACACGGTTATAATGGGTGACTTCAATCTGCATGTAGATTGGGTAAATCAAATTGGCAGGGGTGCTGAGGAAGAGGATTTCCTGGAATGTATGCGGGATAGTTTTCTCAACCAACATGTGGAGGAACCAACGAGAGAGCAGGCTATTCTAGACTGGGTATTGAGTAATGAGGAAGGGTTAGTTAGCAGTCTTGTTGTGCGTGGCCCCTTGGGCAAGAGTGACCATAATATGGTTGAGTTCTTCATTAGGATGGAGAATGACAAAATTAAGTCAGAAACAAGGGTTCTGAACTTGAACAAAGGTAACTTTGAAGGTATGAGATGTGAATTGGCCAAGATAGACTGGCAGGTGATTCTTAAAGGGTTGACAGTGGATGTGCAATGGAAGGTATTTAAAGACTGCATGGATGAAGTACAAAAGTTGTTCATACCAGTTTGGCAAAAGAATAAATCGGGGAAGGTGGTGCATCCATGGATAACAAGGGAAATCAGGGATAGTATAAAAACAAAAGATGAGGCATACAAATTTGCCAGAAAAAGCAGCCTACCGGAGGACTGGGAGAAATTCAGAATCCAGCAGAGGAGGACAAAGGGCTTAATTAGGAAAGGGAAAATAGATTATGAAAGGAAACTGGCAGGGAACATAAAAACTGACTGCAAAAGTTTTTATAGATATGTAAAGAGAAAGAGACTAGTTAAAACAAATGTTGGTCCCTTGCAGTCAGAAACAGGTGAATTGATCATGGGGAACAAGGACATGGCAGACCAATTGAATAACTACTTTGGTTCTGTCTTCACTAAGGAAGACATAAATAATCTGCCGGAAATAGCAGTGGAACGGGGGTCAAATAAGATGGAGGAACTGAGTGAAATCCAGGTTAGCCGGGAGGTGGTGTTGGGTAAATTGAACGGATTGAAGGCCGATAAATCCCCAGGGCCAGATAGTCTGCATCCCAGAGTACTCAAGGAGGTAGCCACAGAAATAGTGGATGCATTAGTGATAATTTTTCAAAATTCCTTAGATTCTGGAGTAGTTCCTGAGGATTGGAGGGTAGCTAATGTAACCCCACTTTTTAAAAAAGGAGGGAGAGAGAAAGCGGGGAATTACAGACCAGTTAGTCTAACATCGGTAGTGGGGAAACTGCTAGAGTCAGTTATTAAAGATGGGATAGCAGCGCATTTGGAAAGTGGTGAAATCATTGGACAAAGTCAGCATGGATTTACGAAAGGTAAATCATGTCTGACAAATCTGATAGAATTTTTCGAGGATGTAACTAGTAGAGTGGATAAGGGAGAACCAGTGGATGTGTTATATCTAGACTTTCAGAAGGCTTTCGACAAGGTCCCGCATAAGAGATTAGCATACAAACTTAAAGCACACGGTATTGGGGGTTCAGTATTGATGTGGATAGAGAACTGGCTAGCAGACAGGAGGCAAAGGGTAGGAGTAAACGGGTCCTTTTCAGAATGGCAGGCAGTGACTAGTGGGGTGCCGCAAGGCTCAGTGCTGGGACCCCAGCTATTTACAATATATATTAATGATTTGGACGAGGGAATTCAATGCAACATCTCCAAATTTGCAGATGATACCAAGCTGGGGGGTATAGTTAGGTGTGAGGAGGATGCTTGGAGGCTGCAGGGTGATTTGGATAGGCTGAGTGAATGGGCAGATGCATGGCAGATGCAGTACAATGTGGATAAATGTGAGGTTATCCACTTTGGTGGCAAAAACATGAGGGCAGACTATTATCTGAATGGTGGCAGATTAGGTAAGGGGGAGATGCAACGAGACCTGGGTGTCATGGTACACCAGTCATTGAAAGTAGGCATGCAGGTGCAGCAGGCAGTGAAGAAAGCAAATGGTATGTTAGCATTCATAGCGAAAGGATTTGAGTATAGGAGCAGGGAGGTTCTACTGCAGTTATACAGGGTATTGGTGAGGCCACACCTGGAGTACTGCGTACAGTTTTGGTCTCCAAATCTGAGGAAAGACATCCTTGCCATAGAGGGGGTACAGAGAAGATTCACCAGACTGATTCCTGGGATGTCAGGACTTTCATATGAGGAAAGATTGGATAGACTCGGTTTGTACTCGATGGAATTTAGAAGATTGAGGGGGGATCTTATAGAAACCTACAAAATTCTTAAGGGGTTGGACAAGCTAGATGCTGGAAGATTGTTCCCGATGTTGGGGGAGTCCAGAACAAGGGGTCACAGTCTAAGGATAAGGGGGAATTCCTTTAGGACCGAAATGAGGAAAACATTCTTTACACAGAGAGTGGTGAGTCTCTGGAATTCTCTGCCACAGAAGGTAGTTGAGGCCAGTTCATTGGCTATATTTAAGAGGGCGTTAGATGTGGCACTTGTGGCTAAAGGGATCAGGGGGTATGGAGAGAAGGCAGGTACGGGATACTGAGTTGGATGATCAGCCATGATCACATTGAATGGCGGTGCAGCCTCGAAGGGCCGAATGGCCTACTCCTGCACCTATTTTCTATGTTTCTATGTTTCTACAATGGTGGGGAGTGTGGTTTGTGTGGGACTGGGCCACATCTACAATGGTGGGGAGTGTGGTCTGTGTGGGACTGGGCCACATCTACAATGGTGGGGAGGGTGGTCTGTGGGATGGACTGGGCCACATCTACAATGGTGGGGAGGGTGGTCTGTGGGATGCACTGGGCTACATCAACAATGGTGGGGAGTGTGGTCTGTGTGATGGACTGGGCTACATCTACAATGGTGGGGAGTGTGGTCTGTGTGATGGACTGGGCTACATCTACAATGGTGGGGAGTGTGGTCTGTGTGGGACTGGTCTGCATCTACAATGGTGGGGAGTGTGGTCTGTGTGATGGACTGGGCTACATCTACAATGGTGGGGAGTGTGGTCTGTGGGATGGACTGGGCTACATCTACAATGGTGGGGAGTGTGGTCTGTGTGGGACTGGGCCACATCTACAATGGTGGGGAGTGTGGTCTGTGTGGGACTGGGCTACATCTACAATGGTGGGGAGTGTGGTCTGTGTGGGACTGGGTCACATCTACAATGGTGGGGAGTGTGGTCTGTGTGGGACTGGGCTACATCTACAATGGTGGGGAGTGTGGTCTGTGTGGGACTGGGCCACATATACAATGGTGGGGAGTGTAATCTGTGTGGGACTGGGCTACATCTACAATGGTGGGGAGTGTGGTCTGTGTGATGGACTGGGCCACATCTACAATGGTGGGGAGTGTGGTCTGTGGGATGGACTGGGCTACATCTACAATGGTGGGGAGTGTGGTCTGTGCGGGACTGGTCTACATCTACAATGGTGGGGAGTGTGGTCTGTGTGGGACTGGGCTACATCTACAATGGTGGGGAGTGTGGTCTGTGTGGGACTGGGCTAGATCTACAATGGTGGGGAGTGTGGTCTGTGTGGGACTGGGCTACATCTGCAATGGTGGGGAGTGTGGTCTGTGTGGGACTGGGCCACATCTACAATGGTGGGGAGTGTGGTCTGTGTGGGACTGGGCCACATCTATAATGGTGGGGAGTGTGGTCTGTGTGGGACTGGGCCACATCTACAATGGTGGGGAGTGTGGTCTGTGTGGGACTGGGCCACATCTACAATGGTGGGGAGTGTGGTCTGTGTGGGACTGGGCTACATCTACAATGTTGGGGAGTGTGGTCTGTGTGGGACTGGGCCACATCTACAATGGTGGGGAGTGTGGTCTGTGTGGGACTGGGCCACATCCACAATGGTGGGGAGTGTGGTCTGTGTGGGACTGGGCCACATCCACAATGGTGGGGAGTGTGGTCTGTGTGGGACTGGGCCACATCTACAACGGTGGGGAGTGTGGTCTGTGTGGGACTGGGCCACATCTACAATGGTGGGGAGTGTGGTCTGTGGGATGGACTGGGCTACATCAACAATGGTGGGGAGTGTGGTCTGTGGGATGGACTGGGCCACATCTACAATGGTGGGGAGTGTGGTCTGTGTGGGACTGGGCTACATCTACAATGGTGGGGAGTGTGGTCTGTGTGATGGACTGGGCTACATCTACAATGGTGGGGAGTGTGGTCTGTGGGATGGACTGGGCTACATCTACAATGGTGGGGAGTGTGGTCTGTGTGGGACTGGGCCACATCTACAATGGTGGGGAGTGTGGTCTGTGTGATGGACTGGGCTACATCTACAATGGTGGGGAGTGTGGTCTGTGGGATGGACTGGGCCACATCTACAATGGTGGGGAGTGTGGTCTGTGTGGGACTGGGCTACATCTACAATGCTGGGGAGTGTGGTCTGTGTGGGACTGGGTCACATCTACAATGGTGGGGAGTGTGGTCTGTGTGGGACTGGGCTACATCTACAATGGTGGGGAGTGTGGTCTGTGTGGGACTGGGCCACATATACAATGGTGGGGAGTGTAGTCTGTGTGGGACTGGGCTACATCTACAATGCTGGGGAGTGTGGTCTGTGTGGGACTGGGTCACATCGACAATGGTGGGGAGTGTGGTCTGTGTGGGACTGGGCTACATCTACAATGGTGGGGAGTGTGGTCTGTGTGATGGACTGGGCCACATCTACAATGGTGGGGAGTGTGGTCTGTGGGATGGACTGGGCTACATCTACAATGGTGGGGAGTGTGGTCTGTGCGGGACTGGTCTACATCTACAATGGTGGGGAGTGTGGTCTGTGTGGGACTGGGCTACATCTACAATGGTGGGGAGTGTGGTCTGTGTGGGACTGGGCTAGATCTACAATGGTGGGGAGTGTGGTCTGTGTGGGACTGGGCTACATCTGCAATGGTGGGGAGTGTGGTCTGTGTGGGACTGGGCCACATCTACAATGGTGGGGAGTGTGGTCTGTGTGGGACTGGGCCACATCTATAATGGTGGGGAGTGTGGTCTGTGTGGGACTGGGCCACATCTACAATGGTGGGGAGTGTGGTCTGTGTGGGACTGGGCCACATCTACAATGGTGGGGAGTGTGGTCTGTGTGGGACTGGGCTACATCTACAATGTTGGGGAGTGTGGTCTGTGTGGGACTGGGCCACATCTACAATGGTGGGGAGTGTGGTCTGTGTGGGACTGGGCCACATCCACAATGGTGGGGAGTGTGGTCTGTGTGGGACTGGGCCACATCCACAATGGTGGGGAGTGTGGTCTGTGTGGGACTGGGCCACATCTACAACGGTGGGGAGTGTGGTCTGTGTGGGACTGGGCCACATCTACAATGGTGGGGAGTGTGGTCTGTGGGATGGACTGGGCTACATCAACAATGGTGGGGAGTGTGGTCTGTGGGATGGACTGGGCCACATCTACAATGGTGGGGAGTGTGGTCTGTGTGGGACTGGGCTACATCTACAATGGTGGGGAGTGTGGTCTGTGTGATGGACTGGGCTACATCTACAATGGTGGGGAGTGTGGTCTGTGGGATGGACTGGGCTACATCTACAATGGTGGGGAGTGTGGTCTGTGTGGGACTGGGCCACATCTACAATGGTGGGGAGTGTGGTCTGTGTGATGGACTGGGCTACATCTACAATGGTGGGGAGTGTGGTCTGTGGGATGGACTGGGCCACATCTACAATGGTGGGGAGTGTGGTCTGTGTGGGACTGGGCTACATCTACAATGCTGGGGAGTGTGGTCTGTGTGGGACTGGGTCACATCTACAATGGTGGGGAGTGTGGTCTGTGTGGGACTGGGCTACATCTACAATGGTGGGGAGTGTGGTCTGTGTGGGACTGGGCCACATATACAATGGTGGGGAGTGTAGTCTGTGTGGGACTGGGCTACATCTACAATGCTGGGGAGTGTGGTCTGTGTGGGACTGGGTCACATCGACAATGGTGGGGAGTGTGGTCTGTGTGGGACTGGGCTACATCTACAATGGTGGGGAGTGTGGTCTGTGTGGGACTGGGCCACATATACAATGGTGGGGAGTGTGGTCTGTGTGGGACTGGGCTACATCTACAATGGTGGGGAGTGTGGTCTGTGAGATGGACTGGGCTACATCTACAATGGTGGGGAGTGTGGTCTGTGTGGGACTGGGCTACATCTACAATGGTGGGGAGTGTGGTCTGTGTGGTACTGGGCCACATCTATAATGGTGGGGAGTGTGGTCTGTGTGGGACTGGGCTACATCTACAATGGTGGGGAGTGTGGTCTGTGTGGGACTGGGCTACATCTACAATGGTGGGGAGTGTGGTCTGTGTGGGACTGGGCCACATCTACAATGATGGGGAGTGTGGTCTGTGTGGGACTGGGCCACATCTATAATGGTAGGGAGTGTGGTCTGTGTGGGACTGGGCCACATCTACAATGGTGGGGAGTGTGGTCTGTGTGGGACTGGGCCACATCTACAATGGTGGGGAGTGTGGTCTGTGTGGGACTGGGCTACATCTACAATGGTGGGGAGTGTGGTCTGTGTGGGACTGGGTCACATCTACAATGGTGGGGAGTGTGGTCTGTGTGGGACTGGGCTACATCTACAATGGTGGGGAGTGTGGTCTGTGTGGGACTGGGCCACATATACAATGGTGGGGAGTGTGGTCTGTGTGGGACTGGGCTACATCTACAATGGTGGGGAGTGTGGTCTGTGTGGGACTGGGCTACATCTACAATGGTGGGGAGTGTGGTCTGTGTGGGACTGGGCCACATCTACAATGATGGGGAGTGTGGTCTGTGTGGGACTGGGCCACATCTATAATGGTAGGGAGTGTGGTCTGTGTGGGACTGGGCCACATCTACAATGGTGGGGAGTGTGGTCTGTGTGGGACTGGGCCACATCTACAATGGCGGGGAGTGTGGTCTGTGTGGGACTGGGCTACATCTACAATGTTGGGGAGTGTGGTCTGTGTGGGACTGGGCCAAATCTACAATGGTGGGGAGTGTGGTCTGTGTGGGACTGGGCCACATCTATAATGGTGGGGAGTGTGGTCTGTGTGGGACTGGGCCACATCTACAATGGTGGGGAGTGTGGTCTGTGTGGGACTGGGCCACATCTACAATGGTGGGGAGTGTGGTCTGTGGGATGGACTGGGCTTCATCAACAATGGTGGGGAGTGTGGTCTGTGTGATGGACTGGGCTACATCTACAATGGTGGGGAGTGTGGTCTGTGTGATGGACTGGGCTACATCTACAATGGTGGGGAGTGTGGTCTGTGTGGGACTGGGCTACATCTACAATGGTGGGGAGTGTGGTCTGTGTGGGACTGGGCCACATATACAATGGTGGGGAGTGTAGTCTGTGTGGGACTGGTCTACATCTACCATGGTGGGGAGTGTGGTCTGTGTGGGACTGGGCCACATCTACAATGGTGGGGAGTGTGGTCTGTGTGGGACTGGGCCACATCTACAATGGTGGGGAGTGTGGTCTGTGTGGGACTGGGCTAGATCTACAATGGTGGGGAGTGTGGTCTGTGTGGGACTGGGCCACATCTATAATGGTGGGGAGTGTGGTCTGTGGGATGGACTGGGCTACATCAACAATGGTGGGGAGTGTGGTCTGTGGGATGGACTGGGCTACATCTACAATGGTGGGGAGTGTGGTCTGTGTGGGACTGGGCTATATCTACAATGGTGGGGAGTGTGGTCTGTGTGGGACTGGGTCACATCTACAATGGTGGGGAGTGTGGTCTGTGTGGGACTGGGCTACATCTACAATGGTGGGGAGTGTGGTCTGTGTGGGACTGGGCTACATCTACAATGGTGGGGAGTGTAGTCTGTGTGGGACTGGGCTACATCTACAATGTTGGGGAGTGTGGTCGGTGTGATGGACTCGGCCACATCTACAATGGTGGGGACTGTGGTCTGTGGGATGGACTGGGCTACATCAACAATGGTGGGGAGTGTGGTCTGTGTGATGGACTAGGCTACATCTACAATGGTGGGGAGTGTGGTCTGTGTGGGACTGGGCCATATCTACAATGGTGGGGAATGTGGTCTGTGTGGGACTGGGCCACATCAACAATGGTGGGGAGTGTGGTCTGTGTGATGGACTGGGCTACATCTACAATGGTGGGGAGTGTGGTCTGTGTGATGGACTGGGCTACATCTACAATGGTGGGGAGTGTGGTCTGTGTGGGACTGGGCTACATCTACAATGGTGGGGAGTGTGGTCTGTGTGGGACTGGGCCACATCTACAATGGTGGGGAGTGTGGTCTGTGTGATGGACTGGGCTGCATCTACAATGGTGGGGAGTGTGGTCTGTGTGGGACTGGGCTACATCTACAATGGTGGGGAGTGTGGTCTGTGTGGGACTGGGCCACATCTACAATGGTGGGGAGTGTGGTTTGTGTGGGACTGGGCCACATCTACAATGGTGGGGAGTGTGTTCTGTGTGGGACTGGGCTACATCTACAATGGTGGGGAGTGTGGTCTATGTGGGACTGGGCTGCATCTACAATGGTGGGGAGTGTGGTCTGTGTGGGACTGGGCGACATCTACAATGGTGGGGAGTGTGGTCTGTGTGGGACTGGGCCACATCTACAGTGGTGGGGAGTGTGGTCTGTGTGGGACTGGGCCACATCAACAATGGTGGGGAGTGTGGTCTGTGTGATGGACTGGGCTACATCTACAATGGTGGGGAGTGTGGTCTGTGTGATGGACTGGGCTACATCTACAATGGTGGGGAGTGTGGTCTGTGTGGGACTGGGCTACATCTACAATGGTGGGGAGTGTGGTCTGTGTGATGGACTGGGCTACATCTACAATGGTGGGGAGTGTCGTCTGTGGGATGGACTGGGCTACATCTACAATGGTGGGGAGTGTGGTCTGTGGGATGGACTGGGCTACATCTACAATGGTGGGGAGTGTGGTCTGTATGGGACTGGGCCACATCTACGATGGTGGGGAGTGTGGTCTGTGTGGGACTGGGCTACATCTACAATGGTGGGGAGTGTGGTCTGTGTGGGACTGGGTCACATCTACAATGGTGGGGAGTGTGGTTTGTGTGGGACTGGTCTACATCTACAATGGTGGGGAGTGTGGTCTGTGTGGGACTGGGCCACATATACAATGGTGGGGAATGTAGTCTGTGTGGGACTGGGCTACATCTACAATGGTGGGGAGTGTGGTCTGTGTGATGGACTGGGCCACATCTACAATGGTGGGGAGTGTGGTCTGTGGGATGGACTGGGCTACATCTACAATGGTGGGGAGTGTGGTCTGTGTGGGACTGGGCCACATCTACAATGGTGGGGAGTGTGGTCTGTGTGGGACTGGGCTAGATCTACAATGGTGGGGAGTGTGGTCTGTGTGGGACTGGGCCACATCTACAATGGTGGGGAGTGTGGTCTGTGTGGGACTGGGCTACATCTACAATGGTGGGGAGTGTGGTCTGTGTGGGACTGGGCGACATCTACAATGGTGGGGAGTGTGGTCTGTGTGGGACTGGGCCACATCTACAATGGTGGGGAGTGTGGTCTGTGTGGGACTGGGCCACATCAACAATGGTGGGGAGTGTGGTCTGTGTGATGGACTGGGCTACATCTACAATGGTGGGAAGTGTGATCTGTGTGATGGACTGGGCTACATCTACAATGGTGGGGAGTGTGGTCTGTGTGGGACTGGGTCACATCTACAATGGTGGGGAGTGTGGTCTGTGTGGGACTGGGCTACATCTACAATGGTGGGGAGTGTGGTCTGTGTGGGACTGGGCCACATATACAATGGTGGGGAGTGTAGTCTGTGTGGGACTGGGCTACATCTACAATGGTGGGGAGTGTGGTCTGTGTGGGACTGGGCCACATCTATAATGGTGGGGAGTGTGGACTGTGTGGGACTCGGCTACATCTACAATGGTGGGGAGTGTGGTCTGTGTGGGACTGGGCTACATCTACAATGGTGGAGAGTGTGGTCTGTGTGGGACTGGGCCACATCTACAATGGTGGGGAGTGTGGTCTGTGTGGGACTGGGCCACATCTATAATGGTGGGGAGTGTGGTCTGTGTGGGACTGGGCCACATCTACAATGGTGGGGAGTGTGGTCTGTGTGGGACTGGGCCACATCTACAATGGTGGGGAGTGTGGTCTGTGTGGGACTGGGCTACATCTACAATGTTGGGGAGTGTGGTCTGTGTGGGACTGGGCCACATCTACAATGGTGGGGAGTGTGGTCTGTGTGGGACTGGGCCACATCTATAATGGTGGGGAGTGTGGTCTGTGTGGGACTGGGCCACATCTACAATGGTGGGGAGTGTGGTCTGTGTGGGACTGGGCCACATCTACAATGGTGGGGAGTGTGGTCTGTGTGGGACTGGGCCACATCTACAATGGTGGGGAGTGTGGTCTGTGTGGGACTGGGCCACATCTACAATGGTGGGGAGTGTGGTCTGTGGGATGGACTGGGCTACATCAACAATGGTGGGGAGTGTGGTCAGTGGGATGGACTGGGCTACATCTACAATGGTGGGGAGTGTGGTCTGTGTGATGGACTGGGCTACATCTACAATGGTGGGGAGTGTGGTCTGTGTGGGACTGGGCTACATCTACAATGGTGGGGAGTGTGGTCTGTGTGCGACTGGGCCACATCTACAATGGTGGGGAGTGTGGTCTGTGTGATGGACTGGGCTGCATCTGCAATGGTGGGGAGTGTGGTCTGTGTGGGACTGGGCTACATCTACAATGGTGGGGAGTGTGGTCTGTGTGGGACTGGGCCACATCTACAATTGTGGGGAGTGTGGTTTGTGTGGGACTGGGCCACATCTACCATGGTGGGGAGTGTGTTCTGTGTGGGACTGGGCCACATCTACAATGGTGGGGAGTGTGATCTGTGTGGGACTGGGCTACATCTACAATGTTGGGGAGTGTGGTCTGTGTGGGACTGGGCTACATCTACAATGGTGGGGAGTGTGGTCTGTGTGATGGACTGGGCTACATCTACAATGGTGGGGAGTGTGGTCTGTGTGGGACTGGGCTACATCTACAATGGTGGGGAGTGTGGTCTGTGTGGGACTGGGCTACATCTACAATGGTGGGGAGTGTGGTCTGTGTGGGACTGGGCTACATCTACAATGGTGGGGAGTGTAGTCTGTGTGGGACTGGGCTACATCTACAATGTTGGGGAGTGTGGTCGGTGTGATGGACTCGGCCACATCTACAATGGTGGGGACTGTGGTCTGTGGGATGGACTGGGCTACATCAACAATGGTGGGGAGTGTGGTCTGTGTGATGGACTAGCCTACATCTACAATGGTGGGGAGTGTGGTCTGTGTGGGACTGGGCCATATCTACAATGGTGGGGAATGTGGTCTGTGTGGGACTGGGCCACATCAACAATGGTGGGGAGTGTGGTCTGTGTGATGGACTGGGCTACATCTACAATGGTGGGGAGTGTGGGCTGTGTGATGGACTGGGTTACATCTACAATGGTGGGGAGTGTGGTCTGTGTGGGACTGGGCTACATCTACAATGGTGGGGAGTGTGGTCTGTGTGGGACTGGGCCACATCTACAATGGTGGGGAGTGTGGTCTGTGTGATGGACTGGGCTACATCTACAATGGTCGGGAGTGTGGTCTGTGTGGGACTGGGCTACATCTACAATGGTGGGGAGTGTGGTCTGTGTGGGACTGGGCCACATCTACAATGGTGGGGAGTGTGGTCTGTGTGATGGACTGGGCTACATCTACAATGGTGGGGAGTGTGGTCTGTGTGGGACTGGGCCACATCTACAGTGGTGGGGAGTGTGGTCTGTGTGGGACTGGGCTGCATCTACAATGGTGGGGAGTGTGGTCTGTGTGGGACTGGGCTACATCTACAATGGTGGGGAGTGTGGTCTGTGTGGGACTGGGCTGCATCTACAATTGTGGGGAGTGTGGTCTGTGTGGGACTGGGCCACATCTACAATGGTGGGGAGTGTGGTCTGTGTGGGACTGGGCCACATCTACAATGGTGGGGAGTGTGGTCTGTGTGGGAATGGGCCACATCTACAATGGTGGGGAGTGTGGTCTGTGTGGGACTGGGCCACATCTAGAATGGTGGGGAGTGTGGTCTGTGGGATGGACTGGGCTACATCAACAATGGTGGGGAGTGTGGTCTGTGTGATGGACTGGGCTACATCTACAATGGTGGGGAGTGTGGTCTGTGTGATGGACTGGGCTACATCTACAATGGTGGGGAGTGTGGTCTGTGTGGGACTGGGCTACATCTACAATGGTGGGGAGTGTGGTCTGTGTGATGGACTGGGCTACATCTACAATGGTGGGGAGTGTGGTCTGTGGGATGGACTGGGCTACATCTACAATGGTGGGGAGTGTGGTCTGTGTGGGACTGGGCCACATCTACAATGGTGGGGAGTGTGTTCTGTGTGGGACTGGGCCATATCTACAATGGTGGGGAGTGTGGTCTGTGTGGGACTGGGCCACATTTACAATGGTGGGGAGTGTGGTCTGTGTGGGACTGGGCTACATCTACAATGGTGGGGAGTGTGGTCTGTGTGATGGACTGGGCTACATCTACAATGGTGGGGAGTGTAGTCTGTGTGGGACTGGGCTACATCTACAATGTTGGAGTGTTGTCGGTGTGATGGACTGGGCCACATCTACAATGGTGGGGAGTGTGGTCTGTGGGATGGACTGGGCTACATCAACAATGGTGGGGAGTGTGGTCTGTGTGGGACAGGGCCACCTCTACAATGGTGGGGAGTGTGGTCTGTGTGATGGACTGGGCTACATCTACAATGGTGGGGAGTGTGGTCTGTGGGATGGACTGGGCTACATCTACAATTGTGGGGAGTGTGGTCTGTGTGGGACTGGGCCACATCTACAATGGTGGGGAGTGTGGTCTGTGGGATGGACTGGGCTACATCAACAATGGTGGGGAGTGTGGTCTGTGTGATGGACTGGGCTACATCTACAATGGCGGGGAGTGTGGTCTGTGTGGGACTGGGCTACATCTACAATGGTGGGGAGTGTGGTCTGTGTGGGACTGGGCCACATCTGCAATGGTGGGGAGTGAGGTCTGTGTGGGACTGGGCCACATCTACAATGGTGGGGAGTGTGGTCTGTCTGGGACAGGGCTACATCTACAATGGCGGGGAGTGTGGTCTGTGTGGGACTGGGCTACATCTACAATGTTGGGGAGCGTGGTCTGTCTGGGACTGGGCTACATCTACAATGGCGGGGAGTGTGATCTGTGTGGGACTGGGCTACATCTACAATGGCGGGGAGTGTGGTCTGTGTGATGGACTGGGCCACATCTACAATGGTGGGGAGTGTGGTCTGTGTGATGGACTGGGCCACATCTACAATGGTGGGGAGTGTGGTCTGTGTGGGACTGGGCCACATCTACAATGGTGGAGTGTGGTCTGTGTGGGACTGAGTCACATCTACAATGGTGGGGAGTGTGGTCTGTGTGGGACTGGGCTACATCTACAATGGTGGTGAGTGTGGTCTGTGTGGGACTGGGCTACATCTACAATGGTGGGGAGTGTAGTCTGTGTGGGACTGGGCTACATCTGCAATGTTGGGGAGTGTGGTCTGTGTGATGGACTGGGCCACATCTACAATGGTGGGGAGTGTGGTCTGTGTGATGGACTGGGCTACATCTACAATGGCGGGGAGTGTGGTCTGTGTGGGACTGGGCTACATCTACAATGGTGGGGAGTGTGGTCTGTGTGGGACTGGGCCACATCTACAATGGTGGGGAGTGTGGTCTGTGTGATGGACTGGTCTGCATCTACAATGGTGGGGAGTGTGGTCTGTGTGGGACTGGGCTACATCTACAATGGTGGGGAGTGTGGTCTGTGTGGGACTGGGCCACATCTACAATGGTGGGGAGTGTGGTTTGTGTGGGACTGGGCCACATCTACAATGGTGGGGAGTGTGTTCTGTGTGGGACAGGGCTACATCTACAATGGTGGGGAGTGTGGGCTGTGTGGGACTGGGCCACAACTACAATGGTGGGGAGTGTGGTCTGTGTGGGACTGGGCCACATCTACAATTGTGGGGAGTGTGGTCTGTGTGGGACTGGGCTACATCTACAATGCTGGGGAGTGTGGTCTGTGTGGGACTGGGCTACATCTACAATGGTGGGGAGTGTAGTCTGTGTGGGACTGGGCTACATCTACAATGGTGGGGAGTGTAGTCTGTGTGGGACTGGGCTACATCTACAATGTTGGAGTGTGTCGGTGTGATGGACTGGGCCACATCTACAATGGTGGGGAGTGTGGTCTGTGGGATGGACTGGGCTACATCAACAATGGTGGGGAGTGTGGTCTGTGTGGGACAGGGCCACCTCTACAATGGTGGGGAGTGTGGTCTGTGTGATGGACTGGGCTACATCTACAATGGTGGGGAGTGTGGTCTGTGGGATGGACTGGGCTACATCAACAATGGTGGGGAGTGTGGTCTGTGTGATGGACTGGGCTACATCTACAATGGCGGGGAGTGTGGTCTGTGTGGGACTGGGCTACATCTACAATGGTGGGGAGTGTGGTCTGTGTGGGACTGGGCCACATCTGCAATGGTGGGGAGTGAGGTCTGTGTGGGACTGGGCCACATCTACAATGGTGGGGAGTGTGGTCTGTCTGGGACAGGGCTACATCTACAATGGCGGGGAGTGTAGTCTGTGTGGGACTGGGCTACATCTACAATGGTGGGGAGCGTGGTCTGTCTGGGACTGGGCTACATCTACAATGGTGGGGAGTGTAGTCTGTGTGGGACTGGGCTACATCTACAATGTTGGGGAGTGTGGTCTGTGTGATGGACTGGGCCACATCTACAATGGTGGGGAGTGTGGTCTGTGTGATGGACTGGGCTACATCTACAATGGTGGGGAGTGTGGTCTGTGTGATGGACTGGGCTACATCTACAATGGTGGGGAGTGTGGTCTGTGTGGGACTGGGCTACATCTACAATGGTGGGGAGTGTGGTCTGTGTGATGGACTGGGCTACATCTACAATGGTGGGGAGTGTGGTCTGTGGGATGGACTGGGCTACATCTACAATGGTGGGGAGTGTGGTCTGTGTGGGACTGGGCCACATCTACAATGGTGGGGAGTGTGTTCTGTGTGGGACTGGGCCATATCTACAATGGTGGGGAGTGTGGTCTGTGTGGGACTGGGCCACATTTACAATGGTGGGGAGTGTGGTCTGTGTGGGACTGGGCTACATCTACAATGGTGGGGAGTGTGGTCTGTGTGATGGACTGGGCTACATCTACAATGGTGGGGAGTGTAGTCTGTGTGGGACTGGGCTACATCTACAATGTTGGAGTGTTGTCGGTGTGATGGACTGGGCCACATCTACAATGGTGGGGAGTGTGGTCTGTGGGATGGACTGGGCTACATCAACAATGGTGGGGAGTGTGGTCTGTGTGGGACAGGGCCACCTCTACAATGGTGGGGAGTGTGGTCTGTGTGATGGACTGGGCTACATCTACAATGGTGGGGAGTGTGGCCTGTGGGATGGACTGGGCTACATCTACAATTGTGGGGAGTGTGGTCTGTGTGGGACTGGGCCACATCTACAATGGTGGGGAGTGTGGTCTGTGGGATGGACTGGGCTACATCAACAATGGTGGGGAGTGTGGTCTGTGTGATGGACTGGGCTACATCTACAATGGCGGGGAGTGTGGTCTGTGTGGGACTGGGCTACATCTACAATGGTGGGGAGTGTGGTCTGTGTGGGACTGGGCCACATCTGCAATGGTGGGGAGTGAGGTCTGTGTGGGACTGGGCCACATCTACAATGGTGGGGAGTGTGGTCTGTCTGGGACAGGGCTACATCTACAATGGCGGGGAGTGTGGTCTGTGTGGGACTGGGCTACATCTACAATGGTGGGGAGCGTGGTCTGTCTGGGACTGGGCTACATCTACAATGGCGGGGAGTGTGATCTGTGTGGGACTGGGCTACATCGACAATGGTGGGGAGTGTGGTCTGTGTGATGGACTGGGCCACATCTACAATGGTGGGGAGTGTGGTCTGTGTGATGGACTGGGCCACATCTACAATGGTGGGGAGTGTGGTCTGTGTGGGACTGGGCCACATCTACAATGGTGGAGTGTGGTCTGTGTGGGACTGAGTCACATCTACAATGGTGGGGAGTGTGGTCTGTGTGGGACTGGGCTACATCTACAATGGTGGTGAGTGTGGTCTGTGTGGGACTGGGCTACATCTACAATGGTGGGGAGTGTAGTCTGTGTGGGACTGGGCTACATCTGCAATGTTGGGGAGTGTGGTCTGTGTGATGGACTGGGCCACATCTACAATGGTGGGGAGTGTGGTCTGTGTGATGGACTGGGCTACATCTACAATGGCGGGGAGTGTGGTCTGTGTGGGACTGGGCTACATCTACAATGGTGGGGAGTGTGGTCTGTGTGGGACTGGGCTACATCTACAATGGTGGGGAGTGTAGTCTGTGTGGGACTGGGCTACATCTACAATGTTGGGGAGTGTGGTCGGTGTGATGGACTCGGCCACATCTACAATGGTGGGGACTGTGGTCTGTGGGATGGACTGGGCTACATCAACAATGGTGGGGAGTGTGGTCTGTGTGATGGACTAGGCTACATCTACAATGGTGGGGAGTGTGGTCTGTGTGGGACTGGGCCATATCTACAATGGTGGGGAATGTGGTCTGTGTGGGACTGGGCCACATCAACAATGGTGGGGAGTGTGGTCTGTGTGATGGACTGGGCTACATCTACAATGGTGGGGAGTGTGGTCTGTGTGATGGACTGGGCTACATCTACAATGGTGGGGAGTGTGGTCTGTGTGGGACTGGGCTACATCTACAATGGTGGGGAGTGTGGTCTGTGTGGGACTGGGCCACATCTACAATGGTGGGGAGTGTGGTCTGTGTGATGGACTGGGCTGCATCTACAATGGTGGGGAGTGTGGTCTGTGTGGGACTGGGCTACATCTACAATGGTGGGGAGTGTGGTCTGTGTGGGACTGGGCCACATCTACAATGGTGGGGAGTGTGGTTTGTGTGGGACTGGGCCACATCTACAATGGTGGGGAGTGTGTTCTGTGTGGGACTGGGCTACATCTACAATGGTGGGGAGTGTGGTCTATGTGGGACTGGGCTGCATCTACAATGGTGGGGAGTGTGGTCTGTGTGGGACTGGGCGACATCTACAATGGTGGGGAGTGTGGTCTGTGTGGGACTGGGCCACATCTACAGTGGTGGGGAGTGTGGTCTGTGTGGGACTGGGCCACATCAACAATGGTGGGGAGTGTGGTCTGTGTGATGGACTGGGCTACATCTACAATGGTGGGGAGTGTGGTCTGTGTGATGGACTGGGCTACATCTACAATGGTGGGGAGTGTGGTCTGTGTGGGACTGGGCTACATCTACAATGGTGGGGAGTGTGGTCTGTGTGATGGACTGGGCTACATCTACAATGGTGGGGAGTGTCGTCTGTGGGATGGACTGGGCTACATCTACAATGGTGGGGAGTGTGGTCTGTGGGATGGACTGGGCTACATCTACAATGGTGGGGAGTGTGGTCTGTATGGGACTGGGCCACATCTACGATGGTGGGGAGTGTGGTCTGTGTGGGACTGGGCTACATCTACAATGGTGGGGAGTGTGGTCTGTGTGGGACTGGGTCACATCTACAATGGTGGGGAGTGTGGTTTGTGTGGGACTGGTCTACATCTACAATGGTGGGGAGTGTGGTCTGTGTGGGACTGGGCCACATATACAATGGTGGGGAATGTAGTCTGTGTGGGACTGGGCTACATCTACAATGGTGGGGAGTGTGGTCTGTGTGATGGACTGGGCCACATCTACAATGGTGGGGAGTGTGGTCTGTGGGATGGACTGGGCTACATCTACAATGGTGGGGAGTGTGGTCTGTGTGGGACTGGGCCACATCTACAATGGTGGGGAGTGGGGTCTGTGTGGGACTGGGCTAGATCTACAATGGTGGGGAGTGTGGTCTGTGTGGGACTGGGCCACATCTACAATGGTGGGGAGTGTGGTCTGTGTGGGACTGGGCTACATCTACAATGGTGGGGAGTGTGGTCTGTGTGGGACTGGGCGACATCTACAATGGTGGGGAGTGTGGTCTGTGTGGGACTGGGCCACATCTACAATGGTGGGGAGTGTGGTCTGTGTGGGACTGGGCCACATCAACAATGGTGGGGAGTGTGGTCTGTGTGATGGACTGGGCTACATCTACAATGGTGGGGAGTGTGATCTGTGTGATGGACTGGGCTACATCTACAATGGTGGGGAGTGTGGTCTGTGTGGGACTGGGTCACATCTACAATGGTGGGGAGTGTGGTCTGTGTGGGACTGGGCTACATCTACAATGGTGGGGAGTGTGGTCTGTGTGGGACTGGGCCACATATACAATGGTGGGGAGTGTAGTCTGTGTGGGACTGGGCTACATCTACAATGGTGGGGAGTGTGGTCTGTGTGGGACTGGGCCACATCTATAATGGTGGGGAGTGTGGACTGTGTGGGACTCGGCTACATCTACAATGGTGGGGAGTGTGGTCTGTGTGGGACTGGGCTACATCTACAATGGTGGAGAGTGTGGTCTGTGTGGGACTGGGCCACATCTACAATGGTGGGGAGTGTGGTCTGTGTGGGACTGGGCCACATCTATAATGGTGGGGAGTGTGGTCTGTGTGGGACTGGGCCACATCTACAATGGTGGGGAGTGTGGTCTGTGTGGGACTGGGCCACATCTACAATGGTGGGGAGTGTGGTCTGTGTGGGACTGGGCTACATCTACAATGTTGGGGAGTGTGGTCTGTGTGGGACTGGGCCACATCTACAATGGTGGGGAGTGTGGTCTGTGTGGGACTGGGCCACATCTATAATGGTGGGGAGTGTGGTCTGTGTGGGACTGGGCCACATCTACAATGGTGGGGAGTGTGGTCTGTGTGGGACTGGGCCACATCTACAATGGTGGGGAGTGTGGTCTGTGTGGGACTGGGCCACATCTACAATGGTGGGGAGTGTGGTCTGTGTGGGACTGGGCCACATCTACAATGGTGGGGAGTGTGGTCTGTGGGATGGACTGGGCTACATCAACAATGGTGGGGAGTGTGGTCAGTGGGATGGACTGGGCTACATCTACAATGGTGGGGAGTGTGGTCTGTGTGATGGACTGGGCTACATCTACAATGGTGGGGAGTGTGGTCTGTGTGGGACTGGGCTACATCTACAATGGTGGGGAGTGTGGTCTGTGTGCGACTGGGCCACATCTACAATGGTGGGGAGTGTGGCCTGTGTGATGGACTGGGCTGCATCTGCAATGGTGGGGAGTGTGGTCTGTGTGGGACTGGGCTACATCTACAATGGTGGGGAGTGTGGTCTGTGTGGGACTGGGCCACATCTACAATTGTGGGGAGTGTGGTTTGTGTGGGACTGGGCCACATCTACCATGGTGGGGAGTGTGTTCTGTGTGGGACTGGGCCACATCTACAATGGTGGGGAGTGTGATCTGTGTGGGACTGGGCTACATCTACAATGTTGGGGAGTGTGGTCTGTGTGGGACTGGGCTACATCTACAATGGTGGGGAGTGTGGTCTGTGTGATGGACTGGGCTACATCTACAATGGTGGGGAGTGTGGTCTGTGTGGGACTGGGCTACATCTACAATGGTGGGGAGTGTGGTCTGTGTGGGACTGGGCTACATCTACAATGGTGGGGAGTGTGGTCTGTGTGGGACTGGGCTACATCTACAATGGTGGGGAGTGTAGTCTGTGTGGGACTGGGCTACATCTACAATGTTGGGGAGTGTGGTCGGTGTGATGGACTCGGCCACATCTACAATGGTGGGGACTGTGGTCTGTGGGATGGACTGGGCTACATCAACAATGGTGGGGAGTGTGGTCTGTGTGATGGACTAGCCTACATCTACAATGGTGGGGAGTGTGGTCTGTGTGGGACTGGGCCATATCTACAATGGTGGGGAATGTGGTCTGTGTGGGACTGGGCCACATCAACAATGGTGGGGAGTGTGGTCTGTGTGATGGACTGGGCTACATCTACAATGGTGGGGAGTGTGGTCTGTGTGATGGACTGGGTTACATCTACAATGGTGGGGAGTGTGGTCTGTGTGGGACTGGGCTACATCTACAATGGTGGGGAGTGTGGTCTGTGTGGGACTGGGCCACATCTACAATGGTGGGGAGTGTGGTCTGTGTGATGGACTGGGCTACATCTACAATGGTCGGGAGTGTGGTCTGTGTGGGACTGGGCTACATCTACAATGGTGGGGAGTGTGGTCTGTGTGGGACTGGGCCACATCTACAATGGTGGGGAGTGTGGTCTGTGTGATGGACTGGGCTACATCTACAATGGTGGGGAGTGTGGTCTGTGTGGGACTGGGCCACATCTACAGTGGTGGGGAGTGTGGTCTGTGTGGGACTGGGCTGCATCTACAATGGTGGGGAGTGTGGTCTGTGTGGGACTGGGCTACATCTACAATGGTGGGGAGTGTGGTCTGTGTGGGACTGGGCTGCATCTACAATTGTGGGGAGTGTGGTCTGTGTGGGACTGGGCCACATCTACAATGGTGGGGAGTGTGGTCTGTGTGGGACTGGGCCACATCTACAATGGTGGGGAGTGTGGTCTGTGTGGGAATGGGCCACATCTACAATGGTGGGGAGTGTGGTCTGTGTGGGACTGGGCCACATCTAGAATGGTGGGGAGTGTGGTCTGTGGGATGGACTGGGCTACATCAACAATGGTGGGGAGTGTGGTCTGTGTGATGGACTGGGCTACATCTACAATGGTGGGGAGTGTGGTCTGTGTGATGGACTGGGCTACATCTACAATGGTGGGGAGTGTGGTCTGTGTGGGACTGGGCTACATCTACAATGGTGGGGAGTGTGGTCTGTGTGATGGACTGGGCTACATCTACAATGGTGGGGAGTGTGGTCTGTGGGATGGACTGGGCTACATCTACAATGGTGGGGAGTGTGGTCTGTGTGGGACTGGGCCACATCTACAATGGTGGGGAGTGTGTTCTGTGTGGGACTGGGCCATATCTACAATGGTGGGGAGTGTGGTCTGTGTGGGACTGGGCCACATTTACAATGGTGGGGAGTGTGGTCTGTGTGGGACTGGGCTACATCTACAATGGTGGGGAGTGTGGTCTGTGTGATGGACTGGGCTACATCTACAATGGTGGGGAGTGTAGTCTGTGTGGGACTGGGCTACATCTACAATGTTGGAGTGTTGTCGGTGTGATGGACTGGGCCACATCTACAATGGTGGGGAGTGTGGTCTGTGGGATGGACTGGGCTACATCAACAATGGTGGGGAGTGTGGTCTGTGTGGGACAGGGCCACCTCTACAATGGTGGGGAGTGTGGTCTGTGTGATGGACTGGGCTACATCTACAATGGTGGGGAGTGTGGTCTGTGGGATTGACTGGGCTACATCTACAATTGTGGGGAGTGTGGTCTGTGTGGGACTGGGCCACATCTACAATGGTGGGGAGTGTGGTCTGTGGGATGGACTGGGCTACATCAACAATGGTGGGGAGTGTGGTCTGTGTGATGGACTGGGCTACATCTACAATGGCGGGGAGTGTGGTCTGTGTGGGACTGGGCTACATCTACAATGGTGGGGAGTGTGGTCTGTGTGGGACTGGGCCACATCTGCAATGGTGGGGAGTGAGGTCTGTGTGGGACTGGGCCACATCTACAATGGTGGGGAGTGTGGTCTGTCTGGGACAGGGCTACATCTACAATGGCGGGGAGTGTGGTCTGTGTGGGACTGGGCTACATCTACAATGTTGGGGAGCGTGGTCTGTCTGGGACTGGGCTACATCTACAATGGCGGGGAGTGTGATCTGTGTGGGACTGGGCTACATCTACAATGGCGGGGAGTGTGGTCTGTGTGATGGACTGGGCCACATCTACAATGGTGGGGAGTGTGGTCTGTGTGATGGACTGGGCCACATCTACAATGGTGGGGAGTGTGGTCTGTGTGGGACTGGGCCACATCTACAATGGTGGAGTGTGGTCTGTGTGGGACTGAGTCACATCTACAATGGTGGGGAGTGTGGTCTGTGTGGGACTGGGCTACATCTACAATGGTGGTGAGTGTGGTCTGTGTGGGACTGGGCTACATCTACAATGGTGGGGAGTGTAGTCTGTGTGGGACTGGGCTACATCTGCAATGTTGGGGAGTGTGGTCTGTGTGATGGACTGGGCCACATCTACAATGGTGGGGAGTGTGGTCTGTGTGATGGACTGGGCTACATCTACAATGGCGGGGAGTGTGGTCTGTGTGGGACTGGGCTACATCTACAATGGTGGGGAGTGTGGTCTGTGTGGGACTGGGCCACATCTACAATGGTGGGGAGTGTGGTCTGTGTGATGGACTGGTCTGCATCTACAATGGTGGGGAGTGTGGTCTGTGTGGGACTGGGCTACATCTACAATGGTGGGGAGTGTGGTCTGTGTGGGACTGGGCCACATCTACAATGGTGGGGAGTGTGGTTTGTGTGGGACTGGGCCACATCTACAATGGTGGGGAGTGTGTTCTGTGTGGGACAGGGCTACATCTACAATGGTGGGGAGTGTGGGCTGTGTGGGACTGGGCCACAACTACAATGGTGGGGAGTGTGGTCTGTGTGGGACTGGGCCACATCTACAATTGTGGGGAGTGTGGTCTGTGTGGGACTGGGCTACATCTACAATGCTGGGGAGTGTGGTCTGTGTGGGACTGGGCTACATCTACAATGGTGGGGAGTGTAGTCTGTGTGGGACTGGGCTACATCTACAATGGTGGGGAGTGTAGTCTGTGTGGGACTGGGCTACATCTACAATGTTGGAGTGTGTCGGTGTGATGGACTGGGCCACATCTACAATGGTGGGGAGTGTGGTCTGTGGGATGGACTGGGCTACATCAACAATGGTGGGGAGTGTGGTCTGTGTGGGACAGGGCCACCTCTACAATGGTGGGGAGTGTGGTCTGTGTGATGGACTGGGCTACATCTACAATGGTGGGGAGTGTGGTCTGTGGGATGGACTGGGCTACATCAACAATGGTGGGGAGTGTGGTCTGTGTGATGGACTGGGCTACATCTACAATGGCGGGGAGTGTGGTCTGTGTGGGACTGGGCTACATCTACAATGGTGGGGAGTGTGGTCTGTGTGGGACTGGGCCACATCTGCAATGGTGGGGAGTGAGGTCTGTGTGGGACTGGGCCACATCTACAATGGTGGGGAGTGTGGTCTGTCTGGGACAGGGCTACATCTACAATGGCGGGGAGTGTAGTCTGTGTGGGACTGGGCTACATCTACAATGGTGGGGAGCGTGGTCTGTCTGGGACTGGGCTACATCTACAATGGCGGGGAGTGTGATCTGTGTGGGACTGGGCTACATCGACAATGGTGGGGAGTGTGGTCTGTGTGATGGACTGGGCCACATCTACAATGGTGGGGAGTGTGGTCTGTGTGATGGACTGGGCCACATCTACAATGGTGGGGAGTGTGGTCTGTGTGGGACTGGGCCACATCTACAATGGTGGAGTGTGGTCTGTGTGGGACTGAGTCACATCTACAATGGTGGGGAGTGTGGTCTGTGTGATGGACTGGTCTGCATCTACAATGGTGGGGAGTGTGGTCTGTGTGGGACTGGGCTACATCTACAATGCTGGGGAGTGTGGTCTGTGTGGGACTGGGCTACATCTACAATGGTGGGGAGTGTAGTCTGTGTGGGACTGGGCTACATCTACAATGTTGGGGAGTGTGGTCTGTGTGATGGACTGGGCCACATCTACAATGGTGGGGAGTGTGGTCTGTGTGATGGACTGGGCTACATCTACAATGGTGGGGAGTGTGGTCTGTGTGATGGACTGGGCTACATCTACAATGGTGGGGAGTGTGGTCTGTGTGGGACTGGGCTACATCTACAATGGTGGGGAGTGTGGTCTGTGTGATGGACTGGGCTACATCTACAATGGTGGGGAGTGTGGTCTGTGGGATGGACTGGGCTACATCTACAATGGTGGGGAGTGTGGTCTGTGTGGGACTGGGCCACATCTACAATGGTGGGGAGTGTGTTCTGTGTGGGACTGGGCCATATCTACAATGGTGGGGAGTGTGGTCTGTGTGGGACTGGGCCACATTTACAATGGTGGGGAGTGTGGTCTGTGTGGGACTGGGCTACATCTACAATGGTGGGGAGTGTGGTCTGTGTGATGGACTGGGCTACATCTACAATGGTGGGGAGTGTAGTCTGTGTGGGACTGGGCTACATCTACAATGTTGGAGTGTTGTCGGTGTGATGGACTGGGCCACATCTACAATGGTGGGGAGTGTGGTCTGTGGGATGGACTGGGCTACATCAACAATGGTGGGGAGTGTGGTCTGTGTGGGACAGGGCCACCTCTACAATGGTGGGGAGTGTGGTCTGTGTGATGGACTGGGCTACATCTACAATGGTGGGGAGTGTGGCCTGTGGGATGGACTGGGCTACATCTACAATTGTGGGGAGTGTGGTCTGTGTGGGACTGGGCCACATCTACAATGGTGGGGAGTGTGGTCTGTGGGATGGACTGGGCTACATCAACAATGGTGGGGAGTGTGGTCTGTGTGATGGACTGGGCTACATCTACAATGGCGGGGAGTGTGGTCTGTGTGGGACTGGGCTACATCTACAATGGTGGGGAGTGTGGTCTGTGTGGGACTGGGCCACATCTGCAATGGTGGGGAGTGAGGTCTGTGTGGGACTGGGCCACATCTACAATGGTGGGGAGTGTGGTCTGTCTGGGACAGGGCTACATCTACAATGGCGGGGAGTGTGGTCTGTGTGGGACTGGGCTACATCTACAATGGTGGGGAGCGTGGTCTGTCTGGGACTGGGCTACATCTACAATGGCGGGGAGTGTGATCTGTGTGGGACTGGGCTACATCGACAATGGTGGGGAGTGTGGTCTGTGTGATGGACTGGGCCACATCTACAATGGTGGGGAGTGTGGTCTGTGTGATGGACTGGGCCACATCTACAATGGTGGGGAGTGTGGTCTGTGTGGGACTGGGCCACATCTACAATGGTGGAGTGTGGTCTGTGTGGGACTGAGTCACATCTACAATGGTGGGGAGTGTGGTCTGTGTGGGACTGGGCTACATCTACAATGGTGGTGAGTGTGGTCTGTGTGGGACTGGGCTACATCTACAATGGTGGGGAGTGTAGTCTGTGTGGGACTGGGCTACATCTGCAATGTTGGGGAGTGTGGTCTGTGTGATGGACTGGGCCACATCTACAATGGTGGGGAGTGTGGTCTGTGTGATGGACTGGGCTACATCTACAATGGCGGGGAGTGTGGTCTGTGTGGGACTGGGCTACATCTACAATGGTGGGGAGTGTGGTCTGTGTGGGACTGGGCCACATCTACAATGGTGGGGAGTGTGGTCTGTGTGATGGACTGGTCTGCATCTACAATGGTGGGGAGTGTGGTCTGTGTGGGACTGGGCTACATCTACAATGGTGGGGAGTGTGGTCTGTGTGGGACTGGGCCACATCTACAATGGTGGGGAGTGTGGTTTGTGTGGGACTGGGCCACATCTACAATGGTGGGGAGTGTGTTCTGTGTGGGACTGGGCTACATCTACAATGGTGGGGAGTGTGGTCTGTGTGGGACTGGGCCACAACTACAATGGTGGGGAGTGTGGTCTGCGTGGGACTGGGCCACATCTACAATGGTGGGGAGTGTGGACTGTGTGGGACTGGGCTACATCTACAATGCTGGGGAGTGTGGTCTGTGTGGGACTGGGCTACATCTACAATGGTGGGGAGTGTAGTCTGTGTGGGACTGGGCTACATCTACAATGTTGGGGAGTGTGGTCTGTGTGATGGACTGGGCTACATCTACAATGGTGGGGAGTGTAGTCTGTGTGGGACTGGGCTACATCTACAATGTTGGAGTGTTGTCGGTGTGATGGACTGGGCCACATCTACAATGGTGGGGAGTGTGGTCTGTGGGATGGACTGGGCTACATCAACAATGGTGGGGAGTGTGGTCTGTGTGGGACAGGGCCACCTCTACAATGGTGGGGAGTGTGGTCTGTGTGATGGACTGGGCTACATCTACAATGGTGGGGAGTGTGGTCTGTGGGATGGACTGGGCTACATCTACAATTGTGGGGAGTGTGGTCTGTGTGGGACTGGGCCACATCTACAATGGTGGGGAGTGTGGTCTGTGGGATGGACTGGGCTACATCAACAATGGTGGGGAGCGTGGTCTGTGTGATGGACTGGGCTACATCTACAATGGCGGGGAGTGTGGTCTGTGTGGGACTGGGCTACATCTACAATGGTGGGGAGTGTGGTCTGTGTGGGACTGGGCCACATCTGCAATGGTGGGGAGTGAGGTCTGTGTGGGACTGGGCCACATCTACAATGGTGCGGAATGTGGTCTGTCTGGGACAGGGCTACATCTACAATGGCGGGGAGTGTGGTCTGTGTGGGACTGGGCTACATCTACAATGGTGGGGAGCGTGGTCTGTCTGGGACTGGGCTACATCTACAATGGCGGGGAGTGTGATCTGTGTGGGACTGGGCTACATCGACAATGGTGGGGAGTGTGGTCTGTGTGATGGACTGGGCCACATCTACAATGGTGGGGAGTGTGGTCTGTGTGATGGACTGGGCCACATCTACAATGGTGGGGAGTGTGGTCTGTGTGGGACTGGGCCACATCTACAATGGTGGAGTGTGGTCTGTGTGGGACTGAGTCACATCTACAATGGTGGGGAGTGTGGTCTGTGTGATGGACTGGTCTGCATCTACAATGGTGGGGAGTGTGGTCTGTGTGGGACTGGGCTACATCTACAATGGTGGGGAGTGTGGTCTGTGTGGGACTGGGCCACACCTACAATGGTGGGGAGTGTGGTTTGTGTGGGACTGGGCCACATCTACAATGGTGGGGAGTGTGTTCTGTGTGGGACTGGGCTACATCTACAATGGTGGGGAGTGTGGTCTGTGTGGGACTGGGCCACAACTACAATGGTGGGGAGTGTGCTCTGTGTGGGACTGGGCCACATCTACAATGGTGGGGAGTGTGGTCTGTGTGGGACTGGGCTACATCTACAATGCTGGGGAGTGTGGTCTGTGTGGGACTGGGCTACATCTACAATGGTGGGGAGTGTAGTCTGTGTGGGACTGGGCTACATCTACAATGTTGGGGAGTGTGGTCTGTGTGATGGACTGGGCCACATCTACAATGGTGGGGAGTGTGGTCTGCGGGATGGACTGGGCTACATCAACAATGGTGGGGAGTGTGGTCTGTGTGATGGACTGGGCTACATCTACAATGGCGGGGAGTGTGGTCTGTGTGGGACTGGGCTACATCTACAATGGTGGGGAGTGTGGTCTGTGTGGGACTGGGCCACATCTACAATGGTGGGGAGTGAGGTCTGTGTGGGACTGGGCCACATCTACAATGGTGGGGAGTGTGGTCTGTCTGGGACTGGGCTACATCTACAATGGCGGGGAGTTTGGTCTGTGTAGCACTGGGCTACATCTACAATGGTGGGGAGTGTGGTCTGTGTGATGGACTGGGCCACATCTACAATGGTGGGGAGTGTGGTCTGTGGGATGGACTGGGCTACATCAACAATGGTGGGGAGTGTGGTCTGTGTGATGGACTGGGCCACATCTACAATGGTGGGGAGTGAGGTCTGTGTGGGACTGGGCCACATCTACAATGGTGGGGAGTGTGGTCTGTCTGGGGCTGGGCCACATCTACAATGGCGGGGAGTGTGGTCTTTGTGGGACTGGGCTACATCTACAATGGTGGGGAGTGTGGTCTGTGGGATGGACTGGGCTACATCAACAATGGTGGGGAGTGTGGTCTGTGTGGGACAGGGCCACCTCTACAATGGTGGGGAGTGTGGTCTGTGTGATGGACTGGGCTACATCTACAATGGTGGGGAGTGTGGTCTGTGGGATGGACTGGGCTACATCTACAATTGTGGGGAGTGTGGTCTGTGTGGGACTGGGCCACATCTACAATGGTGGGGAGTGTGGTCTGTGGGATGGACTGGGCTACATCAACAATGGTGGGGAGCGTGGTCTGTGTGATGGACTGGGCTACATCTACAATGGCGGGGAGTGTGGTCTGTGTGGGACTGGGCTACATCTACAATGGTGGGGAGTGTGGTCTGTGTGGGACTGGGCCACATCTGCAATGGTGGGGAGTGAGGTCTGTGTGGGACTGGGCCACATCTACAATGGTGGGGAATGTGGTCTGTCTGGGACAGGGCTACATCTACAATGGCGGGGAGTGTGGTCTGTGTGGGACTGGGCTACATCTACAATGGTGGGGAGCGTGGTCTGTCTGGGACTGGGCTACATCTACAATGGCGGGGAGTGTGATCTGTGTGGGACTGGGCTACATCGACAATGGTGGGGAGTGTGGTCTGTGTGATGGACTGGGCCACATCTACAATGGTGGGGAGTGTGGTCTGTGTGATGGACTGGGCCACATCTACAATGGTGGGGAGTGTGGTCTGTGTGGGACTGGGCCACATCTACAATGGTGGAGTGTGGTCTGTGTGGGACTGAGTCACATCTACAATGGTGGGGAGTGTGGTCTGTGTGATGGACTGGTCTGCATCTACAATGGTGGGGAGTGTGGTCTGTGTGGGACTGGGCTACATCTACAATGGTGGGGAGTGTGGTCTGTGTGGGACTGGGCCACACCTACAATGGTGGGGAGTGTGGTTTGTGTGGGACTGGGCCACATCTACAATGGTGGGGAGTGTGTTCTGTGTGGGACTGGGCTACATCTACAATGGTGGGGAGTGTGGTCTGTGTGGGACTGGGCCACAACTACAATGGTGGGGAGTGTGGTCTGTGTGGGACTGGGCCACATCTACAATGGTGGGGAGTGTGGTCTGTGTGGGACTGGGCTACATCTACAATGCTGGGGAGTGTGGTCTGTGTGGGACTGGGCTACATCTACAATGGTGGGGAGTGTAGTCTGTGTGGGACTGGGCTACATCTACAATGTTGGGGAGTGTGGTCTGTGTGATGGACTGGGCCACATCTACAATGGTGGGGAGTGTGGTCTGCGGGATGGACTGGGCTACATCAACAATGGTGGGGAGTGTGGTCTGTGTGATGGACTGGGCTACATCTACAATGGCGGGGAGTGTGGTCTGTGTGGGACTGGGCTACATCTACAATGGTGGGGAGTGTGGTCTGTGTGGGACTGGGCCACATCTACAATGGTGGGGAGTGAGGTCTGTGTGGGACTGGGCCACATCTACAATGGTGGGGAGTGTGGTCTGTCTGGGACTGGGCTACATCTACAATGGCGGGGAGTTTGGTCTGTGTAGCACTGGGCTACATCTACAATGGTGGGGAGTGTGGTCTGTGTGATGGACTGGGCCACATCTACAATGGTGGGGAGTGTGGTCTGTGGGATGGACTGGGCTACATCAACAATGGTGGGGAGTGTGGTCTGTGTGATGGACTGGGCCACATCTACAATGGTGGGGAGTGAGGTCTGTGTGGGACTGGGCCACATCTACAATGGTGGGGAGTGTGGTCTGTCTGGGACTGGGCCACATCTACAATGGCGGGGAGTGTGGTCTTTGTGGGACTGGGCTACATCTACAATGGTGGGGAGTGTGGTCTGTGTGATGGACTGGGCTACATCTACAATGGTGGGGAGTGTGGTCTGTGTGGGACTGGGCTACATCTACAATGGTGGGGAGTGTGGTCTGTGTGGGACTGGGCCACATCTACAATGGTGGGGAGTGTGGTCTGTGTGATGGACTGGGCTGCATCTACAATGGTGGGGAGTGTGGTCTGTGTGGGACTGGGCTACATCTACAATGGTGGGGAGTGTAGTCTGTGTGGGACTGGGCTACATCTACAATGTTGGGGAGTGTGGTCTGTGGGATGGACTGGGCTACATCTACAATGGTGGGGAATGTGGTCTGTGTGGGACTGGGCCACATCTACAATGGTGGGGAGTGTGGTCTGTCTGGGACTGGGCTACATCTAAAATGGCGGGGAGTGTGGTCTGTGTGGGACTGGGCTACATCTACAATGGTGGGGAGTGTGGTCTGTGTGATGGACTGGGCCACATCTACAATGGTGGGGAGCGTGGTCTGTGGGATGGACTGGGCTACATCAACAATGGTGGGGAGTGTGGTCTGTGTGATGGACTGGGCTGCATCTACAATGGTGGGGAGTGTGGTCTGTGTGGTTGAATGGGCTACATCTACAATGGTGGGGAGTGTGGTCTGTGTGGGACTGGGCCACATCTACAATGGTGGGGAGTGTGGTCTGTGTGGGACTGGGCCATATCTACAATGGTGGGGAGTGTGGTCTGTGTGGGACTGGGCCACATCTACAATGGTCGGGAGTGAGGTCTGTGTTGGACTGGGCCACATCTACAATGGTGGGGAGTGTGGTCTGTCTGGGACTGGGCTACATCTACAATGGCGGGGAGTGTGGTCTGTGTGGGACTGGGCTACATCTACAATGGTGGGGAGTGTGGTCTGTGTGGGACCGGGCCACATCTACAATGGTGGGGAGCGTGGTCTGTGTGATGGACTGGGCTACATCTACAATGGTGGGGAGTGTGGTCTGTGTGGGACAGGACTACATGCACAATTGTGGGGAGTGTGGTCTGTGTGGGACTGGGCCACATCTACAATGGTGGGGAGTGTGGTCTGTCTGGGACAGGGCTACATCTACAATGGCGGGGAGTGTGGTCTGTGTGATGGACTGGGCTACATCTACAATGGTGGGGAGTGTGGTCTGTGGGATGGACTGGGCTACATCTACAATGGTGGGGAGTGTGGTCTGTGGGATGGACTGGGCTACATCTACAATGGTGGGGAGTGTGGTCTGTGTGGGACTGGGCCACATCTACAATGGTGGGGAGTGTGGTCTGTGTGGGACTGGGCTACATCTACAATGGTGGGGAGTGTGGTCTGTGTGGGACTGGGTCACATCTACAATCGTGGGAGTGTGGTCTGTGTGGGACTGGGCTACATCTACAATGGTGGGGAGTGTGGTCTGTGTGGGACTGGGCCACATATACAATGGTGGGGAGTGTAGTCTGTGTGGGACTGGGCTACATCTACAATGGTGGGGAGTGTGGTCTGTGTGATGGACTGGGTCACATCTACAATGGTGGGGAGTGTGGTCTGTGGGATGGACTGGGCTACATCTACAATGGTGGGAAGTGTGGTCTGTGTGGGACTGGGCTACATCTACAATGGTAGGGAGTGTGGTCTGTGTGGGACTTGGCCATATCTACAATGGTGGGGAGTGTGGTATGTGTGGGACTGGGCTAGATCTACAATGGTGGGGAGTGTGGTCTGTGTGGGACTGGGCCACATCTACAATGGTGAGGAGTGTGGTCTGTGTGGGACTGGGCTGCATCTACAATGGTGGGGAGTGTGGTCTGTGTGGGACTGGGCTACATCTACAATGGTGGGGAGTGTGGTCTGTGTGGGACTGGGCTACATCTACAATGTTGGGGAGTGTGGTCTGTGTGATGGACTGGGCCACATCTACCATGGTGGGGAGTGTGGTCTGTGTGGGACTGGGCCACATCTACAATGGTGGGGAGTGTGGTCTGTGTGGGACTGGGCTACATCTACAATGGTGGGGAGTGTGGTCTGTGGGATGGACTGGGCTACATCAACAATGGTGGGGAGTGTGGTCTGTGTGGGACTGCGCTACATCAACAATGGTGGGGAGTGTAGTCTGTGTGGGGCTGGGCCACATCTACAATGGTGGGGAGTGTGGTCTGTGGGATGGACTGGGCTACATCTACAATGGTGGGGAGTGTGGTCTGTGTGGGACTGGGCCACATCTACAATGGTGGGGAGTGTGGTCTGTCTGGGACTGGGCTACATCTAAAATGGCCGGGGAGTGTGGTCTGTGTGGGACTGGGCTACATCTACAATGGTGGGGAGTGTGGTCTGTGTGATGGACTGGGCCACATCTACAATGGTGGGGAGTGTGGTCTGTGGGATGGACTGGGCTACATCAACAATGGTGGGGAGTGTGGTCTGTGTGATGGACTGGGCTGCATCTACAATGGTGGGGAGTGTGGTCTGTGGGATGGACTGGGCTACATCTACAATGGTGGGGAGTGTGGTCTGTGTGGGACTGGGCCACATCTACAATGGTTGGGAGTGTGGTCTGTGTGGGACTGGGCCATATCTACAATGGTGGGGAGTGTGGTCTGTGTGGGACTGGGCCACATCTACAATGGTGGGGAGTGAGGTCTGTGTTGGACTGGGCCACATCTACAATGGTGCGGAGTGAGGTCTGTGTGGGACTGGGCTACATCTACAATGGCGGGGAGTGTGGTCTGTGTGGGACTGGGCTACATCTACAATGGAGGGGAGTGTGGTCTGTGTGGGACTGGGCCACATCTACAATGGTGGGGAGTGTGGTCTGTGTGATGGACTGGGCTACATCTACAATGGTGGGGAGTGTGGTCTGTGTGATGGACTGGGCTGCATCTACAATGGTGGGGAGTGTGGTCTGTGGGATGGACTGGGCTACATCTACAATGGTGGGGAGTGTGGTCTGTGTGGGACTGGGCCACATCTACAATGGTTGGGAGTGTGGTCTGTGTGGGACTGGGCCATATCTACAATGGTGGGGAGTGTGGTCTGTGTGGGACTGGGCCACATCTACAATGGTGGGGAGTGAGGTCTGTGTGGGACTGGGCCACATCTACAATGGTGGGGAGTGAGGTCTGTGTGGGACTGGGCCACATCTACAAAGGTGGGGAGTGTGGTCTGTCTGGGACTGGGCTACATCTACAATGGCGGGGAGTGTGGTCTGTGTGGGACTGGGCTACATCTACAATGGTGGGGAGTGTGGTCTGTGTGGGACTGGGCCACATCTACAATGGTGGGGAGTGTGGTCTGTGTGATGGACTGGGCTACATCTACAATGGTGGGGAGTGTGGTCTGTGTGGGACTGGGCTACATCTACAATTGTGGGGGGTGTGGTCTGTGTGGGACTGGGCCACATCTACAATGGTGGGGAGTGTGGTCTGTGTGATGGACTGGGCTGCATCTACAATGGTGGGGAGTGTGGTCTGTGTGGGACTGGGCTACATCTACAATGATGGGGAGTGTGGTCTGTGTGGGACTGGGCCACATCTACAATGGTGGGGAGTGTGGTCTGTGTGGGACTGGGCCACATCTACAATGGTGGGGAGTGTGTTCTGTGTGGGACTGGGCTACATCTACAATGGTGGGGAGTGTGGTCTGTGTGGGACTGGGCTACATCTACAATGGCGGGGAGTGTGGTCTGTGTGGGACTGGGCTACATCTACAATGGTGGGGAGTGTGGTCTGTGTGGGACTGGGCCACATCTACAATGGTGGGGAGTGTGGTCTGTGTGATGGACTGGGCTACATCTACAATGGTGGGGAGTGTGGTCTGTGTGGGACTGGGCTTCATCTACAATTGTGGGGAGTGTGGTCTGTGTGGGACTGGGCCACATCTACAATGGTGGGGAGTGTGGTCTGTGTGATGGACTGGGCTGCATCTACAGTGGTGGGGAGTGTGGTCTGTGTGGGACTGGGCTACATCTACAATGATGGGGAGTGTGGTCTGTGTGGGACTGGGCTACATCTACAATGGCGGGGAGTGTGGTCTGTGTAGGACTGGGCTACATCTACAATGGTAGGGAGTGTGGTCTGTGTGGGACTGGGCCACATCTACAATGGTGGGGAGTGTGGTCTGTGTGATGGACTGGGCTGCATCTACAATGGTGGGGAGTGTGGTCTGTGTGGGACTGGGTCACATCTACAATGGTGGGGAGTGTGGTCTGTGTGGGACTGGGCTACATCTACAATGGTGGGGAGTGTGGTCTGTGTGGGACTGCGCTACATCTACAATGGTGGGGAGTGTGGTCTGTGTGGGACTGGGCTACATCTACAATGGTGGGGAGTGTGGTCTGTGTGGGACTGGGCTACATCTACAATGTTGGGGTGTGTGGTCTGTGTGATGGACTGGGCCACATCTACAATGGTGTGGAGTGTGGTCTGTGGGATGGACTGGGCCACATCTACAATGGTGGGGAGTGTGGTCTGTGTGATGGACTGGGCCACATCTACAATGGTGGGGAGTGTGGTCTGTGTGATGGACTGGGCTGCATCTACAATGGTGGGGAGTGTGGTCTGTGTGGGACTGGGCTACATCTACAATGGTGGGGAGTTTAGTCTGTGTGGGACTGGGCTACATCTACAATGTTGGGGAGTGTGGTCTGTGGGATGGACTGGGCTACATCTACAATGGTGGGGAGTGTGGTCTGTGTGGGACTGGGCCACATCTACAATGGTGGGGAGTGTGGTCTGTCTGGGACTGGGCTACATCTAAAATGGCGGGGAGTGTGGTCTGTGTGGGACTGGGCTACATCTACAATGGTGGGGAGTGTGGTCTGTGTGATGGACTGGGCCACATCTACAATGGTGGGGAGTGTGGTCTGTGGGATGGACTGGGCTACATCAACAATGGTGGGGAGTGTGGTCTGTGTGATGGACTGGGCTGCATCTACAATGGTGGGGAGTGTGGTCTGTGGGATGGACTGGGCTACATCTACAATGGTGGGGAGTGTGGTCTGTGTGGGACTGGGCCACATCTACAATGGTTGGGAGTGTGGTCTGTGTGGGACTGGGCCATATCTACAATGGTGGGGAGTGTGGTCTGTGTGGGACTGGGCCACATCTACAATGGTGGGGAGTGAGGTCTGTGTTGGACTGGGCCACATCTACAATGGTGCGGAGTGAGGTCTGTGTGGGACTGGGCCACATCTACAAAGGTGGGGAGTGTGGTCTGTCTGGGACTGGGCTACATCTACAATGGCGGGGAGTGTGGTCTGTGTGGGACTGGGCTACATCTACAATGGTGGGGAGTGTGGTCTGTGTGGGACTGGGCCACATCTACAATGGTGGGGAGTGTGGTCTGTGTGATGGACTGGGCTACATCTACAATGGTGGGGAGTGTGGTCTGCGTGGGACTGGGCTACATCTACAATTGTGGGGGGTGTGGTCTGTGTGGGACTGGGCCACATCTACAATGGTGGGGAGTGTGGTCTGTGTGATGGACTGGGCTGCATCTACAATGGTGGGGAGTGTGGTCTGTGTGGGACTGGGCTACATCTACAATGATGGGGAGTGTGGTCTGTGTGGGACTGGGCCACATCTACAATGGTGGGGAGTGTGGTCTGTGTGGGACTGGGCCACATCTACAATGGTGGGGAGTGTGTTCTGTGTGGGACTGGGCTACATCTACAATGGTGGGGAGTGTGGTCTGTGTGGGACTGGGCTACATCTACAATGGCGGGGAGTGTGGTCTGTGTGGGACTGGGCTACATCTACAATGGTGGGGAGTGTGGTCTGTGTGGGACTGGGCCACATCTACAATGGTGGGGAGTGTGGTCTGTGTGATGGACTGGGCTACATCTACAATGGTGGGGAGTGTGGTCTGTGTGGGACTGGGCTTCATCTACAATTGTGGGGAGTGTGGTCTGTGTGGGACTGGGCCACATCTACAATGGTGGGGAGTGTGGTCTGTGTGATGGACTGGGCTGCATCTACAGTGGTGGGGAGTGTGGTCTGTGTGGGACTGGCTACATCTACAATGATGGGGAGTGTGGTCTGTGTGGGACTGGGCTACATCTACAATGGCGGGGAGTGTGGTCTGTGTAGGACTGGGCTACATCTACAATGGTAGGGAGTGTGGTCTGTGTGGGACTGGGCCACATCTACAATGGTGGGGAGTGTGGTCTGTGTGATGGACTGGGCTGCATCTACAATGGTGGGGAGTGTGGTCTGTGTGGGACTGGGCTACATCTACAATGATGGGGAGTGTGGTCTGTGTGGGACTGGGCCACATCTACAATGGTGGGGAGTGTGGTCTGTGTGGGACTGGGCCACATCTACAATGGTGGGGAGTGTGTTCTGTGTGGGACTGGGCTGCATCTACAATGTTGGGGAGTGTGGTCTGTGTGGGACTGGGCCACATCAGCAATGGTGTGGAGTGTGGTCTGTGTGATGGACTGGGCTACATCTACAATGGTGGAGTGTGGTCTGTGGGATGGACTGGGCTACATCTACAATGGTGGGGAGTGTGGTCTGTGTGGGACTGGGCTACATCTACAATGGTGGGGAGTGTGGTCTGTGTGGGACTGGGTCACATCTACAATGGTGGGGAGTGTGGTCTGTGTGGGACTGGGCTACATCTACAATGGTGGGGAGTGTGGTCTGTGTGGGACTGCGCTACATCTACAATGGTGGGGAGTGTGGTCTGTGTGGGACTGGGCTACATCTACAATGGTGGGGAGTGTGGTCTGTGTGGGACTGGGCTACATCTACAATGTTGGGGTGTGTGGTCTGTGTGATGGACTGGGCCACATCTACAATGGTGTGGAGTGTGGTCTGTGGGATGGACTGGGCCACATCTACAATGGTGGGGAGTGTGGTCTGTGTGATGGACTGGGCCACATCTACAATGGTGGGGAGTGTGGTCTGTGTGATGGACTGGGCTGCATCTACAATGGTGGGGAGTGTGGTCTGTGTGGGACTGGGCTACATCTACAATGGTGGGGAGTGTAGTCTGTGTGGGACTGGGCTACATCTACAATGTTGGGGAGTGTGGTCTGTGGGATGGACTGGGCTACATCTACAATGGTGGGGAGTGTGGTCTGTGTGGGACTGGGCCACATCTACAATGGTGGGGAGTGTGGTCTGTCTGGGACTGGGCTACATCTAAAATGGCGGGGAGTGTGGTCTGTGTGGGACTGGGCTACATCTACAATGGTGGGGAGTGTGGTCTGTGTGATGGACTGGGCCACATCTACAATGGTGGGGAGTGTGGTCTGTGGGATGGACTGGGCTACATCAACAATGGTGGGGAGTGTGGTCTGTGTGATGGACTGGGCTGCATCTACAATGGTGGGGAGTGTGGTCTGTGGGATGGACTGGGCTACATCTACAATGGTGGGGAGTGTGGTCTGTGTGGGACTGGGCCACATCTACAATGGTTGGGAGTGTGGTCTGTGTGGGACTGGGCCATATCTACAATGGTGGGGAGTGTGGTCTGTGTGGGACTGGGCCACATCTACAATGGTGGGGAGTGAGGTCTGTGTTGGACTGGGCCACATCTACAATGGTGCGGAGTGAGGTCTGTGTGGGACTGGGCCACATCTACAAAGGTGGGGAGTGTGGTCTGTCTGGGACTGGGCTACATCTACAATGGCGGGGAGTGTGGTCTGTGTGGGACTGGGCTACATCTACAATGGAGGGGAGTGTGGTCTGTGTGGGACTGGGCCACATCTACAATGGTGGGGAGTGTGGTCTGTGTGATGGACTGGGCTACATCTACAATGGTGGGGAGTGTGGTCTGTGTGATGGACTGGGCTGCATCTACAATGGTGGGGAGTGTGGTCTGTGGGATGGACTGGGCTACATCTACAATGGTGGGGAGTGTGGTCTGTTTGGGACTGGGCCACATCTACAATGGTTGGGAGTGTGGTCTGTGTGGGACTGTGCCATATCTACAATGGTGGGGAGTGTGGTCTGTGTGGGACTGGGCCACATCTACAATGGTGGGGAGTGAGGTCTGTGTGGGACTGGGCCACATCTACAATGGTGGGGAGTGAGGTCTGTGTGGGACTGGGCCACATCTACAAAGGTGGGGAGTGTGGTCTGTCTGGGACTGTGCTACATCTACAATGGCGGGGAGTGTGGTCTGTGTGGGACTGGGCTACATCTATAATGGTGGGGAGTGTGGTCTGTGTGGGACTGGGCCACATCTACAATGGTGGGGAGAGTGGTCTGTGTGATGGACTGGGCTACATCTACAATGGTGGGGAGTGTGGTCTGTGTGGGACTGGGCTACATCTACAATTGTGGGGGGTGTGGTCTGTGTGGGACTGGGCCACATCTACAATGGTGGGGAGTGTGGTCTGTGTGATGGACTGGGCTGCATCTACAATGGTGGGGAGTGTGGTCTGTGTGGGACTGGGCTACATCTACAATGATGGGGAGTGTGGTCTGTGTGGGACTGGGCCACATCTACAATGGTGGGGAGTGTGGTCTGTGTGGGACTGGGCCACATCTACAATGGTGGGGAGTGTGTTCTGTGTGGGACTGGGCTACATCTCCAATGGTGGGGAATGTGGTCTGTGTGGGACTGGGCTACATCTACAATGGCGGGGAGTGTGGTCTGTGTGGGACTGGGCTACATCTACAATGGTGGGGAGTGTGGTCTGTGTGGGACTGGGCCACATCTACAATGGTGGGGAGTGTGGTCTGTGTGATGGACTGGGCTACATCTACAATGGTGGGGAGTGTGGTCTGTGTGGGACTGGGCTTCATCTACAATTGTGGGGAGTGTGGTCTGTGTGGGACTGGGCCACATCTACAATGGTGGGGAGTGTGGTCTGTGTGATGGACTGGGCTGCATCTACAATGGTGGGGAGTGTGGTCTGTGTGGGACTGGGCTACATCTACAATGATGGGGAGTGTGGTCTGTGTGGGACTGGGCCACATCTACAATGGTGGGGAGTGTGGTCTGTGTGGGACTGGGCCACATCTACAATGGTGGGGAGTGTGTTCTGTGTGGGACTGGGCTACATCTGCAATGGTGGGGAGTGTGGTCTGTGTGGGACTGGGCTACATCTACAATGGCGGGGAGTGTGGTCTGTGTAGGACTGGGCTACATCTACAATTGTGGGGAGTGTGGTCTGTGTGGGACTGGGCCACATCTACAATGGTGGGGAGTGTGGTCTGTGTGATGGACTGGGCTACATCTACTATGGTGGGGAGTGTGGTCTGTGTGGGACTGGGCTACATCTACAATTGTGGGGAGTGTGGTCTGTGTGGGACTGGGCCACATCTACAATGGTGGGGAGTGTGGTCTGTGTGATGGACTGGGCTGCATCTACAATGGTGGGGAGTGTGGTCTGTGTGGGACTGGGCTACATCTACAATGATGGGGAGTGTGGTCTGTGTGGGACTGGGCCACATCTACTATGGTGGGGAGTGTGGTCTGTGTGGGACTGGGCCACATCTACAATGGTGGGGAGTGTGTTCTGTGTGGGACTGGGCTGCATCTACAATGTTGGGGAGTGTGGTCTGTGTGGGACTGGGCCACATCAGCAATGGTGTGGAGTGTGGTCTGTGTGATGGACTGGGCTACATCTACAATGGTGGAGTGTGGTCTGTGGGATGGACTGGGCTACATCTACAATGGTGGGGAGTGTGGTCTGTGTGGGACTGGGCTACATCTACAATGGTGGGGAGTGTGGTCTGTGTGGGACTGGGTCACATCTACAATGGTGGGGAGTGTGTTCTGTGTGGGACTGGGCTACATCTACAATGGTGGGGAGTGTGGTCTGTGTGGGACTGGGCTACATCTACAATGGTGGGGAGTGTGGTCTGTGTGGGACTGCGCTACATCTACAATGGTGGGGAGTGTGGTCTGTGTGGGACTGGGCTACATCTACAATGGTGGGGAGTGTGGTCTGTGTGGGACTGGGCTACATCTACAATGTTGGGGTGTGTGGTCTGTGTGATGGACTGGGCCACATCTACAATGGTGTGGAGTGTGGTCTGTGGGATGGACTGGGCTACATCAACAATGGTGGGGGGTGTGGTCTGTGTGGGACTGGGCCACATCTACAATGGTGGGGAGTGTGGTCTGTGTGATGGACTGGGCTACATCTACAATGGTGGGGAGTGTGGTCTGTGGGATGGACTGGGCTACATCTACAATGGTGGGGAGTGTGGTCTGTGTGGGACTGGGCCACATCTACAATGGTGGGGAGTGTGGTCTGTGTGGGACTGGGCCACATCTACAATGGTGGGGAGTGTGGTCTGTGTGGGACTGGGCTACATCTACAATGGTGGGGAGTGTGGTCTGTGTGGGACTGGGCTACATCTACAATGGTGGGGAGTGTAGTCTGTGTGGGACTGGGCTACATCTACATTGTTGGGGAGTGTGGTCTGTGTGATGGACTGGGCCACATCTACAATGGTGGGGAGTGTGGTCTGTGGGATGGACTGGGCTACATCAACAATGGTGGGGAGTGTGGTCTGTGTGATGGACTGGGCTACATCTACAATGGCGGGGAGTGTGGTCAGTGTGGGACTGGGCTTCATCTACAATGGTGGGGAGTGTGGTCTGTCTGGGACTGGGCTACATCTACAATGGCGGGGAGTGTGGTCTGTGTGATGGACTGGGCCACATCTACAATGGTGGGGAGTGTGGTCTGTGTGGGACTGGGCTACATCTACAATGGTGGGGAGTGTGGTCTGTGTGATGGACTGGGCCACATCTACAATGGTGGGGAGTGTGGTCTGTGTGGGACTGGGCCACATCTACAATGGTGGGGAGTGTGGTTTGTGTGGGACTGGGCCACATCTACAATGGTGGGGAGTGTGTTCTGTCTGGGACTGGGCTACATCTACAATGGTGGGGAGTGTGGTCAGTGTGGGACTTTGCCACATCTACAATGGTGGGGAGTGTGGTCTGTGGGATGGACTGGGCTACATCTACAATGGTGGGGAGTGTGGTCTGTGTGAGACTGGGCCACATCTACAATGGTGGGGAGTGTGGTCTGTGTGGGACTGGGGTACATCTACAATGGTGGGGAGTGTTGTCTGTGTGGGACTGGGCCACATCTACAATGGTGGGGAGTGTGGTCTGTGTGGGACTGGGCTACATCTACAATGGTGGGGAGTGTGGTCTGTGTGGGAATGGGCTCCATCTACAATGGTGGGGAGTGTGGTCTGTGTGATGGACTGGGCCGCATCTACAATGGTGGGGAGTGTGGTCTGTGGGATGGACTGGGCTACATCAACAATGGTGGGGAGTGTGGTCTGTGTGATGGACTGGGCTACATCTACAATGGTGGGGAGTGTGGTCTGTGTGGGACTGGGCTTCATCTACAATTGTGGGGAGTGTGGTCTGTGTGGGACTGGGCCACATCTACAATGGTGGGGAGTGTGGTCTGTGTGATGGACTGGGCTGCATCTACAATGGTGGGGAGTGTGGTCTGTGTGGGACTGGGCTACATCTACAATGATGGGGAGTGTGGTCTGTGTGGG
This sequence comes from Raja brachyura, assembly GCA_963514005.1. The sequence continues at coordinate 42,449,813 of OY740805.1, read as the reverse complement.
ACTGGGCCACATCTACAATGGTGGGGAGTGTGGTCTGTGTGGGACTGGGCCACATCTACAATGGTGGGGAGTGTGTTCTGTGTGGGACTGGGCTACATCTACAATGGTGGGGAGTGTGGTCTGTGTGGGACTGGGCTACATCTACAATGGCGGGGAGTGTGGTGTGTGTGGGACTGGGCTACATCTACAATGGTGGGGAGTGTGGTCTGTGTGGGACTGGGCCACATCTACAATGGTGGGGAGTGTGGTCTGTGTGATGTACTGGGCTACATCTACAATGGTGGGGAGTGTGGTCTGTGTGGGACTGGGCTACATCTACAATTGTGGGGAGTGTGGTCTGTGTGGGACTGGGCCACATCTACAATGGTGGGGAGTGTGGTCTGTGTGATGGACTGGGCTGCATCTACAATGGTGGGGAGTGTGGTCTGTGTGGGACTGGGCTACATCTACAATGATGGGGAGTGTGGTCTGTGTGGGACTGGGCCACATCTACAATGGTGGGGAGTGTGGTCTGTGTGGGACTGGGCCACATCTACAATGGTGGGGAGTGTGTTCTGTGTGGGACTGGGCTACATCTACAATGGTGGGGAGTGTGGTCTGTGTGGGACTGGGCCACATCAGCAATGGTGTGGAGTGTGGTCAGTGTGATGGACTGGGCTACATCTACAATGGTGGAGTGGGGTCTGTGGGATGGACTGGGCTACATCTACAATGGTGGGGAGTGTGGTCTGTGTGGGACTGGGCTACATCTACAATGGTGGGGAGTGTGGTCTGTGTGGGACTGGATCACATCTACAATGGTGGGGAGTGTGGTCTGTGTGGGACTGGGCTACATCTACAATGGTGGGGAGTGTGGTCTGTGTGGGACTGGGCTACATCTACAATGGTGGGGAGTGTGGTCTGTGTGGGACTGGGCTACATCTACAATGGTGGGGAGTGTGGTCTGTGTGGGACTGGGCTACATCTACAATGTTGGGGTGTGTGGTCTGTGTGATGGACTGGGCCACATCTACAATGGTGTGGAGTGTGGTCTGTATGATGGACTGGGCTACATCTGCAATGTTGGGGAGTGTGGTCTGTGTGGGACTGGGCTACATCTACAATGATGGGGAGTGTGGTCTGTGTGGGACTGGGCCACATCTACAATGGTGGGGAGTGTGGTCTGTGTGGGACTGGGCTACATCTACAATGGTGGGGAGTGTGTTCTGTGTGGGACTGGGCTACATCTACAATGGTGGGGAGTGTGGTCTGTGTGGGACTGGGCCACATCAGCAATGGTGTGGAGTGTGGTCTGTGTGATGGACTGGGCTACATCTACAATGGTGGAGTGGGGTCTGTGGGATGGACTGGGCTACATCTACAATGGTGGGGAGTGTGGTCTGTGTGGGACTGGGCTACATCTGCAATGGTGGGGAGTGTGGTCTGTGTGGGACTGGGTCACATCTACAATGGTGGGGAGTGTGGTCTGTGTGGGACTGGGCTACATCTACAATGGTGGGGAGTGTGGTCTGTGTGGGACTGGGCTACATCTACAATGGTGCGGAGTGTGGTCTGTGTGGGACTGGGCTACATCTACAATGGTGGGGAGTGTGGTCTGTGTGGGACTGGGCTACATCTACAATGTTGGGGTGTGTGGTCTGTGTGATGGACCGGGCCACATCTACAATGGTGGGGAGTGTGGTCTGTGGGATGGACTGGGCTACATCAACAATGGTGGGGAGTGTGGTCTGTGTGATGGACTGGGCTGCATCCACAATGGTGGGGAGTGTGGTCTGTGGGATGGACTGGGCTACATCTACAATGGTGGGGAGTGTGGTCTGTGTGGGACTGGGCCACATCTACAATGGTGGGGAGTGTGGTCTGTGTGGGACTGGGCCACATCTACAATGGTGGGGAGTGAGGTCTGTGTGGGACTGGGCCACATCTACAATGGTGGGGAGTGAGGTCTGTGTGGGACTGGGCCACATTTACAAAGGTGGGGAGTGTGGTCTGTCTGGGACTGGGCTACATCTACAATGGCGGGGAGTGTGGTCTGTGTGGGACTGGGCTACATCTACAATGGTGGGGAGTGTGGTCTGTGTGGGATTGGGCCACATCTACAATGGTGGGGAGTGTGGTCTGTGTGATGGACTGGGCTACATCTACAATGGTGGGGAGTGTGGTCTGTGTGGGACTGGGCTTCATCTACAATTGTGGGGAGTGTGGTCTGTGTGGGACTGGGCCACATCTACAATGGTGGGGAGTGTGGTCTGTGTGATGGACTGGGCTGCATCTACAATGGTGGGGAGTGTGGTCTGTGTGGGACTGGGCTACATCTACAATGATGGGGAGTGTGGTCTGTGTGGGACTGGGCCACATCTACAATGGTGGGGAGTGTGGTCTGTGTGGGACTGGGCCACATCTACAATGGTGGGGAGTGTGTTCTGTGTGGGACTGGGCTACATCTACAATGGTGGGGAGTGTGGTCTGTGTGGGACTGGGCTACATCTACAATGGCGGGGAGTGTGGTGTGTGTGGGACTGGGCTACATCTACAATGGTGGGGAGTGTGGTCTGTGTGGGACTGGGCCACATCTACAATGGTGGGGAGTGTGGTCTGTGTGATGTACTGGGCTACATCTACAATGGTGGGGAGTGTGGTCTGTGTGGGACTGGGCTACATCTACAATTGTGGGGAGTGTGGTCTGTGTGGGACTGGGCCACATCTACAATGGTGGGGAGTGTGGTCTGTGTGATGGACTGGGCTGCATCTACAATGGTGGGGAGTGTGGTCTGTGTGGGACTGGGCTACATCTACAATGATGGGGAGTGTGGTCTGTGTGGGACTGGGCCACATCTACAATGGTGGGGAGTGTGGTCTGTGTGGGACTGGGCCACATCTACAATGGTGTGGAGTGTGTTCTGTGTGGGACTGGGCTACATCTACAATGGTGGGGAGTGTGGTCTGTGTGGGACTGGGCCACATCAGCAATGGTGTGGAGTGTGGTCAGTGTGATGGACTGGGCTACATCTACAATGGTGGAGTGGGGTCTGTGGGATGGACTGGGCTACATCTACAATGGTGGGGAGTGTGGTCTGTGTGGGACTGGGCTACATCTACAATGGTGGGGAGTGTGGTCTGTGTGGGACTGGGTCACATCTACAATGGTGGGGAGTGTGGTCTGTGTGGGACTGGGCTACATCTACAATGGTGGGGAGTGTGGTCTGTGTGGGACTGGGCTACATCTACAATGGTGGGGAGTGTGGTCTGTGTGGGACTGGGCTACATCTACAATGGTGGGGAGTGTGGTCTGTGTGGGACTGGGCTACATCTGCAATGTTGGGGTGTGTGGTCTGTGTGATGGACTGGGCCACATCTACAATGGTGTGGAGTGTGGTCTGTATGATGGACTGGGCTACATCTACAATGTTGGGGAGTGTGGTCTGTGTGGGACTGGGCTACATCTACAATGATGGGGAGTGTGGTCTGTGTGGGACTGGGCCACATCTACAATGGTGGGGAGTGTGGTCTGTGTGGGACTGGGCCACATCTACAATGGTGGGGAGTGTGTTCTGTGTGGGACTGGGCTACATCTACAATGGTGGGGAGTGTGGTCTGTGTGGGACTGGGCCACATCAGCAATGGTGTGGAGTGTGGTCTGTGTGATGGACTGGGCTACATCTACAATGGTGGAGTGGGGTCTGTGGGATGGACTGGGCTACATCTACAATGGTGGGGAGTGTGGTCTGTGTGGGACTGGGCTACATCTACAATGGTGGGGAGTGTGGTCTGTGTGGGACTGGGTCACATCTACAATGGTGGGGAGTGTGGTCTGTGTGGGACTGGGCTACATCTACAATGGTGCGGAGTGTGGTCTGTGTGGGACTGGGCTACATCTACAATGGTGGGGAGTGTGGTCTGTGTGGGACTGGGCTACATCTACAATGTTGGGGTGTGTGGTCTGTGTGATGGACCGGGCCACATCTACAATGGTGTGGAGTGTGGTCTGTATGATGGACTGGGCTACATCTACAATGTTGGGGAGTGTGGTCTGTGTGGGACTGGGCTACATCTACAATGGTGGGGAGTGTGGTCTGTGGGATGGACTGGGCTACATCTACAATGGTGGGGAGTGTGGTCTGTGTGGGACTGGGCCACATCTGCAATGGTGGGGAGTGTGGTCTGTATGATGGACTGGGCTACATCTACAATGTTGGGGAGTGTGGTCTGTGTGGGACTGGGCTACATCTACAATGGTGGGGAGTGTGGTCTGTGGGATGGACTGGGCTACATCTACAATGGTGGGGAGTGTGGTCTGTGTGGGACTGGGCCACATCTGCAATGGTGGGGAGTGTGGTCTGTGTGGGACTGGGCGACATCTACAATGGTGGGGAGTGTGGTCTGTGTGGGACTGGGCTACATCTACAATGGTGGGGAGTGTGGTCTGTGTGGGACTGGGCTCCATCTATATCTTTCAGTAATTGCGATCTCGGCCAGACATGCTGAATGTCCTCAGTCCCCTAAGCAAGTAGAGACATTGGGTGACATATTGGCTGTTGCTTCTCTGTACTTGGTCCACAACAGATCACTGGGATATTAACACCGAGATACATGAGGCTCTCACCCATTTGTCCTTCGGCACCATTGACGCTGATTGGGGCGTGTACACCATCGGCATTCCTGAATTAACGCACAAACACGCATTTCTTCGGGATGTGGGAGGAAACCGGAGCACCCGGAGGAAACCCGTCACAGGGAGAACATACAAACTCCACACAGACAGCACCCGAGGTCAGGATCGAACCCGGGTCTCTGGGACTGTGAGATATCAATTCTCCCAGCAGCGCCACTGTGTGGCCATTCCTTCCCATTTGTGAATATTTCTATACTAAATTCTTACCAAGTTCTACGATGGATTTGCGCCGTTCCAGCTCTGGAAGGAGAAACCAGTGTTACATTTGAACAATGAGCATCAGAGACAATGACTATCAGAGTCAGAGGTCAATCCAAACAAGGCTGGAAATAAGTGCAGACAATGAGGGAAGTTCCGCGCGGGTCAGGCAGCTGCAGAGGGGAACACAATTCCCGGTTCACGTTGACAGGGTCTCATCAGGCCTGGACAATGTCAGATGGTGACAGGTGTGAGACAAGTGTAGCGGCAAATAAAGGCGGGAAAACAAATGTTGTGTAACATGTGAAGGGCAGGCGAGGGGAATAACGAGGAACGGAACAGGTGAATAAATACACTGTGGGTCCGGGGACGTTTCAATGATTCACCCACGACCAACAGTTGCTGTGGGAAAATGTGAACATGGTGATCATTGTGTGAAACGGTTGAGGACAATGTTGAATGTGGAAGGCTGCGAGATGCCGGATTCAAAGGCGGGCGGTTCCCCAGCCTCTGCTCAGCCTCATTAGATCAGTGTAGGAGAGTGAGGGAGAGCTCACACTGGGACGGGACACGCAATGAAAGTGACAAGTGAGCGAAAGCTCAGGTTGACAACGGGGAACTGAACAGAGATGTTCATCCAAGTGATCACCTCATCTGTGACCCGTCTCTCCACAGTGGAGATCACATCCAGGAAACAGAGACAAGTCCAAGTGACTCTGTGTCCGGTTAAATCTCCTCCCACGGCACCGCCTCATGCACACACAGATGTCACATCTGCCCCTTTACCCCATTATCCACACCTCCCGGGACACTGATACTCTGTCCAGGGGCAACAGTTACCGCTGGAAGGTGGAAGCCCCGTGGAGAGTGCTCTGGATTTCCACTGACGTTACAGTGGGAATCTGGGAGAATCCCGCCCGGATTTCCTGACCTGCATCTTCCGCTCTTGTTTAACGTACCTTTAATGCGTCTGTTTTGTTTCACGTTCCAATAAAACACAGCACCGTGGGCGGCAATGAGAAGACAAATGGTGAGGACCAGCGGCAGGACCCAGTCAGGAACTCCAGCAGGGAAGATATCATCTGCAGAATGAAGACAGTGAACGGCGAATATAGTCAACTGTATTTAAAAATCTGAGATCATTTCCCCACAGAAGTGAGATGTGGATAAATCATCAGTGAGAAACATGTGAGCACCTCAGTGAGCATCCTGGGCAGTCGGGGTTTCAATGGAATGTAAATCACCTTTATACTTCAATGATCAAACAGAAACGTTTACAAACCTGATATTTTAACGGTTGCCTCACGTTGTATGTTTAACCATCTGTATTGAACAACACACTTGAACTTGTTTGTTAACTGCCTCGTTACTGTCACGTTGCTCTCCACATTTACAAGACCATCAGTATCTTCATGGTACATTGTTTCAGCTTGTGGTAAAACCTGTCCATCCTCGCCGATCCACCGCATCTCTGGTCCAGGATACCATCCACCGGACTTACACACGAGCTGGATTCCATCTCCCTGGTATCCCTGCAGCCGAATCCGGGGCAAACTCCCCAAAGCTGCATCAGTGACAGGTATAGAAATAACAATAGTCAGGGAGAATAGCAACTTGGACCAAACAGCATTTTGTTCAAGTACTCAAACCTCTTGCAACAATTCCTATACAATTTCTAATTATTTCCAGTTCCAATGGAAAGTCATTGAGCAGAAATGTCAACTCTGTTTCTCTCTCCCCAGATGGTACCTGACCTGCTGAATGTTTTCAGTATCTCGGTAATTAAATCCAGGCTGAGAGTGAGAGGGTAAATGGCTGGGCCCTGGAGAGTGAGGTGGAACGGAGATATCCAGGGGTCCGAGTATATGGCCACCTGGAAGTAGCACTCGCGGTCAATATTGGCAACATTGTTGTCATCGTCTCCAACCAACCAATATTGACATTGAATGCCTATGGGGCAAGGACTTAGATGTGGCAGCATTTGTTTGAAACATCTAGGAGGGTTTCCTGACACACCAGGCAGTTAATCCATCACTCGGTGGGACTTTACTTCGGAGTCATGTGAGTGACTACGTGAAGAGCCCGCCAGTCCGCATGCGCGTCATTATGTCTAACGCATGGCGCAGTGACTGGCTGGCAGGCGAGCTGCTCCTCCAGTTATAAATCCCACAGGTAAATTTTAAACTTACTTTTCAGGGTGTCCTTTGTTGCAGGAAACTCTTCTGGCAGAGTTTCCTGTGGGCTATTACATACGGTAACCCGGGCGGACCGCGGGGGAAACCAATTGGACCGCGGGGATGCAGGCTGCGGAGTGCAATAGGAGGGCAACTGTGCGGAGTCAGGGAGGCCTGGGCTGGACGAGGCCGGCCAGGAGGGTTCCCCTCCTTCATTACGGCACGTACTCGGACATCCTGATATGGTCCACGGAGCAGGGCCATATCAGCGCAGGTCGGCGGGCGACTACGGCAGCGCCTGTTTTCAGGGCTGCTTACTATCTCCCCTCAGTGGAGAGGAGTGCAAGGGGTCAGTGTGTGTCTGCCCCCAACCCCGGAAATAATACACTATCCACGCACCTCCGCACCCTCCAAATCAAGAACGGGAATGGAACCTACACCAAGGGCCTTTGGGCTTACCTCAAGACCACCGGTATCTATGCAGGTACTTGAGTCTGGGTTTCCGAAACATGGGTTGTGTGGTCTAGTTATAGTGTATTATTTCAAAGTATGCCATTTATTTAGTTGCCACTAGATCACATTGTGACTATAATAACCAAAAGAGAATTTTATTTCCACTTACACCAACAAATTGTGTAGTAGAATCGGACCTGCCATGGCAGTCTAGATCACTGGCTTGGAATGCCTTGTTGAGTATACCTTTCAGTCACCTGTGCGAGCTATACATGGTGGTAATTCCACTCATTAAGGGACCGTGGAAGATTCTTCCCCAAAACGCCGACTTATTCATATAAATAAAGTAATCAAATCTCTGATTTAACTGTGATGGGCGTCTTCATTAATGTAAACGTCTTTGCCCATGACAAATACCAGGCAGGTTTTTGTTCCAGCATTTCTCCCACTATGTCTGACTTACCGGGGGCCAGAGGTGCTCCAGTCCTACCCTGTGCACAGCATTGGCATCGGAAAGGAGCAGGATTCGGAGTAACTAGCACGTGCTGCCTGTTTGGGGAATGAGGATACCAACAGAGCATGGATTTGCACAGCTAGTCCTGGCGGCTGTTGAAGGAAGCAACCTGACTGTCCCAACTCAGAGTGAGTGCCAAGTCTTGGGCATCTATGTCAGACAAGATTGCGAGTCGTCGCAGTCAAAGAACGCGCCATCTCAAGGCATGTCAGGCAGCAGCTCCTGTTCAGGGTTGCACATTTCCTCCCACTCAAATGACGGAGTGGCGGAGAGAGTGCTAGAGGCGTATGCACATGTGCCTGAAGCAACGCCTGGTTCAGAGTTGCCATTCCCCCCACTCGGTTGAGCGCAGTGACGGAGATGGTGCTAAAATACATGCACATATGTCTGAGGCAGCTCCTGGTTCAGGTTGCATAAGTCCAACGATTCGGGTGTATGAAGGATGATGAGGGTTGAGGCAACCCCTGGTTTAGGTTGCATAAGTCCTCCCATTCGCATGTATAAAGGATGAAGATGGAGCCATATATATTACAAGACAATGGGGGTTGGTGTCGCAAAGCATGCTTGGTACAGAGGCAGGCACAGACACATCGAGAAGACGGATGGTGACACCTGGTTCAGGTGCAATTACTCCCACTCTATAAAGAGTGTCTAAGATTAGTATGGATTTACTCCAAACAGGAACCCGAATATGATAGTGCCGGGGTCCCATGCTGAATGCATAATGCACGACAATCACATGAGGGGAAACGGTGCTTTGCCTCTAAAATTGCTGCTCCGTCGGTGACGGGCTAGCCACTACAAGTGAAGTTGGCCAGCAGCATCAGCGACCTAATGGAAATGACAACATCGACAGAGTCTGCAAATGAAATTTCGCTGGAATTCCAGCAAAGGTAAGGGACCTGGAGTTAGAGACGCTGGTAAGTAGGTCTCGTTATTTACCTCCATGGAAGTAATTATGGTGGACGAACAGTATTCAGCATCGCTCCACTAACTTTTCGTCAGTAAATCTTCAGTTATATTACAAACTGATGCGAGTGCCTAAAGATGTGAAATTACTAATACCATCTCTAGTTACAGAGGTGAGGGGATTTGCATGAGTTACCTATTCTTCAGTTCTATGGTATCAACTACCTTTAGACACTAGGTGCATTCTATGGGTTAAGGGTTGTGCAAATATGCATAATCAGCATACTCAAGTCCAAGTTGATACACTTTGGTGGTGCCGTATGTTAATCACATGGGTGCAATCAAGTCAAAGTATCCGGGGATGGTTTACCTAACCTCATTTGGCAGTGGTGTATCATCACGTAAAATCAATGTCAAAACAGAATGGATGTTGGATCACTTAGTATTTAATGACTTGGTGACTCATGGAACACTAAAGATCGGGATGTTGCATCCAGGCTCAATCACCAGTAGAAATAAATATATATATATATATATATATATATATATATATATATATATATATATATATATATATATATATATATATATATATATATATATATATATATATATATATATATATATATATATATATATGTGTGTGTGGCATGGCAATGGCGATAGATGCACTCTGCTACACTGGGGAGGTTTGTCTTCCTCCATTTTGCACATCAGTCGGGTCTGGCAAATATTTAGTAAATCCCGCTTCAGGCATTTTTGTAGGACTGGCCGATGCAGACATGGTTCCCGCTGATTTTAATAATAGTAGTAATAGTTTCTTTGTTGTCATTGTAAGTAAAATAGTAAGAACTTACCAGTTTGACGTTTGATCTTTATTTTATGAGGAGTTAGGATGAGGGATTACGTGCCCTCCGCTCCCAACCCTCTCTCATAAGATCAGCTGGTAGTTCTAGTTTCTCGAATCTTACCATATTCAGTTCATCAACTGTTATCTGTGATTTCACACCGCTGCTTTGAAGATTGGCGCGCATGCGGGCTGGTGGGCTCTTCACGTAACCCTTCATCGTAACTCCTCATAAAATAAAGATCAAACTTCAATCTGGCACGTTCTGGTTTAATCTTACTATTATACTTGACCTTGATTTGGGAAATGAGCGCAACGAGGTGGAGTTTCAAAGGGAGAGTATAAAAATATATGTGTACATATATGCTATATATGGCAAGTACATTTTTCCTTCAGTAAGGAGACAAAGACTGTGCACAGTGCCCCAGGTGAGGTCTCACCGACATCCTGTACAACTGTGATGAGGCTTCCCAACATCTATTCTCCAATCCCCTCAATTACAATCACTGGGACAGATGTGATGGAACTCCAGTTAAACACATTCCCATGGCTGCCCTCCATTTACTCAAAGGTAGACAAAAATGCTGGAGAAACACAGTGGGTGAGGCAGCATCTATCGAGCGAAGGGAACAGGCAACGTTTCAGGCCGAGACCCTTTCTCCATTCACTCAAGTTACTTCTCAATATAAACATTGCAACAGCACATTGTTAATTATGTAATTATACATCAACATTGTTGATCGAACGCCCTTTACCATTTGTTCTTTTCACATTTATCGTCAACAATCGGTGTTTTGCTTACTCACCTCGAACTCGCAGCTGAGCTGCAGATGCTTCATACTCGGCTCCCTCTGTAACTGAACATGTATATTTCCCTTCATCAAACCTTCTTACGTTCTTTATTCTGAGGGAAATGTTCCCTTTGGCCACTTCATCTTTAAACAGTTCGGCTCTTGCTCTGTAATCCTGGTGTTGAGCGAGGGTGTCATTGTGTCCATGTCTGTACACGAGGACTGGCGAGATGAGACCTGACTTCCTCCACTGCACGACCATGTTGCTGATCAATATATCTGGGACAAGCTGACATTCCAACACCACATCTCCACCTACAGTGGCTACAAAACCATCGCCCAGTACAATAACGAGAAATTCACCTGCGGGTCAATTCAAATAATTGAAAACATAATTATGTATGGAATCAATAAGGATAATCCCTTATTGAAGGTCGAGTCGCAGGTAGATGAGGTGGTCAAAAAGCCCTTTGGCTCTTTAGCCTTCACCTGTCAGAGTATTCAGTACAGAACTTCGGAGCTCATGTTGCAGTTGTATCAGGTTGGTGAGAACGCATTTAGAATATTGTGTCCAGTTCTGGGCACCATGTTATAGGAAAGATATTGTCAAGCTTGAGAATGGTCAGAAAAATATTTACGAGGAAGTTGCCAGGACTAGAGGGTGTGAGCTATCGGGAGAGGTTCTGTAAGCTGGGTCTCTATTCCTTGGAGCGCAGGAGGATGAGGGGCGATCTTATAGAGGTGTACAAAATCATGGGAAGAATAGATCGGGTAGATGCACAGAGTCCTTTGCCCAGAGTAGAGGAATCAAGGACCAGAGGACATAGGTTCAAGGTGAAGGGGAAAAGATTTAATAGGAATCCGAGGGATAACATTTTCTCACAAAGTGTGGTGGGTGTATGGAACAAGCTGCCAGATGAGGCAGTTGAGGCTGGGACTATCACATCGGTAAGAAACAGTTAGACAAATACATGGAGAAGACAGGTTTGGAGGGAAATGGACCAAGCGCAGGCAAGGGGACCAGCGTAGCCTGGACATTGTTGGCCGGTGTGGGCGAATGGGGCCGAAGGGCCTGTTTGCACACTGCATCACTCAATGATTATATTACTCTAATGGGGTTAGGGAGGGAGGGATAGATCAGCCATGATTGTATGGCGGAGTAGACTTGATGGGCGGGATGACCTGAATCTCATAACCTTATCTTATGACCTGAATCTTGTTACCTTGTGATCTCCAGGGATGAAGCCAGGATATCAACATTGTTACTGGTTGTTCACGATTTATTTTTTATATAATGTTGGGGTCTCAACACCAATCCCCGTGGAACACCACTCTTTATATCTTGCCACCCATTGAGAAAAACATTTGGCACCCACTCTCTGCTTCCTCCTATCCTGATTATCCATGAAAATGAAGCTGCCTCCGACTCCTGCAGTTCCCATCATCGCCCACAGAGGGAGGAAGAACCTTCTACCTGATCGTATTAAGTGATGTGGACAACTGCATTAAAATGAGCGATTTTAAAATATGAATCTTCTGACACCATGAAGCCCCCTCCATGAGATAAATAAATAGAAATCAGACCAGATGTTGTGGTCATTACCGTGGACTGAGCTGAGGATCCCGTGCAGTAACAATACAGCGCAGTGAACCACTCCCATCCCAGTGGAGGGGTCAGTGCCTGAGAGAGAGAGAAGTGTTAGTCCCGTGATGGGCGGGAAGCTGTGATCCCCCCCTCCCCCTCCGTCCCCGCTGTCGGGTGTCCACCACCCTCACTCACTGTTGACCACGGGGTGAAAGGCCACACCTTGTGCGGGGTGGCCAAGGGTAAGTGGTGACCAAAGGACTCCAGGCTCCGCACCGAGACCCCGGCTCCCTTCACAATCTGCTCCTTGAGTCTCCTGTCACGGGGGTCGGGTCCGGGACAAACCTTCTCCCGGGAATTTCTTCAGTCACCCATCATCAAACCGGTCAAAGGACAGAAAATGATTCTGAAATCAAAAGATGTGGGAACAATAAAAAATAATCAGGGGGTGAGGTTATATTGTCCAGTGGAATGAACAGTGAACGATGCTCCCGGGTCTCTGTTCTCTGATTTGTTCTTGTTTCTCTCGCGATGACCAGCGATCACCCTGTACACCAGCACGATCCTGCTCTCGAGGGACAATTTTACAAATTTCCCCGACACCAATTGTCTACAAACCTGCCCGTCTTTCGATTGTAGGTGAAAACTGGAGCACTCGGACAAAACCCACGCGGTCGCGGGGAGAACGTACAAACACTGTACAGCCAACACCCGTGGTCAGGATCGAACCCGGGTCCCTGGCGCTGTGAGGCAGCAACTCTACCCCTGCGCCATCTTGTCGCCCAGCGGGGAGGCAGGGGTTCTTCTGGGAGCCGGGGAAGGTGTGTGTGGTGAGGCGGGGGGGAGGGGGGGGGGGTGGGGTTGAATGGAGGGGCTCAGAATGGGGACGGGTTGGCCCGGTAAAGGATGGGAAAAGTGGGCCCTGGGGCCGGAGGGCCGTGAACGGGGGGATTGGGCTGAGGTTATTGGTGAAAGAAGCGGAGGGAACGAGCGCAGTTGCATCCCCAGGGCTGACCATCCCAACACACCTGGCCGCAGGGGGCGGTGTGGAGCCAACACGGAATAACCCTCTGGTCCAGGTTGTCGCCTCCCCTGTTCCATTGTACGGTCCAGGTTTGAGTAGTTGTGCCCTGATTATACAGAAGGACATTTGTTGCCCTTCTACCATGGGGACTGCAGAGCTGCCCCACCCAGGGTTCAGTAACGGACCAGCAAAGCGCCACCGATCTGGAGCAGCTGACCTTGACTCGACCTGTCCTTCCTGAAACAGTGAACGTTTTCAACAGCCGACGTGGACGTGCTCACGTATTGTGGGGAGAAGGTGGGAGATCAGCGGTCAGATTCTCAGTGTGACGTGAGTCCCAGACATTATCTACTTTGGGGATGGTTGGACTCTCAGCGGGGATCGGTTGCTGGAGAAAGGTGAGCGGAGTTAAACATTAACCGACTAGAAACATCGGTCGTGAGAGATCGGGAGTTTCAGAAAATGTCTCTGAGCCACTCACTGCGCTTGTCCTTATCAGTGCCAGGGAGTGGCGGGAAACGGACATTTTAGACTGTGAACCCGCAGAGTGAAACACAGCAACCCGCTGTATTCCATGTTCTACTTATTTGCCCACTCTCCCAACCTGTCCACCTCATTCTGCAGCCTCCATGCTTTCTCGACACAACAGCCCCCTCCACCTATTTTCATAGCGTCTGCAAATTTGTCCACAAAGCCACCAATTCTCCCATCCAGCCCATTAACACATGAGGTGCAAAGTAGCGGCCCCTGCACCGACCCCCGTGGAACACCACTAGTCACCGGCAGCCAACCAGAAATGCCCCCCTTTATTCTCACTCGTTGCTTCTGCCCGTCAACCAATCTACTATCCATGCTGGAACCTTGCTTCAAATGCCAGGAGCTCCAATCCTGTTTACTAGTCTCGCGTGTGGCACCTTATCAGAATTCTTCTGATAATCCATGCAAATAACATCCACTGACTGCTTTGTCGACTCTCCTTTTTTGGTGATTCTTTACCGACACACCACGAGACAGTTTATCCCCCAAATGGCATTAATACAGAGTTGCGCACAACTTCATATTGTTCTAATGTTCCCATTGGTCAGTTACGTTGCAGTCTGGCCACAGTTATAGGAAACAAGTTTAAGTATAGAAATATCCCTACCTTATTCACAACTTTGGTTGTTCGGCGTCTCACTGCCTCCACACAGTCCTTCGATTGTTAATGTGCAGTAAAAGCCCTTTGGACTACTTTTTATCTCGATCAGACCTTTGGATTGCTTTATGATTTTAGCCTGAATCTTTATCAGTTCTCTTTAATAAAAGGAGCAAGCCAGACTTTGGACCATCACCGCCCAGAAAAGGCGCGGCGTGTTGTTTTTGCTGCTGAGAGGTTGAACATTTGCGAAGAGTATTAGTGTGGAGCATTTGTCCGGTTTCACGGTCAAAGGAAGGCGTTTATCATGGGTGCAGATGTCGGGTTATAGCAGCCAGAGAAAGGACTGATATAAATCATCACATTGACCAGAAACTCAGGAGGGGGTGAACCAGTGGCCCAGCGGTTCTGAAACAGCAATCCATCCGGTACCAAACCCACAAACCTTTTCTGTAACAGGTGAATCGTCTTTTTTCTTCAGGCGTTTATTCTGTGCGTCTCAATATCGCAACTATTACCAACAGTGACCAAATTACCTGGATGTTCTTTTTCAAATAATTTTCCTTCCTAATCTTGGAATGTTAAATTAAATCAACATCGCCATTTTCAATGACAAGCCACTTGGACAGTTGAACAAATGGGACTATGAAGGCATGAGAGAGGAGCTGGCCAAGGTAGACTGGAAATGGATCAGAGCAGGTATAACGGTGGAACAGCAATGGCAGGAATTTCTGGGCATTATCCAGAAGACGCAGGATAATTGCATTCCAAAAAGGAAGAAAGATTTCAAGGGGAGTAGGAGGCAACCGTGGCTTACAAGAGAAGTTAGGGATAGAATAAAACTAAAAGAAAAGATGTATAACACAGCAAAGAGTAGCCGAAAACCAGAGGATTGGGAAACTTTCATAGAACAACAGATGGAAACAAAACGGGCAAAACGGGCCGAAAAGATGAAGTACGAAGAGAAGCTTGCCAGGAATATAAAGAAGGATAGTAAAAGCTTCTTTAGATATGTTAAGGGAAAAAGAGTAGCAATGTTAAATGTGGGTCCCTTGAAGGCAGACACGGGTGAAATTATTATGGCTAACAAGGAAATGGCAGAAGAGTTGAACAGGTACTTCGGATCTGTCTTCACTAAGGAAGACACAAACAATCTCCCAGATGTACTGGAGGACAGAGGATCTAAGGAAGTAGAGGAATGTTCATTAGGCGAGAAATAGTATTCGGTGGGCTAATGGGACTGAAGGATGATAAATCCCTTGGGCCTGATGGTCTGCATGCCAGGGTCCACAGGGAGGTGGCACTAGAAATAGTGGACGCATTGGTGACCATTTTCCAATGTTCAATAGATTCTGGATCAGTTCCTGTGGATTGGAGGATTACTAATGTTATCCCACTTTTCAAGAAAGGAGCGAGGGAGAAATCGGGCTATTACAGACCAGTTAGTCTGACTTCGGTGGTGGGAAAGATGCTAGAGTCAATTATTAAAGAGGTAATAATGGGGCATTTGGATAGCAGTAAAATGATTAGTGTAGGTCAACATGGATTTATGAAAGGGAGATCATGCTTGACTAATCTTCTGGAATTTTGTGAGGATGTGATAAGTAAAATGGACGAAGGGGTGCCAGTGGATGTAGTGTATCTAGACTTTCAGAAAGCTTTTGATAAGGTCCCGCACGTGGGACTGGTGACTAAAATCAGAGCACATGTTATTGGGGGTAGGGTGGATAGAAAATTGATTGGCAGACAGAAAGCAAAGAACAGGAGTGAACGGGTCCTTTTCAGAATGGCAGGCAGTGGCGAGTGGAGTGCCGCAAGGCTCGGTGTTGGAGCCGCAACAGTTTACCATCTATATTAATGATTTGGAAGAGGGTATTAGAAGCAGCACTAGCAAGTTTGCGGATGACACAAAGCTGTGTGGCAGTGTGAACTGTGAAGAGGATGTTAGGAGGTTACAGGGTGACCTTGACAGGTTGAGTGAGTTGGAAGATGCGTGGCAGATGCAGTATAATATAGATAAATGTGAGGTTATTCATTTTGGCGGCAAAAACAAGGGGGGAAGATGATTATCTCAATGGGGTTAGATTAGGTAAGGGGGAGGTGCAGCGAGACCTGTGCGTCCTTGTACATCGGTCACTGAAAGTTGGCGTACTGATGCAGCAGGCAGTGAAGAAAGCAAATGGAATGTTGGCCTTCATAACAAGAGGATTTCAGTATAGGATTAAAGAGGTTCTTCTGCAGTTGAATAGGGCTCTGATGAGACCACATCTGTACAGTTTTGGTCTCCGAATTTGAGGAATGATATCCTTGTCATTGAGGCAGTGCAGCGTAGGTTCACGAGATTGATCCCGGGATGGCGGGACTGTCATATGAGGGAAGATTGAAAAGACTAGGCTTGTATCCACTGGAGTTTAGAAGGATGATGGGGGGATCTTATAGAAACATATCAAATTATAAATGAACTGGACAAGCTAGATGCAGGAAAAATGTTCCCAATTTTGGGCGAGTCCAGAACCAGGGGCCACAGTCTTAGAATAAAGGGGAGGTCATTTAAGACTGAGCTGAGAAACACTTTTTCACCCAGGGACTTGTGAATTTGTGGAATTCCCTGCCACAGAGGGCAGTGGAGGCCAAATCACTGCATGCGTTTAAGAGAGAGTTAGATAGACCTCTTGGGGCTAGTGGAATCAAGGGATATGGGGAGAAGGCAGGCACGGGTTATTGATTAGGACGATCAGCCATGATCACAATGAATGGAGGTGCTGGCTCGAAGGGTCGAATGGCCTCTTCCTGCACCTATTTTCTATGTTTCTATGACATCTTTGATGTGAGAAATCTTAACAATGTTGTTTTGTTTTGCTGTTTCTTGTGAAGGACAATAATTAATTCCGTATATTCCGGTTAGCGGGGTGCATCTTGCTCCACGGTCTGGGATAGTCTCGCGTGCTTTATATCATGTCCCTCTGTGCATGGACGCTGTATCTTGACGTCTCATTGCCGCAAAGTACAATGCTTATCTCGTTGCTTTGGTCACAGCAATCTCCCTGCCTCTCTCCTCGTCTCCGTTTCTCTGCAGCTAGACTCAGTGCACAATAGAACATAGAACACAGGACAACACAGGAACATGACCCTCGGCCCACAATGTCTGTGCCGAACACGATGCGGAGACCAATGCTGAACTGCTGTCACACAATCCACCTCCCTCCACTCCCTGCATCAACGTTTTGTAATGTTCTGAATTTTCTGAAACTGAAGAGCAGTTTGAAAACTGCATTAGCGTTTAATGATAGTATTTTGCAAACACAAACATAAAACACTCAAGTGAAAACTCTAGTAAAAACGACCAGCCTTGAACTTATGCATATTGTTGGAACACGCCTTCTGTATTTGTCTGAAGTTATACCCTGTGGCGTTTTGCCAATAACTTATTTTATATTACCTGTTAAAACAGAATTCGTAAAATTAGTTAATTTAATAGCGATAGTGCTTTCCCTTTAAACACTGCCTCGATGTTCTATTTCCAGGTGAAACCAAGGAAGGAATTATTTCCACGATGAAGGGAGTAGGCTGCATATTTGAGCTGTTGCTTGTTCATGTGGTGACCAAGGTAATGGTAAAATCGACCCGACTATCTCATACACCTTGCCGTGAATATTGGGCTACTTCACTTGTGCCTCAGCCGATCTATGGGATGTTCCGACTCACTCAGACTCTGTTAACAAAGTCCTGGGTCAGATGGTCGTGGGTTCAATCCCCCATTTGGAGCATTCGAGCGACAGAGATGTGACGTTATTCTCATATGATTTTTGGAAGAATTATGAACTCTAAAATAGAAATGTTCCTGCTTTTGCTTAACTGCCACCCTACTCCCGAAAAATGTACGCAACTCGCCAATGTAAAAAGCTGAAATTTAAATATTTTATTTTTCCGGAGGAGTTCTATGTGATTTTGCCGGACTATCCGTTGGTGGCCATGGTGGGTGAAGATGCCCTATTGGAATGTCAGAAGCTAGCGGATACATCACTGGACGCTCTGGAGATCCGATGGTTTACATCGAGTCTGATGGTTTACATCGAGCAGCATGGTAGGCTGGAAAAAGCACCTCGGACCCACAAACCCTCAGCATAGGAGCACCGCAAGGCTGCGTACCCACTCCTCTCTTTTAATCTCTCTACACCAATGACTGCACCTCCACTGACTCCTCTGTCAATCTTCTCAAGTTTGCGGATGGTACAACCCTGATTGGACTGATCCAGGATGGGGTGGAATCTGCCTACAGACAGGAAGTGTCACCGCTGGCGTCCTGGTGCCATCGCAACAACCTGGAGCTGAATGCCCTTAAGACAGTGAAATTGATTGTAGACTTTAGGAGAACCACCCCTCTCCTTCCCCGCTCACCATCAACAACACCACAGTCACATTTGTGGAGTATTTTAAGTTCCTTGGAACCATCATCTCCAAGATCCTGAAATGGGGGGCCTCCATGGACTCCACAGTCAAAAAGGCACAACAGAGGTTGTATTTCCTGCGGCAGCTGAGGAAGCACAATCTGTCACAGGCAATGGTGGCTATCGTAGAGTCTGTCCTCACCTTCTCCATCATGGTCTGGTTTAGCTCAGCCACCAAGCACGACATACAGAGGCTGCAGCGAATCGTCGAATCAGCTGAGAAGGTTGTTGGCTGACTAACTGTACACTGCATGGGCCAGGAAGCGAGCGGGTAAGATCATCTCTGGCCCCTCTCACCGTGGCCACAAACTCTTTGAATCACTTCCCTCTGGAAGGCGACTCCGGACTGCCAAAGCTGCCACAGTCAGACATAAAAACTACTTTTTTTTCCACGAGTAGTACCTCTACTAAAAACCAAAAATATGTAGCGTCCTTTTGCTCTGGTATTTTATTTCATTCACATGTTTAATCATTAATATTTTATTATTAATGTATAATGTTTTATGTGTAATTTCCAACTGTCACTGTATGGCATGCTGTCACTTGTGGGCGGAGCACCAAGGCAAATTACTTGTATGTGAATACTTGGCCAATAAACGTATTCATTCATCCATTCATTCATTGCAGAATTTGGCCTCCGGCCCTGGATCCGCTTGGAGGAAAGCACCACGCAAAGAGTGCGTGTGGTGTGTTAGTCGGATGGATGGTTTCCCAAGCCGGAGATACGGGGGCTGGATGGGAGTGGACAAGATGTAACAGCACGGTCTGACACTGTTCACTGAGGAGTCCAGCGGGCTGATCACTGTCCACAGTCACATCAATGTCACAAGTGATTCTGTGAACAGGTATTCCTGTAACATACGAAGTAGGTCAACGGGGAAAAGACGAGAGACACATCTCCGGATATCAGGTACGTGGGAACCTGGGAAACATTCTACAAAAGGTAAAGGCATTACCGTTCGCGTGGACCCGCCAGCACTCTGCTGCTCTGGTCTCATTCCCAAGGTACCGCTTTTCTTGTTTGAGCCCAGAGGGTCTCTCGCTGGAGAACTATCGGAGACCACAAACAGACACAAAATGCGGGAATTATGCTGCGGGCAGAATCTCTGGTGAAAATGGATGGGTGACGTTTCAGGTCGGAATCCTTCTTCAGAGATGCTGCTTGATCCGCTGAGATACCTCGTTGTTTTGTGAATAAACCAGCATCTGCATTTGCTTGTTATCTGCGGCCACACCTGCCCACTGTCTACTCTCCACCCTCCTCCATCACATCTGGGTCCAGGTCTTTGGCCACGTCTCCACTTTGCGCTGCCACTGATATCTAACTGGCCATACACCAAACACATGACCTGACACAATGACCACCTTGTAAAGTGCATGCCTTCTTTCTCAAGGCACTACGTCAATATAAACGCTCATAGCCAATGATAGAGTAGTTGCCTCACAGCGCCAGAGTCCTGGGTCATTCCTGACTACGGAAGCTGATTATATGGAGATTGTACATTGTACTTGTGACCGCGTGGGTTTTCTCCGGTGCACCACTTTTCTCCCAATCCCAAAGACCAGCTGCTCCCACACATTAACACTTTGGAATGTAGGAGGAAATCTCGGAGAAAACGCACGCAGGTCGCGGGGAGAACGTTCAAATTCCGTACAGACAGCGCCGGTAGTCAGGTTCGAACCCGGGTCACCGGCGCTGCATTCGCTGTAAGGCAGCAACTCTACCGCTGCTCCACCTTGCCGCCCTCGAATCTCCTTGCCCCGAGCGCCATTCAATTGTCTGTTAACAGTGACTGGATAAAGTTATGGAGTTAACGACTGTTTCGATGAAAACCTCCGCTCAGTCCGTATGCTTTGTTGGTACATTTCTCTGGCTAACAATTATCTATCCTACCTTTTTCTTGATCTGCATCCCATTTAACCTCTCGTTTTCACATCTCACCCTTCCTTATCTTTCGTTTCCTTTTCCTCTGACTCAGTCTGAAGAAGGGTCTCCAATGTTTTCTCGAATCTGGATCATTTCTTGTGGAATGGAGGTTATCCAATGTAACTACACTTTTTAAGAAAGGGCGGAGAGACAAAACGGGGAATTGTAGACCACTTAGCCTTACATCGGTGGTGGGGAAGATGCTGGAGTCGATTATTAAAGATGGTGCAGCAGTGCGTTTGGACAGCAGTGATGGGATTGGTCAATGTCAGCATGGACTTATGAAGGGGAAATCATGCTTGAATAATCTTCTGGAATGTTTTGAGGGTGTAACAAGTAGAATGGAAAAGGGAGATGTGGTGCATCTGGACTTTCAAAAAGCCTTTGACAAGGTCTCACACGAGAGATTGGCGTGCAAAATAAGAGCACATGATATTGGGAGTAGTGTATTGACATGAATATAGAACTGGTTGGCAGACAGGACGCAAAGAGTTGGAATTAATGAGTCCTTTTCAGAATGACAGGGTGCCGCAAGGCTCGATGCTGGGACCCCCGTTATTTACAATATATCTAAACGATTTAATCGAGGTAATGAAATGTGTCATCTCCAAGTTTGCGGATGACACAAAGCTGGGTGGCAGTGTGAACTGCGATGAGGATGATATGAGGCCGCAGGTGACTTGGACAGCTTGGGTGAGTGGGCAGATGCAATATAATGTGGATAAATGTGAGGTTATCCATTTTGGTGGCAAGAACAGGAAGGCAGATTCTTAACTGAATGGTGTCAGATTAGGAAAAGTTGAGGTGCAACAAGACCTGGTTGTGCGTGTACATCAGTCACTGAAAGCAAACATGCAGGTATAGCAGATAGTGGAGGACGCTAATAGCACGCTGCCCTTCATTGCCAGAAGATTTGAGTTTAGGAGCAAGGACGTCCTTCTGCAGGTGTACAGGGCCCTGGTGAGCCCGCACTTGGAATGTTGTGTGCAATTTTGGTCTAATTTGAGGAAGGACATTCTTGTTATTGAGGGAGTGCAGCTTAGGTTCACCAGGCTAATTCCCGGGATGGCGGGACCGACATCATCAAGGACCCACACCATCTTAGCCACACATTCATCTCCATGCTGCCTTCAGGTAGAAGGTACAGGAGCCTGAAGACTGCAACGACCAGGTTCAGGAATAGCTACTCTCCGACAGCCATCAGGTTATTAAACCTGGCTCGGACAAAACTCTGAACATTGATAATCCATTGTCTGTCATTTGCACTTTATCAGTTTATTTATTCATGTGTGTATTTACGTATATATTGGTATATGGACACACTGATCTGTTTTGTAGTCACTGCCTATTATGTTCTGTTGTGCTGAAGCAAAGCAAGAATTTCACTGGAATTCACTGTAAGATGCGAGAGGATCTTATCGAAACATATACAATTCTTAAAGGATTGAACAGGCTAGATGCAGGAAACATGTTCCCGATGTTGGGGGAGTCTAGCACCAGGCGTCACAGTTTAAGAATAAGGGGTGGGCCATTTAGCTCTGAAACGGGGAAAATAATTCTCCCAGACAGTTGTGAATCTGTGCAATTCTCTACCACAGAAGGCAGTGGAGGCCAGTACACTGGATGTTTTCAAGACAGTTAGATTTAGCTCTTAGGGCTAAAGGAATCAATGGATATGGGAGAAAAGCCGAAACTGCGTACCGATGTTAGATGATCAGCCACGATCATATTGAATGGCGGTACTGGCTCAAAGGGCCGAATATCCTATTCCTGTACATATTTGTCTATGTTTCCATGACCCGAAACGTCACCCATTCCTTCTCTCCAGAGATGCCGCCTGCCCCGCTGTTACGCCAGCATTTTGTGTCGATCTCAAATCATTGAGGTGTCCTTCGAAGTACAATAACCGATCATGAAATATAGAAACACAGAAACATAGAAAATAGGTGCAGGAGTAGGCCATTCGGCTCTTCGAGCCTGCACCGCCATTCAATATGATCATGGCTGATCATCCAACTCAATATCCTGTACCTGCCTTCTCCGCAATACCCCTGATTCCTTTAGCCACAAGGGCCAGATCTAACTCCTCTTAAATATAGCCAATTAACAGGCCTCAACTACCTTCTGTGGCAGAGAATTCCACAGACTCAACACTGTGTGTGAAAAATGATCTTCTCATCTCGGTCCTAAAAGACTTCTCTCTTATCTTTAAACTGTGACCACTTGTTCCTGATTTCCCCAACATCGGGAACAATATTCCTGCATCTAGCCTGTGCAACCTCTGAAGAATTGTGTAAGTCTCGATAAGATCCCCCCTCAATCTCCTAAATTCCAGCGAGTACAATATCTCTCCCTCAGAAGTCAGAAGAGATAAGTTGGTGTAATCACCACAAGCTCTCTCCGAGCAACGACCTGGCCCTGTTGTTTGAGAAAGGTCTGATCAAGTATAAACATTAGCATGAGAGCCCTAATGCCACTGTTGTATATTCCACATTGGTGTGACAAAACCCACAGGTTTACGACTGGGCCAACTGAAGGCTCCTCTGGTGGTTTCCTCGGCTCAGCACCGCAGCGACAGCTGGAGTTACGACTCGAGTTGCTGAAGCTCAACATTGCGACCGAGGCGAGAGGAGAAAACCTCACTGAGCCACAGCAGATGGTGCAGAAAGGAAGTGGGAAAATCCCATTCACACAACCCGTGTGAAGGCTGTGGGATTCACGGCCTAAAGGGTGGAGGAAGAGCAAGCCTTGCCACATGGGGAAGGTTCTTGGAGGAAGTCTCGGTGCGCAGTGTCCTTGCGGTCATTTGCAGGTGGAGTTTGTCTCCATCACCGTCTCCTCTGGCTCTGGTGAATGTGGGGTCCTTGTGCCCCACCTCCTAGCGCAGTATCTCAATCCAGAGGGCACCGTGTGAATTGCGCTCTGTTTGTGCACAGCGTGGAACGTGCTGCCGGCCTCACTCACTGACATGTCCCTGCTTCTTGTTTTCAGAACTGCAGCTGTTTCTCTCTTTGGAAGGTAAGATATTTCCGAGACAGCAGAGGAACGGGCCATTCAGCCCAAACAGTCTGATTATGAGAGGCAACGATAGGATAGAGTGTCAACATCTTATTTCCCGCGGTAGATATGAGGGAATCCGAGGAGAGATGTTTTAACCCAGAAAATGATTTTGATATCTCAATCATGCTATCAGAGAACGTGGCGAATCTATGTCGAGTGACTAGTCTCAGAACAAAACAAAGAATATAGAACAGTACAGGAAGTGATCCTTCAGACCACGAATGAACCCATTCCCTTTCTCCAGAGATGTTGCCTGTCCGCTGAGTTACTCCAGCTTTGTGTGTCTATCCTAAACTCTCCGACTAGTGGAAACATCCTCTCCACATCCACTCTATACAAGCCTTTCATTATTCCGTAAGTTTCAATGAGGTCCCCCCTCATTCTTCTAGACTCCAGCGAGTACAGGCCCAGTTCGGAAAAACGCTGATCATAGGCTAACCCAATCCCGTGATCATTCTTTTAAACCTCTCCTGGACGCTCTCCAGAGCCAGCACATCCTTCCACAGATATGGGGCACAAAATTGCTCCAAATGCGGCCTGACAAGCACCTCAGCATTACATCCATGTGTTTGTATTCTAGCCCTCTAGAAACAAATGCTGGCATGCGTTCGCTTTCTTTACTACCGATTCAGCTTGCAGATTAATGTTTGGGGAATCATGCACCAGCACTCCCAAGTCGCTTTGCACCACCGATTTGTGGATTATCTCCCCATTTAGAAAATAGTCTATGCCTTTATTCCTACCACTACAATGCAAGACTCCACACTTTGCTACACTACATTACATCCGCCACTTCTCTGCCCACTCTCCCAACCTGTCCAGGTCCTTCTGTAGAGTCCCTGCTTTCTCTACACTTCCTGCCCCTCCACACATTTTCATATCATCCGCAAACTTGGCCACAAAGTCTTCAATCCCCTCATCCAAATCAGTAATACACAACGTGAAGAGTAGCGGCCCCAGCACCGATCCCCACAGAACTACACTAATCACTGGCAGCCAACCAGAATATTCCTGTAGATTCGTCAGGCAAGATCTCCCCTTCACAAAACAGCTGACTTTGACCTTACGAAGTATTCCATAAGCTCAGCCTTTATAAGGGACTCTAAAATCTTACCAACCATCGAAGTCAGACTAACCGGCCTGTAGTTCCCAATATTCTGCTTTGCTCCCTTCTTGTGCAGCCAGTCGTATGGAACCACTCCTGACTCCAGTGATTCTTGAAATATCACAAATGCTTTGCATATATCTATGTATTAATGCATCCACAATCTTTAAAGCAACCTCTTTAAGAACTCTGGGATGAAGTTCATCCGGTCCAGGTGACTTATCCACCACCAGTCCTTTCAGCTTCCCAAGCACCTTCTCCTTAGTAATAGCCACTTCACCAACTTCCACCCTCTGACTCGCTTGAATTTAAGACATGCTGATGGTACCTTCTACTGTCAAAACTAATGTAAAAAAATATTCTTCTTCCTTTTCTGTATTCTCCATTATCACTTGTCCTGCATCATCCCCCCCACCCTCCCCCTCCCCACACCCACACCCTCACACGCACACACACACGCACACACACACGCACACACACTCACACTCACACGCACACACACACACTCACACGCACACACACACGCACACACACACGCACGCGCGCGCACACACACACACACATTTAGTTTACTTTATCTGCAGCCCTAGTTATATAGACTGAAGAAGGGTCCCGACGTGAGACGTCACCCATTCCTTTTCTCCATCGATGCTGCCTGTCCCGCTGAGTTACTCCAGCATTTTGTGTCTAACCATATAACCATATAACACTTACAGCACGGAAACAGGCCATCTCGGTCCTTCAAGTCCGTGCCGAACAACTTTTTTTCCCTTGGTCCCACCTGCCTGCACTCATACCATAACCCTCCATACCCTTCTCATCCATATGCCTATCCAATTTATTTTTAAATGATACCAACGAACCTGCCGCCACCACTTCCACTGGAAGCTCATTCCACACCGCTACCACTCTCTGAGGAAAGAAGTTCCCCCTCATGTTACCCCAAAACCTCTGTCCCTTCATTCTAAAGTCATGTCCTCTTGTTTGAATCTTCCCTATTCTCAAAGGGAAAAGCTTGTCCACATCAACAGTTCCCTCCTTCCCCAATACTGGGGCCAATGTTCCACAGATTCAAATCCACATCTTCCACATCAGTCTTTGATCCACGCGTTCAACTCTCTAATCCTCTCAACTCTATGCCAATTTGCTCTCAGCTCAAGTAGCAATCCAGAGATTATTACCTTCTTGGTTCTGCTGTCCAACTTAGTATCTAGCTATTCAAATTCAGGATTGAACCCAGGTCCCTGTAGCTGTGAAGAGCTGTGTCACTGTACCCCCCCCCCCCCCCTCTTTGTTCCTTGCTCCCGCTCTCATTATTTTATTTCCAATTTTAGTTGCAGTGAAAACATGAAATATTTCTGTTTTGTGCAGGATACGAGGACGTGGAATGATATTATGGTAAGTACAGGCTGATGTACAATTCAATAAAACCATCTGGTGTGTGTTATGTCGGCTAAAGTGCAGATCATCAATTCGTTCAATATAACGTAGAACAGGACAGCACAAGAACAGGCCATTCGGCCCACAATGTCTGTGCAGAACATGGTGCGAAGACCAGCTCTTATCTGCCTGCACATAATCCATATCCCTCCATTCCCTGTATATCCAAGTGTCTATCTAAAATGCCACTATCGTATCTGCCTCCACCACCACCCCTGGCAGCACATCCCAGGTACTCCCCACACTGTAAAAAAAAGCCTGCCCCGCACAAATCCTTTAACCTTTGCCCCTCTCACCTTAAAGCTATGTCCCTCGTCTTTGATTATTTGCACCCTGGGAAATAGGTTCTGACTGTCCACCCGTTCTGTGCCTGTCATAATTGTATACACTTCTGCCTCAACCACCACTCCTAACAGCTCGTTCCACATACCCATCAAGCTTTGTGTAAAAGAGTTCCCTCTCAGGTACCTATTGAATCTACCTTCCCCCCCCCCCCCCCCCCCCTTATTTAAACCTATGGTTGTTGATTCCCGCACACTAGGGACGAGACTCGATTACGTTTACCCGATCTATTCCTCTCACGATACTGTACACCTCTACAGATTCACCCCTCATCCTCCTGCGCTACGAGGAGGAAAGTCCTAGCCTGCTCACCCTCTCCTTATAGCTCAGGCCCTCGAGTCCTGGCAACATCCTCGTAAATCTTATCTGTACCCTTTACAGCTTGACAACGTATTTCCTATAACATGGTGCCCTGAACTGAACACAACTCTCCATATGTGGCTTCACCAACGTCTTATATATCCGCAACGTGACCTCCCAACTTCTATACTCAATACTGTGACTGATGAAGGCCAATGTGCTGAAACACTTTATGAGCACACTATCTACCTGTGACGCCACTTTCAAGGAACTATGTTACTGCACTCCTACATTAAGTTTGTATTTAATCCTGTATTAAATACCATCAACCATTCCTCAGCCCATCTGCCCAACCGATCAAGATCCTGCTGCAATTTTTGACCACCATCTTCACTA
The DNA here is from genome assembly GCA_963514005.1 of Raja brachyura. Next base: position 42,422,493 of record OY740805.1, on the reverse strand, counting down.
TCCACAATACCACCCACTTTTGTGTCACCTGTAAACTTGCTAATCATGCCATGTACATTCTCACCCAGATCATTGATATAAGCACAGAACCGTGAGGCACACCACTTGTCACAGGTCTCCAGTCTGGAAAACAACCTTCCCTCATCACCCTCGGCCTACCTCCATGAAGCCAATGTTCTATCCAATTAGCTATCTCTTCTTGGATCCAATGCGCTCCAACCTCCCTCTGGTTCTACGTTTCTAGCCACGCCTTCAATTCTTATCAGAATCCATCATTCTCGTCCCTTTGTCTTCAGCTCATCACCTCCAGCCTCGGTTCCTGTCTCCACCCTTCTCGCCCCCACCTGGTCGTTCTACCAATCACCCCACCCCCCATCCCCTCACCTGAACCCACCTGCCTTGCTCCACCCCCTCCCCTCACCTGAACCTGGGTGTCATGGTACACCAGTCATTGAAAGTAGGCATGCAGGTGCAGCAGGCAGTGAAGAAAGCAAATGGTATGTTAGCATTCATAGCGAAAGGATTTGAGTATAGGAGCAGGGAGGTTCTACTGCAGTTGTACAGGGTTTTGGTGAGGCCACACCTGGAGTACTGCGTACAGTTTTGGTCTCCAAATCTGAGGAAAGACATCCTTGCCATAGAGGGGGTACAGAGAAGATTCACCAGACTGATTCCTGGGATGTCAGGACTTTCATATGAGGAAAGATTGGATAGACTCGGTTTGTACTCGATGGAATTTAGAAGATTGAGGGGGGATCTTATAGAAACCTACAAAATTCTTAAGGGGTTGGACAAGCTAGATGCTGGAAGATTGTTCCCGATGTTGGGGGAGTCCAGAACAAGGGGTCACAGTCTAAGGATAAGGGGGAATTCCTTTAGGACCGAAATGAGGAAAACATTCTTTACACAGAGAGTGGTGAGTCTCTGGAATTCTCTGCCACAGAAGGTAGTTGAGGCCAGTTCATTGGCTATATTTAAGAGGGCGTTAGATGTGGCACTTGTGGCTAAAGGGATCAGGGGGTATGGAGAGAAGGCAGGTACGGGATACTGAGTTGGATGATCAGCCATGATCACATTGAATGGCGTGCAGGCTCGAAGGGCCGAATGGCCTACTCCTGCACCTATTTTCTATGTTTCTATGTTTCTATGTTTCTATGAACCCACCTGTCTTGCTCCACCACCTCTCCTCACCTCTACAAAGATGCTGCTCTGCCCAATTTATACACGCACTAAGCGAGCATTACCAGTGTTGCCCGGTAAATATATGCACATGTGTATGTACACACACACACACAGAGTCACACGCACTGACACACGCACGCACTCACTCTCAGACACACTTCCACACACTAACACACACACTAACACACACTCATGCTCTAACACACACGCACACACACTCACACATGCACTCTCATACGCCCACACACTCTCTCTCACACTCACACACTCCAACACACACTCAAACACACACACTCTCACACAATCATAGATAAACAGAGTAAAGTATTTTGCTGCTCCCCTTCCCCTGTCTCTTTCTACGGAGGGAACAGAGGGAAGCATGAGAATGAAGAAGCGTCCAGACCCTAGGCGTGTTCTGCCATTTCCTTACACATGTGTTGCCTGACCCGCGGACTTCCTCCAGCAGTTTGTTATTATTTCTCACCGTTCACCCGCTTCCCCTCCACTTCCACCTCAGTTGGGAAACGCCGGGAAACATGTTTTTGTCCATGGGATGTTGGCGAGGGAGGGGGGGGGGGGGAGGGGTGTGTGTGGGGGGGGGGGGGGCGGAGATATCGTCCAGTTGTCCGCCAGCCTGTGCCCGAGGCCGAGCGGCCTTTCCCCCGATCCCGGGCCCGCGCTGCCTGAGTCTCCCCCCGGTCCCCGGGGACTCTCTGATTCTCTGCTTCCCCCCCCAGTCCCCGTCTATTTGCTTTGTTGGACACTTGACTAATATGCGTCGCCCAACTTAAATCTTTGCTTAATTCGACTCCCAGATATGGGTGGTGGTCGACAGCAAGCATTGTGTAGCTACCCTTGTTGAATTCTGATAAACGTGGGTTAATCTTGTGTGAGACATGCATGGTATGACATTTGGTTGTATTGAATGACATCTGACAGGGTTTTCTCCACTCACAGAGTTCAATCAAATTCATCTATAAGGACAAACTGTCTTCTGGTGATTTAATCTCTCTATAAATTATGGCATCATCTGTGAAGCGTCGAACTCTGGATGAAACTGCATTTGGAATGTCATTGATACACAGTAGGAAGAGCAATGGACCCATGACAGTCCCCTGTGGTACACCTGATGTCACAGAGTTTCAATAGATGTCCCTCCCTCCTAGTGAACTCGCTGGTGTCTCCTGGTCAAAAATATCTCAATCCATTTCAATAGGTTGCTGTCTATTCCTACATGGTTGAGCTTGTATAGGAGCCACTTGTGGGGAACCTTATCAAAAGCCTTACTGAAGTCTAATAAAATCAGATCAGTCTGACCCTTGTTATCGTGTGACCTGGCTAGATCATTGATGAGTCCCGCCAGTTGGGTTTCACAGCCTTCCCAGTTCAGGGACCAGAGTGAAGAATGGAAGCAGAAGGACTATCGGGTCCGGACTGAGAGACTGGGAGAGAGATATAGGGGGAGAGAGAGACAGAGAGAGACAGAGAGAGACAGAGAGAGACAGAGGGAGACAGAGCGAGACAGAGAGACAGAGAGACAGACAGACAGAGAGACAGAGAGAGAGAGAGAGAGAGAGAGAGACAGAAAGAAAGAGAGAGAGAGAGATGGGGAGAGAGAGAGGGGGGAGAGCGCGTGAGGGAGAGAGAAAGATGGGGGGAGGAAGAGAGAGAGAGAGAGAGAGAGAGAGAGACAGACAGACAGACAGACAGGGAGAGAGAGGCTTACAGAGGGAGACATGGATAAATCGACAGAAACAGCTACAATTACAAATATGAACAACATTTTAAAATACCTTCGGTCCCGACCCGCATCGTCACCTATTTCTTCTCTACAGAGATGCTGCCTGAGCCGCTGAGTTCCTGCTGCTTTTTGTGTCTACATTCGACAACCAACTGTCTTCACTGCACTAGGGACCTCGGGCTGGTGTTTTGATTTGGGCCAATATTATTTATTTTATTTACTGAACGTCTTTGTTTGTGTCTGATGTTATCTATTGACTAATGTTTCCACATACCTGTTTGGCTGCTGCCAGTAATAATGTAATTATTAATTATTATATAAATAACTTGGTTTGAAGAAGGGCCCCGGCCCGCAACCAGAGATCCTGCCTCTTCTCAAGGCCAAGGTCATTTTATTGTCACATAAATCAATTGAGGTACAGTGAAATTCGATTTACCATACTAAATAAAACACGGCAGACAACTACATAAAAGGCAACACAAACATCCAGCGCAGCGGATTCCCCACATTCCTCACTGTGATGGAAGGCAATAAAGTAGTATCTCTTTCCCCCTTATTCTCCCGCAGACGGGGCCGTCGATCCATCCGCAGTCGGGGCGGTTGAAGCTCCCGCAGGCGGCGATCGAAACTCCCGCGTCGGGGCGATCGAAGCTCCTGCGGCTTGGAGCTCCTGAAGTCGGACTCTAAGCAGAGTGAGCTCCATGATGTTAAAGTCCACAGGCTGCCGCGGTCGGAGCTCCCAGGTCGATTTCCCACAGGGATCCCAAGATCAACGTTGGTAAGTCCGCAGGCTCCCACGGATGGAGCTCCGGGAGTCGGTCTGCAGCAAACTTTGCCAGCTCCTCGTTGTTAGGCCGCAGTGCGGACGGAGATACGATACGGAAAATATCGCATCTCCGTCGAGGTAAGAGATTTTAAAAAAAAATCCCCCTGATCGCCCCACCCCCACCCCCCGCGTAAACCCATCTCAAGAACACTAAAACATCCATTTAACACATAGTAAAAAACACTAAAGCAGGAAGGGACCGTTGGCGAAGCAACAATTACTGGCGCCACCCGGTGGTTACTTCTGTTGAATTACTCCAGCACTTTCTGTCTTTTCGTTTGCAAACCAGCATCTGCAGTTCATTATTTTTACTCATAATGTTATTGTTCCGTTTCGGTGCAAATTGCAATGAAACACTATTGAACAAGTGAGGGAAGGAGAGACCCGGGCCGCTGTATTCGCTTTTTACCGCGGTCTTCGACTGAATTTACATCTGCGCTCGCTGGAGTTTTATGACGTGGAATTTGAGGATTCAACGGGACTCATTCAGCACCGACCGATAGCAAGTGTGATGTCTATCCCACAGTCATGGCCCGCGCACCTGACGCCAGTCCCTGGCAGATTCTCAGTAAATGGTTTATGTCCCAAGTGGCGAAGAAAGGATAAAGTTTCCCCGTGAATTTATTCCTAATGAAGGAGTAGAGAAAGGACTTGGTGTCCGCGTCGTAGAATGAAACTTTCCCAGACTCGTAACTGAGATAAACTCCCACCCTCCCGGGGATGGGACGGATGGGGAGATTGGATTCCGGTAAACCGTTTACATAAAACCTGTCTCCCGAGCGCTCCAGGGACCAGACTCCATTCTCCGGGGTCAGTTTCACCGTCACCTTCCTATCCACAGACTCGGCGGCGACTCCCAGACACCAGCCCCGACTCCCCGCCACCTCCACCTCCCAGTAACGTCTCCCCGATGTGAATCCCTCCGATCCCAGGAGAGAAGACCAGTATGTAAACCTCTTCTCAGTGTCAGGGAGACTCCTCTCGATCCCGATATTTCTCACCCCCTCGCGATCCTTAGACACCTCGAGCCGCGTATGCACTGTTTCCACATCCAGGGTGACGGAGACTGGGGGGAGAAACAGAGAATCAGAGTCCCCGGTGGTCGGGGCGAGACGCCAGCAGCGCGGCCCCGGGACTGAGAGAGGTCCGAGTGGGATTGAAGGACAGAGTGAGGGGCAGGTGGGTCCGGGGGGATGTGGAGCGAGGGGGGAGTGGACGTGTCAAGGGCAGGAGGGCGAGCTGCTGGGAAGAGCAACTGGGGCTGAGCAGAATGAGAACGGGGTGCGTCGACCCGTGCGGCAAGGGTGAGAAGGGGGAGTACAAATGGGCAGGGGAGCGTCACTTTAGAGATACAGCATAAAACAGGCCCTTCGGCCCACCGAGTCCGCACCGCCCAACGATCACCCCGTACACTAACAGTATCTTACAACGTGGGACAATTTACAGTAGACAATTGATCCTCAAATTAAAAAATCATCTTTGTAGTGTGGGAGTGAACCAGGACACCTGGAGATAACCAACGCGGTCACGGGGAGAATGTAAAAACTCCACACCGGCAGCACCCGTAGTCAGGATGGAACCCGTTCTCAGGCGCTGTGAGGCAGCAGCTCTACCCTCTGCTCCACTGTGGCGCCCGAAATAGCAGTGGTGGGTTGAGCGGCAGAGGACACGGCAGGTGGGGTGAGAAAGGGGAAGAGCGTTGTGGAGCGGATTGGGCAGAGGATGCAGCGGGGGAGAAATGGGATACCAGGATTTTGAGAAGAAAGAGGGGCAACGATGGGAAGTAAAAGAGCGCGAGGCACGGGGGCGAGCAAGTTGGGTGGGTGGCGGAGTGGAGGAACGGTGGTAGGAAGTGAGAGAGGTAGCGGTGGAGACGAAAGTGACAGTGCAAGCGTGAGCAAGAGGGATAAAGAGGAGAGCAACGTCACTGTACCGAGGTACATGTGACAATAACGCTTCATCGAATGGGTCACAAAACATTAGTGGCAGAATGGGATGGCTCTGTGAGCCGGAATAGAATGTGAAATAGTACAGAGTATTCTGATGCAGAATTGTCTGTACTTGCCAAATTAAATATCCATATCATCATAACTTGCATAAATCCAGAAATACTACACTTCAAAACTTTCATTGTTTGCTGATGGATGATTCAAAGTAGAAATGAAAATGTCTACAAGATAGGTTACAATCCACAATAACAGCACAGATCAAATGGTCTATTCATCTCTAACCATCCAGCCGAACATCTTGAAGCAAGCTGGGCGGAAGCCGCAGAGAGAGAGCTCTTCCTGACGCCCAGACTGTAATCAGTAAGGACAGGCAACAGAGCATTCTCCATGACAATTCTCAACGTTGTTGTTTCTCAAGGCTGCATCTTCAGCCCCTTTTAATACCGCCTGAGACTCATGATTTCCCGATGTTAAAATAAGGGAACTGCAAAGAGGCAAGAAGAATTTGTCCCAAGTAAACCATAATCTGGGTGTATATTTGCAAATTTCACTGAAACACAGTTGGCTTTTCATGTAGGTTTCTTCCAAATTGTATTCAGACATTCACAGCATAGAATAATTATGTATCCAATTCTGTTTGAGATAAATTAATAAGAACATTTTTTTAAATTTCGTTCACTAAGGGTTTCCAAGACATAAAATGAGTAAACACAGTCCATCCAACTGCGGTTTGAAAGGTGAGAAGGATGGAAAGAACGAGAGACTTGGTGGCGAGTGGATTAGAAGAGGAAGATAGAACGATGCAGCACAGGAACAGGCTCTTTGGCCCACAATGTCTGTGCCGAACATGACACTAGGATTAGTGGAAGGTGGACCACGGAGTCAGTCACTGCGCACAGACAGAGCACAGCGGTGCTCTCTGGATTCAGACACTGTTGACAGTAAACGAGTGCACTATCTAAACTACTTGCCGAACATGCCCATGGATCTGCATACTTTCAACACCCTTTGGGTTGAAGTAATTTCCCCAGATCACCTCTAATCCTCCTGCCCAGAACCTTCAACCTATTGTCCCTAGTTATTGGTCTGACAGTTCATGGAAACACATCCTTCCCAATGGCTCTATCCCATTATTCCATACGCCAGGGCATCTTCCCTTGGCGGCTTCACCCATCACCCTCGATGAGAAAACATCGCCCTTAAGGTTTGTATTAAATCTTTCCCCGCTCACCGTAAGATGATGCCTTCTAATTCGTGATTCACTGCCCATGGTAAAATACTCTGTGCACTCACCTTATCTAATCCCTTCACGAATGTGTACATCTCTATAAGATCACCCGCTCATTCCCCAGCGCCCCTTCTCACCTTGAATCTTTTTGTCTTCGTATCTGTGGATCATTATATTGAAAGCAGCAGCTGTGACCACAAGGTGGGCAAACACCCAGAATATCGGCACGCAGATGTTGAACTGGTTAACTTTATTGACGAACAGATCTAGAAGGGAAATGCGTACACTCGTATCAGATGTCCCAGCGCTTGAGATCCGGAGCTACAGCGAGATATTCGGCCGGTTGACTTAATTCCTTGGAAAGCAGGAGGCTGAAGGGTGATCTTATAGAGGTGTGCTAAACCATGACGTGAATAGAGAGGGTGAGTGCACAATCTTTTACCCAGTATAATCAAGAATTAGAGGGCGCAGGCTTAAGGTGAGGGGGGCAAGATTTAATGCAAATCTCAGGGGCAACGTTTTCACACAAAGGGTGATGGGAATATGGAACCAGCTGCCAGAGGAGGTAGTTGAGGCAGGTACTATAATATAATTAAAAATACAATTGGATAGGGATGCGGATAGGAAAGGTTTGGAGGTAGTTTGAGTTTATATTTTACCAGTAGCATTTTGTCTGGCAAGCCAGTTTCAGAACCCTTTCTCTGGTGAAATGTGCGCCGATCTGGGAAGCGCCCTCGACCGCTATCCCCGCCAACGGGTGTCACGGGGACAGAGGTTTCGAATGATAAAGGTCGATCTTCTCATTAAGCAGGGCCAGGATAGGAAGGGTTCGTATCACTTCACAGGCTGGCCGTCTAGTGAGTGATGTGTCCAAGTAACTCGCACAAGAACCAACTCACACAAATAGCGTGTTTACTGAGATCTCAGCCGCTGCTATGAACCGACATGAAACACGGGGCATCCATATCATAAAATAATGTGTAGATTTCATCTTCAGTAATGTCACAGCACCGCAGCAAACTTCCGGTTCCGATCTCGCCCCTGTCACGGGCATTTGAATAAGTTGATGGAGATGACTGATGTTTGTGGGGTGGTGGGGTGGGTGGGGGGTGGGGGGGTGGGGGGGGGGGGGTCTTTTATTCTGAACCAGCATCTGCAATTCCTTGTTTCCTCATTGGGACAGTCTGGAAAGGCATTGAACTTGCTCCCACTAAGACAGGAGGAGCGGGAGTCCCAACGCACTAGTAGTCTCCTCCCAGCGGCAACGAGTCAATAACCCCATCTCCCCATCCACTGCATCAACAACCAGCCCCAGCTGCCCATCACTTGCCGAATGTTAGGGTTCATTCCTGAGGTATCCCACACCTAATCTGTTATAGACCCTGTGTGTAGGAGGGAACTGCAGATGCAGGTGAACACCGCAGATAGACACAAAATGCGGGAGTAACTCGGCGGGTCAGGCAGCATCTCAGGAGAGAAGGGACGGGTGACCTTTCGGGTCGAGGCCCTTCTTCAGACTGAGAGTCGGGTGAAGGGAGACTAGAGATATAGAAGGGTAAAGTGTGAAAACGACAGATCAAAGCAGACGTTGAACAAGGAAATGTAGAATGGTTCATTGTTAGCGGAGGGGATGGTGACAATGAGGCATACAATCAGCAAAATTATTCAGGACGGTGAAACTAGTCGAAGAACTAGGGTGTGGCGGTACCGAGAGAGGGAAAGGTTACTGAGTTTACTGAGTGTATGCCTCCTGCATTTCCGTGTGCCAACTTCTCTCTTTTATAGATGGTTATCCAGGTTCCCACATACTTGATATCTGGAGATGGGCCTCTCGTGTTTCGCCCAGTCTTTTATTTCGTATGTAACAGGAATACCTGTTCACAGAATCACTTGTTACATCGATGTGACTGTGGACAGTGATCAGCCCGCTGGAGTCCTCAGTGAACAGTGTGTCAGACCGTGCTGTCACACCTTGTCCACTCCCATCCAGCCACCGTATCTCCGGCTTGGGAAACCATCCATCCGATTTACACACCACACCCACTCCTTGCGTGGTGCTTTCCTCCAAGCGGATCCGAGGCCGTAGTCTAAATCCTGCAATCGGGACGTAATCGGTAAACACGATTGTTACACGTGTAATCTGGCATGGAAAGGGCTTTCCGTGTGTCGGGTCAGTGAGCAGCAGAGGATGCCTGGTGCCTGAAGAGCCACAGCGAGCAGCGATGGGAACTCCAACGATCAATGGTTGGGTCACCGGGTAGCGCCGCGTTACCGCCCCATCTCCTCGTTGTCACCTTCTCCTTTAGCTGACAATGATCCGTTCTACATTTTCCTTGGTCCGCGTCCCCTTTAGACATTAGACAATAAACAATAGGTGCAGGAGTAGGCCATTCAGCCCTTCGAGACAGCTCCGCCATTCAATGTGATCATGGCTGATCATCCCCAATCAGTACCCCGTTCCTGCCTTCTCCCCATATCCCCTGACTCCGCTATTCAGCTCTCTATACTTCCATAAGAGCCCTATTTAGCTCCCTCTTGAAAGTATCCAAAGAACCGGCTTCCACCGCCCTCTGAGGCAGAGAATTCCACAGACTTTGATTTCTCTTCTTCACACCTAACCCTTCCATATCTCTGACTCCATCTCCCATGATTCGCAGTCTGAAGGATCTCGACCCGAAACGTCACCCTGTAGCGGCACCTAGTGGCTAATCGGTGTATGACAGAACCCACGTCAGAGGCCGGGTCTGTAACGTGACAGGGTTGGTGCGCGGTATGTCACGTAGAAACATAGAAAATAGGTGCAGGAGGCCATTCGGCCCTTCAAGCCAGCACTGCCATTCAATGTGATCATGGCTGATCGTCCACAATCAATAACCCGTGCCTGCCTTCTTCCCATATCCCTTGATTCCACTAGCTCCTGGAGCTCTATCTAACTCCCTCTTAAATCCATCCAGTGACTTGGCCTCCACTGCCCTCTGTGACAGCGAATTCCACAAATTCACAACTCTCTGGGTGAAAAAGTGTTTTCTCACCTCAATCTTAAATGGCCTCCCGTTTATTCTAAGACTGTGGCCCCTGGTTCTGGACTCGCCCAACATTGGGAACATAGGGAGGTTGCACGGCAGTCGGGTCACGACCCATGACCCGTACTGTTGCTAAAGCCTGTTAAAACCCGCCGAAATTGTCAATTTTTGCGCTGTAAATAATTATGGAAATCGGGATAAGCGTGAGAGACATTTAGCCTACTTCAGAATTCCAAAAGTGAGGCGAGATGATGGTTGATAGAAGCGAGAGCTGAAGGGACAACAACAGCCAAAGTGCTTGGCGAACATTGGCCGTTTGCTCATTGCATTTCATCAACAGTAAGGCATTATTTGTGGAGTTTTTCTTGATTTCTTTGCCATCCAAAAAGTTTCAGAAGTGATAAATCTGGCTGTAAAATTTTAAAATCGCCCATGGCTCTCAAGAGGGTTTTTACATACAAAATGAAAACGCCTCTGAAGCAATTTACAGCCAGATTTATCACTTCTGAGAGGTTTTAGATACCAAAGGAATCAAGAAAAACCACAAATAATGCCTTCCTGTTGATGAAATGCAGCGAGCAAACGCGATAATTCCCAATATTTTCTATTTCCATATCTGCACGGCCAATGTTCGCCAAGCACTTTAGCTGTTGTTGTCCCTTCAGATCTCGCCTCTCTTTACCTTCATTTCGCTTCACGTTTGGAATTGTGAAGTTGGGTATGTGTCTCTCACGATTACTCCGATTTCCACAATATTTTACAGCCCAAAAATCCAATATTTTGGCGGTTTTTAACAGGTAAGAAAGTACACGTTTCGTGTATTAACAACATATACCGGAAGCTGCGATGTCCTCCAGATGGATTGAGTGGCTCCGTGCGTCAAGCCCTATGACCCAGTGACCTTACGTGCAACGCCCCTATTTTTCCTGCATCTAGCTTGTCCACTCCTTTTTATAATTTTATATGTTTCTATAAGATCCCCACTCATACTTCTAAACTTCAGTGAATACAAGCCCAGCCTTTTCAATCTTTCCTTGTATGACAGTTGCACCATCCCAGGGATCAATCACGTGAACCTATGCTGCACTGGCTCAATCACAAGGATGTCCTTCCTCAAATTAGGAGACCTAAACTGTAGACGATACTCCAGATGTGGTCTCACCAGAGCCCTATACAACTACAGAAGAACGTCTTTAATCCTATACTGAAATTATCTTGTTATGAAGGGCAACATTCCATTAGCTTTCTTCACTGCCTGCTGTACCTGTACGCCAACTTTCAGTGACCGGTGTACAAGGACGCCCAGGTCTCGCTGCACCCCCCCCCCCCCCTTACCCAACCTAACCCCATTGAGATAATAATCTGCCCCCTTGTTTTTGCCACCAAAGTGGACACCTCACATTTATCTATATTATACTGCATCTGCCACACATCTGCCCAGTCACTCAACCTGTCCAGGTCACCCTGCAACCTCCTAACATCCTCTTCACAGTTCACACTGCCACCCAGCTTTGTGTCATCCGCAAACTTGCTAGTGTTGCTCCTAATTCCCTCTTCCAAATCATTAATATATATGGTAAACTGTTGCGGCCCCAACACCGAGCCTCAGGGCACTCCACTCGCCACTGCCTGTCACGTGACAGGGTTGGCGCGCGGGGCCGGGTGTGTCACGTGACAGGGTTGGTGCCGGTGTGTCACGTGACAGGGTTGGCGCGTGGGGCTGGTGTGTGACGTGACAGGGTTGGTGCGTGGGGCCGGGTGTGTCACGTGACAGGGTTGGTGCGTGGGGCCGGGTGTGTCACGTGACAGGGTTGGTGCTCGGGGCCGGGTGTGTCACGTGACAGGGTTGGGGCGTGGGGCCGGGTGTGTCACGTGACAGGGTTGGTGCGCGAGGCCGGGTGTGTCACGTGACAGGGTTGGTGCGCGAGGCCGGGTGTGTCACGTGACAGGGTTGGTGCGCGAGGCCGGGTGTGTCACGTGACAGGGTTGGTGCGAGGGGCCGGGTGTGTCACGTGACAGGGTTGGTGCGTGGGGCCGGTGTGTCACGTGACAGGGTTGGTGCGCGGGGCCGGGTGTGTCACGTGACAGGGTTGGTGCGCGGGGCCGGGTTTGTCACGTGACAGGGTTGGCGCGTGGGGCCGGGTGTGTCACGTGACAGGGTTGGTGCGCGGGGCCGGGTGTGTCACGTGACAGGGTTGGTGCGCGGGGCCGGGTGTTGACGGTTTCCATGGAGCAGCCTCAGTGCACGAGTCCCGGGCCGTCGGAGACGTTGCGCCGCTGCCGTGAGAGAGAGTCTCTGCGCCCAATTCGCCCTGGTGACCGGCATGGACCAGGCTGCGGCTCGGTACATCCTGGAGGACAACCAGTGGCTGCTGGAAGTAGGTAGCAAGCACTGGGTAGAAGCGGTGGAAGATAGTGACCTCAAATGGGAGTGGTTGGAGAAAGCAGCCTTCCGCGGCCCATGTTAATGTATGTGTGTAATGATAAACCGATATATATATGTACATATATATATGTGTGTGTAATGATAGACCTATATATATATGTGTGTGTGTGTGCCTGTGTGAGTGCATGTGTGCGTGAGTGTGTCTGTGTGAGTGCATGTGTGCGTGAGTGTGTGTCTGGGTGAGTTGTGTGTGGGTGTGTGAGTGTGTCTCTGTGTGTGTGTGTGTGAGCGTGAGTGAGCGTGGGGCTGAGGCGTGTTGCCAGGCAACAGTGGGTGGTCGCGCTGCAACTGTCGCGTGGACCGGGCGTGATCTGGGCCGAGCGGTCACGTGGTCAGGGGGCGGCGGTTGGGCGGTTGGAATTCAAACGGTTGGCGGTTGGACCCGGGGACGGACGGACGGACAGAGTGAAGTGACCGTGAGGTCTGATGCCGCGTGTGGTGGAGAGTGAAGCACAGTTCCTGCAGCAAACTGTAGGATCTTCGGTGTGAAGAGACCGGTCTGATGCCGTGTGTGATAGAGTACAATCTCTCCATATCTGTCTCTCTATCTATCTCTGTCTCTCTCTCACTCTCCCTCACTATCCCACTCTCTCTCTCATTTCTCACTCTCTCTCATTCCACTCTCTCCCTCACTATCCCACTCTCTCTCTCTCTCTCTCATTTCTCACTCTCTCATTCCACTCTCTCTCTCCCCCACTCTATCCCGCTCTCTCTCTCTCTCTTATTTCTCTCTCTCCTCTCATTTCTCTCCTCTCTCTCTTTTCTCTCTCTCTCCCCCATGGTCTCTCACCCCCTCCCCTCTCTCTCATTAAATATATATATATGTGTGTGTGTGCGCGCGCGTGTGTGTGTGTATATATCAGGCACGTGCCGTCAGGGTAGGCAAGGTAGGCACTGCCTACCCTGACTAAAATTATGAAATGGCAATTTTTAAATATAAATAGTAAAGGCATGGGAGAATGATGCCTGTCTAAGAGATCGATCTCTTAGGTAGGCATCATTCTCCGTGCCTTTCACCCGCAGCGCTTGTAACACGGGAAGCTCTGTGCAGCCCCCGTGCCGTCAGCGCTGCCTGAAGCCGTCAGATTCAATGGGAGCTGAAGGCAGCAGAAATTCTGCCTTTGCAGCACTGCGCATGTGCATCATCTTTCTGCGCATGCGCATCGCGAGTTTCTTGGCGGGATGTTCAAATATGGATTGCCATTATTTTAATAGTATCTTAGCAAACAAATGGAGAATGGACTTAATGTACCAATAATGTGGTAAGTGCATTTCTTTGTGCTTTATGTTTTTAAATACTGCAGTTCCCGGGGTGGGGGGAGAGCTCCGCTCACAGTGTTTGGGCAGTCTGGCGTTGTGAAGGAGGGGATCGGGGTCAGTAACCCACTTGCTACGCTCCGGTCTGAGTGCAGGTGAGATGGGACTAGGGGAGAGTAAATGTTCGGCACGGACTAAAAGGGCCGAGATGGCCTGTTCCCGTGCTGTATTGCCATATGGTTTTATTGTGGCCGGGGAGTGGATCAGCTCGGGTGGTAGCCGCAGCACTCCGGGCATGGACAGCAGAACTGGCCGCCACTTCCGCGGAAGGAAGCAGCTCGGGTGACTGCGAGTGGCCGCCGGGACCCTGCCACTTCAGCCCCTTCTGCTGGTCCCCACTCACCTCTGGCAGTGCTCTCCGTCTGAACATCTCTCACCTGCCGCTCGCCGGCCGGCTTCCCGCAAATCTTTAAATTCCGACAGCGCGTTCACGGGTCCAGTTTAGGTTACTTGGCTGTGGGAATTTAAGGATTTGCGGGGCGCGGTTGACATAAGCGAAGCCAGCGAACGGCAGGTGAGAGATGTTCAGACGGCGAAGGAGATAGGCGACATTTCGGGTCGAGACCCTTCTTCAGACTTAGTCTGAACATCTCTCACCTGCCGCTCGCCGGCCGGCTTCCCGCAAATCTTTAAATTCCGACTCAGTCTGAAGAAGGGTCTCAACCCGAAACGTCGCCTATCTCCTTCGCCCCTTAGATGCTGCTGAACCTGCAGCTGAGTTTCTCCAGCTTTTTGTGTAACCCCCATCTCTCACCTGCCGTTCGCCGGCTTCGCTCATGTCAACTGCGCCCCGCAAATCCTTAAATTCCCACAGCCAAGTAACCTAAACTGGACCCGTGAACGCGCTGTTGGAATTTAAAGATTTGCGGGAAGCCGGCCGGCGAGCGGCAGGTGAGAGATGTTCAGACTCAGTCTGAAGAAGGGTCTCAACCCGAAACGTCGCCTATCTCCTTCGCCCCTTAGATGCTGCTGCACCCGCTGAGTTTCTCCAGCTTTTTGTGTAACCCTCGATTCTCCAGCATCTGCAGTTCCTTCTTTAACACGGCAGGTGAGAGATGTTCAGACGAAGAGCACTGCCTGAGGTGATCAGAAGGCGCTGAAGAGCAGCCGGTTCTGGTGTTGGGTCCCGGTGGCCGTTCGCACCCGAGCTGCTTCTATCCCCGGAAGTGGCGGCCAGTTCTGCTGTCCTTGCCCGGAGCGCTGCGGCAGCGGTGAGTGAGTTTGATATGATCTCTGTCCCCCTCCTTCTCAAAACCTCTCCCTTCTCGCATATTTAACCCCTGCCGCAGGCTCCCCACACGGTGTGAAAGGAACTCCCACTCCAATTGGACCCTTGAATTAGTATTGTCATTCCATAAGATGACAACTGATTCAACGTCCCGATGTGCTCCCGTTTTTCCCACCATCTCTCCACCTGCCTTCATCCTCCGTCCCCCACCCATTCAGTAATTAAAAAATAAAGGAGATTTAGAACCCTTGGGAAAATTGAATTGTCACTTATTTTTTATTGTTTACGAAGAGAACAATCTGCGCATGCGCGGTTTTAAGATTTTTTTTTGAAAGCCGGCTGACTGCCTACCCTGAGTAATTACTCACGGCACGTGCCTGGTATATATATATATATATATATAACAGTATATGTCAGGATGTCTGTGTGTGTACAATATAGTCTATCTACACCAATGTAAAGGTTGCTGATGAGGTAAGGCTCTGTTGTGAGTAGCACAAAGAAAGACACCGAGTAAGAGTAAGAGACTGTTTATTCTGCAAACACTGCTTTTTATCTTGACCTCAGGCACGAGTTTCCATTTTAGATTACACAATATATATATATTAACATAATATAATATAAATTATAATATTTATATTATATATATATATAACATTACAAAGACATCACATCACCCTCTTCACTTTACAGACATTACAGGCACTGGCATTGACATTATATGTATATTACATATCGTACCAAGACATCACAGCCAGTATATGTATCTATATTGTACACACAGACATGCTGATATATATATGTATGTATTCTAAACACACACATACACACGCATATATATATATATATAATATATATATATATATACTGATATCTATACGGATATTTATCCTGATATATATATATATACTAACTCATGGCTGGAGGTTGCTGGGGCAGCTGTGATGTGTGAATGCGTGTGAGTGTGTGTCAGACACTGTCATTCACTGTCTTCATTCTGTAGATGATATCTTCCTTGCTGGAGTTCCTGACTGGGTCCTGCCGCTGGTCCTCACCATTTGTCTTCTCATTGCCGCCCACGTTGCTGTGTTTTATTGGAACGTGAAACAAAACAGACGCATCAAAGGTACGTTAAACAACAGCGTAAGATGCAGGTCAGGAAATCCGGGCGGGTTTATGCCAGATTCCCACTGTAACTTCAGTGGAAAACCAGAGCACTCTCCGAGGGGCTTCCACCTTCCAGCGGCTCCTGGGGTAACATTGTGCATGTGTGAACGGGCGATCCATGGTCAGCATCGACTCGGTGGGCCGGAGGGCCTGTTACCATGCTGTATCTCTGAACTAAAGAAAATTAAACATTACCAAAGTTGGGTCAATCTTCTCAATGCTCGGTTGTCAGTGTTCCAGTGAATGGCCATCACAGCTGTGTTTCACTTTGGTGTGAAATCAATCCTCAGACTCTGAAGATGAAACAAAAAGCTTTAACTGGGGTTGACTGCAGACAGGGCGAGGGCAGATTCCAGACACTGATGGTAACTCCAGCCGGGAACAGCAGCGAGGTGAAGCTGCATCCTCCACTCTGCAACCGTGCTCTCTGCCAGCTTCCATCCGTGGCTGTATCCTCAGCCACTGGTCCCCCTCACCGGGGAACAGACACACACAGACACACACACACACACACACACACACACACACACACACACACACACATATAATATTTAAACCTCTCATCACACTGATGATCATTTATTTTCTGGGTTTCCCAGCTCTCAATATCCTGCATGAATCTTCAGTTAACAGATTCAAATTGACTTCAAGAAAAGATAATCCAACTGTCCATGCAAACCTGTCTGCCATTTGTACTCGGCTACAGTCACACAGACAGTCATGTGCAGAGAGTCTGTGTCTTGGTGGGGGAGTGTTGGCCGGGACACTGGGAGAACTCCTTGCTCATTAAATAATGTCCTGAGCTGTTCCATTCCACCACAAGTGCTGGACTTCAGAGTATCTTGAACCAGACCCCACCTGCAACGGTACAACACTGGGTCAGCCCTCCACTGAAGTGTCAGCTCATATTATGAGCTCTGCTACTGAAGTGACTCTCAAGTGGAGGGGAAGTCAGGCCTTTATTGAGTTTACAAAGTCATGAATGATTTGAAGTGAATCCAGAAAAGTTTCTTGTACAGTGTTTGTGGCTGCATTTGAATCACAATTGCATTTAAACGTGAATCGGTGTTTAAACAATTTCCACTCTGAAATGGCATTACTGGCAATGCCAGCATTTAATGCCCATCTCCAATTGCCTCTGAACCAAGTTGGCGGGGCGGGGGGTGGGGGGTGGCATTTCAGATTCTGGATCAAGGTGTACAACTTTGCTGCGTATCTGGGAGTTACATGGAGTCACGGACTGGGGAAGGGCAGCAGCTTTGTTTCTTTAAAGGACATTTTTCAACTGGTGAAAATTCCTTGGTGTGCGGGAGAGTGAAGGCAGAGTGTTCTGTGTACCCCTGACCTGTGTAATTAGTGGGAAAGGAAAGTACACGAGAATATGTGGCTATTGAACTGCAGAGGCTAGTTTATACCGAAGGCAGACACAAAATGCTGGAACAACTCACTGGGTCAGTCAGAGGGATAGGTGATGTTTCCGGTCGAAAATATATGCAGCAGCTTTCATTATGCATTGAATCTTTCATATGAGCAATGTATCCAGACCAATGATATTTGGAAGAGTTCCAAACTATAACAAAAGAATCTCATTTGCTTTCTTTAAATCGCCAGCAGGAAAGATTCAACAAATATTCTGAAGCTTAACCATTGTATTTTCTAGAGGAGTTCTCTGTGATTGTGCCAGACTATCCGGTGGTGGCCATGGTGGGTGGAGGTGCCGTGTTGGAATGTCAGAAGGTACCGGATACATCACTGGACGCCCTGGAGGTCCGATGGTTTACAACGAGCCTGGGGTCACCGGCGGCCAGGACCGACCTGAGGTGCAGGACGGGGCTAACCGAGGGAGGACGGAGCTTATTCGGGAAGAGTTTCCCCGTGGAAACGCATCGCTTAAACTGAAGAGGGTCAAAGTATCAGATGCTGGAATGTACACGTGTTCCATCAACACCCCCACGTCCAGTCACCAGGCGGCGCTGCGGCTGCAGGTTGAAGGTGAGTTCCTCTGGAGGAATAGAGTTCACACCAGGGTTTACGCCGGGAATGTCAGTAAGCTGCCCCCCAGACTGGGATTTTACTGGGAAGGTCAAGTTTCTCCCTTGCTTTGAATTGTGGGATAAATATAGGTCCCTTGCAGTCAGAAACAGGTGAATTGATCATGGGGAATAAGGACATGGCAGACCAATTGAATAACCACTTTGATTCTCTCTTCACTAAGGAAGACATAAATAATATGTTGGAAATAGCAGGGGACCGGGGGTTAAATGAGATGAAGGAACTGAGTGAAATCCAGGTTAGCCGGGAAGTGGTGTTAGGTAAATTGAATGGATTAAAGGCCGATAAATCCCCAGGGCCAAATAGGCTTCATCCCAGAGTACTTAAGGAAGTAGCCCCAGAAATAGTGGATGCATTAGTGATAATTTTTCAAAACTCTTTAAATTCTGGAGTAGTTCCTGAGGATTGGAGTGTAGCTAATGTAACCCCACTTTTTAAAAAGTGAGGGAGAGAGAAAACGGGGTATTACAGACCAGTTAGTCTAACATCGGTAGTGTGGGAAATGCTAGTGTCAGTTATTAAAGATGGCATTGCAGCACATTTGGAAAGTGGTGAAATCGTTGGACAAAGTCAACATAGATATATGAAAGGTAAATCATGTCTGACGAATCTTATGGAACTTTTTGAGGATGTAACTAGTAGGGTGGATAAGGGAGATGTGTTATATCTGGACTTTCAGAAGGCTTTCGACAAGGTCCCACATAAGAGATTAGTATACAAACTTAAAGCACACGGTATTGGGGATTCAGTATGTGGCTAGAGAACTGGCTGGCAGACAGGAAGCAAAGAGTAGGAGTAAACGGGTTATTTTCAGAACGGCAGGCAGTGACTAGTGGGCTACTAGTCAGGGCGTGGTCTACTAGCCTCACCGCGACCGCTGAAAACCAATGCAGAATCACTCCCTGACCCTCGATCTGGAGTAACTCCCTGGAGTAACTCTTGCTTCTGGTTTCCTGGTCCTCCATAATTATTCCAAATGGAATTTAAACTGGAAGTGGTGGGGGGGCTGAACAATAACAGCCTATTGCATTTTATCTGTTTATTTATTGAGTACATATATGGTCTATGGTATATAAACAAACTGAACTTTTATCTCCTGTTCTGTATTATGTTTACATATTCTGTTGTGCTGCAACAAGCAAGAATTTCATTGTCCTCTCTGGGACTCCATGCTTTAATTGTGCGGGGAATCTCCATGGAGCAGCCAGCAACTCTGGATAGAAGAAATTGTGTGACGTTTCGTGTTGAGACCCTTCTTTGGATTCCCTCTGGGTTTAGTGTTTTTAGTTTACTTTAATGATACATCATGGAAACAAGCCCATCGGCCCACCGAGTCCACGCCGACCACCGATCACCCATACACTAGTTCTGTCCCACACATTAAGTCGAGAGTCATGAGAGTTTTATTCTCTCACGTCCCAGTTAGAACAACGAAATCCTTACTTGCAGCAGCACAACAGAATATGTAAACATAGTACTCTGTAAACAATGTTATAAATGAGAAAACAAAACTCTGTATATTTATATATGAATATATAAATATGTGCGTGCGTTTGTGTGTGTGTAATACACACACACACACACACACACACACACACACACACACACACACACACACACACACAAACAGAATTTCCCTCCTGGGATTAATAAAGTTCTCTCGTATAGTATTGTGTGTGTAGGAAGGAACTGCAGATGCTGGACATAGACACAAAACTGAAGATAGACACAAAAAGCTGGAGTAACTCAACGGGTCAGACAGAATGTCTGGACAAGAGGAAAATATTACTTATTGGGTTGGGTCTGAAAGATTCGTGCACAACTTTGGAATGTGGAAGGAAACAAGAGCACCCGGAGAACACCCATGCGATCAAAGGGAAAAGGAGCAAACTCCGTACAGACAGCACCCATATTCAGGATCAATTCCGGGTCTCCGGCACTTTTAGGCAGCAACTTTATGGCCAATATACTGCCCCATAGTCTTGAACTTAATTAAAACATACAGTAGCTGTAAAGGGGGACATAGCATCACTTGGAGATATAAGACTGAAAATTGATATTTTAATTGTTTTAGTAACCAAAGTTATCAACGTATAATTTTTTGTGTGTTGGAAAACAAAATATAGTGGCACAGCTGGTAGACTTGCTGCCTCACACGCCAGAGATCTGTGTTCGATCCTGTCCTCGGGCACTGTCTGTGTTGAATTTGCACATTCTCCCTGCAAGCGTGTGGGTTTCCTCCCACATCCCAAAGATGCACTGGCTTTGTAGGTTAACTTGTCTGTGTGAAATTGCCCCTAATGTGCAGGGTGTTGGTGAGCAAAGTGGGATAATGGAACTTGTGTGAATGGGTAGAAAAAATGCAGGAGAAACTCAGCAGGTGAGGCAGCACGAAATGTTGTTCAGACCTTTCGGTCCGAACGACAATAAAGGTAGCATTTCATTTTATTTCAGCATCTATGGAGCGAAGGAAATAGGCGACGTTTTGGGTCGAGACCCTTCTTCAGACTGATGTGAGGGTGGGGTGGACGGGAAGAAGAAAGGAAGAGGCGGAAACAGTGCGCTGTGGGAGAGCTGGGAAGGGGAGGTGAAAGCAGGGATTACCTGAAATTGAAGAAGTCAATGTTCATACCGCTGGGGTGTAAACTGCCCAAGCGAAATATCAGGTGCTGCTCCTCAATTTACGGTGGGCCTCACTCTGGCCATGGAAGAGGCCCAGGACAGAAAAGTCGGATTCTGAATGGGAGGGGGAGTTGAAGTGCTGAGCCACCGGGAGATCAGGTTGGTTATTGCAAACTGAGTGGAGGTGTTGTGTGAAGCGATCGCCAAGCCTACGCTTCGTCTCACTGAGGTTGATCATCCACTGAATAATCCAACCACAATTTTGTTTGGAAATGGAAAGAAATATTAGAAATTGCATTAATTGCAAAGTGTAAAAAGAGTTGAGATACTGTATTATAATTTTGCTGCATGCCATTGTGGTATATATCATGTCTTGATTGCTGGATATGTTTAGTTTGTGACTTTATTTGAAGCAGAAATAATATGTGAATGCTTCATTGAGCATAATTCCGACTAGTAACTACGCACTTTGTCCGAGCGCATTATTGCACGCGTCATGCAAGCCGTCTTAAATGACCACCTAAACTGTAATTTGGCAACTTAAAAAGCTGCCAAGGTTGCACGGCTGACAACAGGGAAAGAAAGTGAGAGCCCTGCAAGTTGTATAATATTTTTGACACTGTCAAAGGCCTTTCTTACATATGCTGTCACAATGCACTGTAGTCTCTAAACAACGCTTCAGTAATTTTCCTTGCCCTCCATTTCAGAAAAATATTGTTTTAAGCCGATAACTCGACACTAGCACTGGCAATAAATAAATAAATAAAGCACAGCTTTCCTGCCCCTCATCTCATTGCAAATGCTTGGCTGCAAATCGGTGTCAATCTGGTGGACCATCTTCCTCTAGTCGTGGGGGTGGGGGATTGGGAGGGGCCTCACAAGTGGAACAGCCAAGGGCCTCTGTTCATCTAAATCCGGCCCTGGGCCCTGGCGTCCTCTGCTGCTCACTGACCCGGCACACGGAAAGCCCTTTCCATGTCAAGATACACATGTAACAATTGTTTTCACCGATTACATCCCGATTGCAGGATTTGGACTATAACCATATAACAATTACAGCACGGAAACAGCCCTTCTCGGCCCTTCCAGTCCGTGCCGACCATTTATTTTCCCCTAGTCCCATCTACCTGCAGTCAGACCATACCCCTCCATTCCCTTCCCATCCATATACCTATCCACTTTACTTTTAAATGTTAAAATCGATCCTGCCTCCACCACTTCTGCAGGAAGATCATTCCACACAGCCACCACTCTCTGAGTAAAGAAGTTCCCCCTCATGTTGCCCCTAAACTTCTGTCCCTTAATTCTCATGTCATGCCCTCTTGTTTGAATCTTCCCTACCCTCAATGGGAAAAGCTTATCCACGTCAACTCTGTCTATCCCTTTCATCATTTTAAAGACCTCAATCAAGTCCCCCCTTAACCTTCTGCGCTCCAAAGAATAAAGACCTAACTTGTTCAACCTTTCTCTGTAACTTAGTTGCTGGAACCCAGGCAACATTCTAGCAAATCTACTCTGTACTCTCTCTATTTTGTTGACATCCTTCCTGTGGGCGGGGCGCTACTCTGTGAGCGACTCGCGGCGCGCTGCTCCCGTATGTTTCCATGTTTTATGAGTTGTTTAGTGTTTTTCTAAGAGTCATTAAGTGCGGTATTTAACGATAGCAAGTATGATTACCACTGTCAAGTATTTAGCGAGTTTGTGTGTTCTGACCGCCTTTTTGGAGCCGGTATTTGCGATATGTATTACACCGGCAAATCCCATGACACGCCATGGAGAGAGGCTCACCTACTCACGGGACACTTTGCAGGATCTGCGGCCTGCTTCCGGCCTATAAGCGACACCTTCTACCCTGAGTGGGATTCCTCAGCTACAGAGGAATCATTACATTAAGCGCATTCGTAGGAAAAGGGGAGCCAGAGGAGGAATACGGAACAGAATGAGGAGACGAGGTAGGAGGCTGCCACTACCTGCAATAACTCTCTCCAATGTGCGGTCACTACGCAACAAAATAACTGAACTTTCCGCACACATTAAATTTGACTCAGACTACCGTCAAACAAGTCTCTTTTGTTTCACGGAGACATGGTTGTCAGAAGAAATAACCAATGTCGATATTGATGAATTTAAGATCATCCGTTTTGATAGAGACACTAGGATGACGCGGAAGTCGATTGGGGGCGGGCTCTGCATGGCTGTCAACACAAAGTGGGCTGTCAACTTCACTATCAGAGAGACTGAATGCAGCAAACACCACAAAACCATGACGGTGTTGATCAGGCTTCACGACCTTCCCCGTGAATTCACACAGATCACAGTTATCCTAGCGTATGTCCCTGGACCTGGTAACGCATTTGCTGCGGAGCGCATTGCTGACTGTTTCAACAGAGCTGTCAATCAGAGCAGCGATCAGCCTGTCTTCCTGCTTGGGGATTTTAACAGATGCGATGTCACCACATTGCTTCCAAACTTGGAGCAGTATGTTACCACACCATATAACCATATAACCATATAACAATTACAGCACGGAAACAGGCCATCTCGGCCCTTCAAGTCCGTGCCGAACAACTTTTTTCCCTTAGTCCCACCTGCCTGCACTCATACCATAACCCTCCGTACCCTTCTCATCCATATGCCTATCCAATTTATTTTTAAATGATACCAACGAACCTGCCGCCACCACTTCCACTGGAAGCTCATTCCACACCGCTACCACTCTCTGAGTAAAGAAGTTCCCCCTCATGTTACCCCTAAACCTCTGTCCCTTAATTCTAAAGTCATGTCCTCTTGTTTGAATCTTCCCTATTCTCAAAGGGAAAAGCTTGTCCACATTAACTCTGTCTATCCCTCTCATCATTTTAAAGACCTCTATCAAGTCCCCCCCTTAACCTTCTGTGCTCCAGAGAATAAAGACCTAACTTTTTCAACCTATCTCTGTAACTTAGCTGTTGAAACCCAGGCAACATTCTAGGAAATCTCCTCTGTACCCTCTCTATTTTGTTGACATCCTTCCTGTAATTGGGCGACCAAAATTGTACACCATACTCCAGATTTGGTCTCACCAATGCCTTGTACAATTTTAACATTACATCCCAGCTTCTATACTCAATGCTCTGATTTATAAAGGCTAGCATACCAAAAGCTTTCTTTACCACCCTATCTATATGAGATTCTACCTTCAAGGAACTATGCACGGTTATTCCCAGATCCCTCTGTTCAACTGTATTCTTCAATTCCCTACCGTTTACCATGTACGTCCTATTTTGATTTGTCCTGCCAAGGTGTAGCACCTCACATTTATCAGCATTAAACTCCATCTGCCATCTTTCAGCCCATTTTTCCAACTGGC
This sequence comes from Raja brachyura, assembly GCA_963514005.1. The sequence goes on along the minus strand of OY740805.1, from coordinate 42,398,363 downwards.
CTAAATCACTCTGTAGACTTTGGAAATCCTCTTCATTATCCACAACACCCCCTATCTTGGTATCATCTGCATACTTACTAATCCAATTTACCACCCCTTCATCCAGATCATTGATGTACATGACAAACAACAAAGGACCCAACACACATCCCTGAGGCACCCCACTAGTCACCTGCCTCCAACCCGACAAACAGCCATCCACCATTACTCTCTGGCTTCTCCCATTCAGCCACTGTTGAATCCATCTTGCTATTCCTGCATTTATACCCAACAGTTGAACCTTCTTAACCAACCTTCCATGAGGAACCTTGTCAAAGGCCTTACTGAAGTCCATATAGACAACATCCACTGCTTTACCCTCGTCAATTTCCCTAGTAACCTCTTCAAAAAATTCAAGAAGATTAGTCAACCATGACCTTCCAGGCATAAATCCATGTTGACTGTTCCTAATTAGACCCTCTTTATCCAGATACTTATATATATTATCTCTAAGTAGCTTTTCCATTAATTTGCCCACCACTGAAGTCAAACTAACCGGTCTATAATTGCTAGGTTTACTTTTAGAACCCTTTTTAAACAATGGAACAACATGCGCGGTACGCCAATACTCGGGGACTATTCCAGTTTCTAATGACATTTGAAATATTTCTGTCATAGCCCCGGCTATTTCTACACTAACTTCCCTCAATGTCCTAGGGAATATCCTGTCAGGACCTGGAGACTTATCCACTTTTATATTTTTCAAAAGTGCCAGTACTTCTTTTACTTTGAAACTCATAGTTTCCATAGCTACTCTACTAGTTTCCCTTACCTCACATAATTCAATATCCTTCTCCTTGGTGAATACCGAAGAAAAGAAATTGTTCAATATCTCCCCCATCTCTTTTGGCTCTGCAGATAGCTGTCCACTCGGTCTCTCCAATGGACCAATTTTATCCCTTGTTATCCTTTTGCTGTTAACATAGCTGTAGAAACCCTTTGGATTTACTTTCACCTTACTTGCCAAAGCAACCTCATATCTTCTTTTAGCTTTTCTAATTTCTTTCTTAAGATTCTTTTTACATTCCTTATACTCCTCAAGCACCTCATTTACTTCATGCTGCCTATAATTATTGTAGATCTCCCTCTTTTTCCGAACAAGATGTCCAATTTCCCTTGAAAACCAGGGCTCTTTCCAATTTTTACTGGTTCCTTTCAACCGAACAGGAACATAAAGATTTTGTACTCTTAAAATTTCGCCTTTAAATGTCCTCCATTTCTCCTCTACATCTTTCCCATCAAACAAAATGTCCCAGTTCACTCCTTTTAAATCATCTCGCATCTCGTTAAAGTTAGCCTTTCTCCAATCAAAAATCTCAACCCTAGGCCCAGTTCTGTCCTTCTCCATAATTATATTGAAACTAATGGTATTGTGATCACTGGACCCGAAGTGCTCCCCTACGCATACCTCCACCACCTGTCCCGTCTCATTTCCTAACAGGAGGTCCAGCACTGCCCCTCCTCTAGTAGGCACCTCTATGTATTGCTGCAAAAAACTATCCTGCACACATTTTACAAACTCCAAACCATCCAGCACATTTACAGAATGTGTTGCCCAGTCTATGTGTGGAAAGTTGAAATCTCCCACAATCACTACCTTGTGCTTACTACTAATATCTGCTATCTCTTTACATATTTGCTCTTCCAATTCTCGTTCCCCATTTGGCGGTCTATAATATACCCCTATAAGTGTTGCTACACCTTTCCCACTTCTAAGTTCCACCCAAATAGCCTCCCTAGATGAGCCCTCCAATCTATCCTGCCAAAGCACTGCTGTAATATCTTCCCTGACTAGCAATGCAGCACCTCCACCTCTTGCCCCTCCAATTCTATCACACCTGAAGCAACGAAATCCTGGAATATTTAGTTTCCAATCACAGCCCTCCTGCAACCATGTTTCACTGATCGCCACAACATCATACTTCCAGGTGTCTATCCAGACTCTAAGCTCATCCACCTTTCTTACAATGCTCCTAGCATTAAAATATGCACATTTAAGAAACCCCCCATCTCTTATTCTCTGTTTATTTCCTTTTTTTTCTTTCTCCTCTTGTGTCCGAGTGCTTCCCTTTTCTGCTTCCTGCCTCACATTCTGTCTACTAGCTTTTGCTATTTGCATCCCTCGCCCCAACCATTCTAGTTTAAAGTCTCCCCAGTGGCCTTCGCAAATTTCCCCGCCAGGATATTGGTCCCCCTCGGGTTCAAGTGCAACCCATCCTTTCTGTACAGGTCCCACCTACCCCAAAAGAAGTCCCAATGATCCAGAAACTTGAATCCCTGCCCTCTGCACCAGTCTTTCAGCCAAGCATTTATCCTCCACCTTGCTCCATTTCTACTCTCACTGTCACGTGGCACAGGCAGTAATCCTGAGATTGTTACCTTTTTGGTCCTTTTCCTCAACTCTCCTCCCAAGTCCTTAAATCCTCCCTTCAGGACCTCTTCTATTTTTTTACCTATGTCATTGGTACCTATATGTACCACGACCTCAGGCTCCTCTCCCTCTGATTTGAGGATATCTTGGACACGTTTAGACACGTCCAAGACCTTGGCACCAGGGAGGCAGACCACCATCCTGGTCTCCCGACTGCGTCCACAGATTCGCCTATCCGACCCCCTAACAATAGAGTCCCCATTTACTATTGCCCTCTTTTTTTCCCTACCTTTCGGAGCAACAGGGGCGGTCTCTGTGCTGAAGGCCCGTCCGCTGTCGCTACCCCCGGGTAGGCTGTCACCCCCATCCGTACTCAAACAGGAGTACTTATTTGCCAGGTGTACTGACATTGGAGTACTCACTTGTTCATGCCTCTGCCCCTTGCCCTTCCTTAGCGTGACCCACATGTCTCTCTCCTGTGGTTTTGGAGTGACCACCTCCCTATAACTCTCCTCTATCACCTTTTCACTCTCCCTGACCAGGCAGAGGTCATCGAGCTGCTGCTCCAGGATCCTAATACGGTCCCTTAGGAGCCCCATCTCTCTGCACCTGATGCAGATGTGGACGTCAAGAGGGCCATCCGACACCATGACCTCCCACATCTGACATGCAGTACAGTACACTGCTCTGGCTGACATTCTCTCGCCTTACCCTGGATCCGATATCAGTATAATATAATGGAAACTGCTGTGAGAAATCAGCAGGTATCTGACTCAAACAGCAGCTCCCTCTTGACCTTTAACCTACACCTTTATTATACAAACCAAAAGCACTGTACCTTTACTCACCCCCTGTACCTTTACTCACCCCCTGTACCTTTACTCACCCCCTGTACCTTTACTCACCCCCTGTACCTCTACTCACCCCCTGTACCTCTACTCACCCCCTGTACCTCTACTCACCCCCTGTACCTCTACTCACCCCCTGTACCTCTACTCACCCCCTGTACCTCTACTCACCCCCTGTACCTCTACTCACCCCCTGTACCTCTACTCACCCCCTGTACCTCTACTCACCCCCTGTACCTCTACTCACCCCCTGTACCTTTACTCACCCCCTGTACCTTTACTCACCCCCTGTACCTTTACTCACCCCCTGTACCTTTAACCAGAAAGCAGAAATACTAACCAGAGGTTCCACCCAATCAGCTGCTTCCTCTAGTCTGCTTCCACCAATCAGCGGCTTCCACCAGAAACCTCCCTGTTCAGAAAGGAATGTTCCGGATTTTGGTAAAAACCGCCCCTGACCCTCCTCCACTCGCTCCAACGGTCCCGGGCCTCTGCCTGAACAATCCCCGCGCTGGGTTTATGTACTCACCGCCCCTGACCCTCCTCCACTCGCTCCAACGGTCCCGGGCCTCTGCCTGAACAAGCCCCGCGCTGGGTTTATGTACTAACCGCCCCTGACCCTCCTCCACTCGCTCCAACGGTCCCGGGCCTCTGCCTGAACAAGCCCCGCGCTGGGTTTATGTACTCACCGCCCCTGACCCTCCTCCACTCGCTCCAACGGTCCCGGGCCTCTGCCTGAACAAGCCCCGCGCTGGGTTTATGTACTCACCGCCCCTGACCCTCCTCCACTCGCTCCAACGGTCCCGGGCCTCTGCCTGAACAAGCCCCGCGCTGGGTTTATGTACTCACCGCCCCTGACCCTCCTCCACTCGCTCCAACGGTCCCGGGCCTCTGCCTGAACAAGCCCCGCGCTGGGTTTATGTACTCACCGCCCCTGACCCTCCTCCACTCGCTCCAACGGTCCCGGGCCTCTGCCTGAACAAGCCCCGCGCTGGGTTTATGTACTCACCGCCCCTGACCCTCCTCCACTCGCTCCAACGGTCCCGGGCCTCTGCCTGAACAAGCCCCGCGCTGGGTTTATGTACTCACCGCCCCTGACCCTCCTCCACTCGCTCCAACGGTCCCGGGCCTCTGCCTGAACAAGCCTCGCGCTGGGTTTATGTACTCACCGCCCCTGACCCTCCTCCACTCGCTCCAACGGTCCCGGGCCTCTGCCTGAACAAGCCCCGCGCTGGGTTTATGTACTCACCGCCCCTGACCCTCCTCCACTCGCTCCAACGGTCCCGGGCCTCTGCCTGAACAAGCCCCGCGCTGGGTTTATGTACTCACCGCCCCTGACCCTCCTCCACTCGCTCCAACGGTCCCGGGCCTCTGCCTGAACAAGCCTCGCGCTGGGTTTATGTACTCACCGCCCCTGACCCTCCTCCACTCGCTCCAATGGTCCCGGGCCTCTGCCTGAACAAGCCCCGCGCTGGGTTTATGTACTCACCGCCCCTGACCCTCCTCCACTCGCTCCAACGGTCCCGGGCCTCTGCCTGAACAAGCCCCGCGCTGGGTTTATGTACTCACCGCCCCTGACCCTCCTCCACTCGCTCCAACGGTCCCGGGCCTCTGCCTGAACAAGCCCCGCGCTGGGTTTATGTACTCACCGCCCCTGACCCTCCTCCACTCGCTCCAACGGTCCCGGGCCTCTGCCTGAACAAGCCCCGCGCTGGGTTTATGTACTCACCGCTCCTGACCCTCCTCCACTCGCACCAACGGTCTCGGGCCTCTGCCTGAACAAGCCCCGCGCTGGGTTTATGTACTCACCGTTCCTGGCCCTCCTCCACTCGCACCAACGGTCTCGGGCCTCTCTCTCACACCTACCAGACTTGACAGAACGCTGGATATGTGTTTCGGTAACATACCGGGAGCCTATGTCTCAAAGCCCCGCCCACCACTGGGTCGCTCCGACCACAATGTCATTCTGCTGCTTCCAAAATACAGACAAAAATTAAAAACAGAAGATATACAAACAAAAACTATTCAAGTCTGGAACGATGACTCTGTCGATGCATTAAGGGGCTGCATGGAGATCACTGACTGGGAAATATTTTTCCAAAGCTGTGAGGGAGACCTAAATCTGCTGACAGACTCTATCTCCTCCTATTTGTCATTCTGTGTGGATGCTGTTATACCAACAAAACAGGTCAAGCTGTACCCCAATAACAAGCCTTGGGTTACCAAGGACCTGAAGCAGTGTCTTAACAACAAAAAAGTGGCATTCCTTCAGGGAGACAAACACAGAGTAAAACAGTATAATAGTGAGTTGAGAAGGAAGACCAGGCAGGCCAAACGCCACTACAAAAACAAAGTGGAGGAAAAATTCACCACTGGCAATGCAAGGGAGGCATGGCAGGGACTTAACACCATGATGGGCAGAGCCCAGAAACCGGCCCTGATCCAATGCTCTGACCCCGCCACATTTGCTGAGCAACTCAACATCTATTACAGCAGGTTTGACAGGCCACACCCCCAGAATGACTGGACCCTCACCAGCAGTCCATCAATCACAGTGGATAAAAGGAAGGTTACATCTATACTGGGCCGCATCAACCCTCACAAAGCTTCTGGCCCAGACAGGCTCAGGGGCAAGGTGCTGAGGGAATGCTCAGTTCAGCTGGGTGATGTCATCACTCAGCTATTCCAACATCTCCTTGACTCCAGCTGTGTCCCACGGATGTGGAAGGAGTCTACACTTATACCGTTGCTGAAGAAATCTAACGCCAGGGACATTAAGGACTTCAGACCGGTAGCACTCACATCCATTCTTTCCAAGTGTATGGAGAGGGTGGTAAGTGACCACCTCACTGCTATGGTGGTGGACAGGCTTGACCCACTCCAGTTCGCCTGTAAGGCAAGGCGTGGCGTGGAGGATGCCTGTTTGACTCTCATGGACACAGTTAGCAGACAGCTGGACTCCCCACACCCCCACACACGGATTTTATTTATGGATTTTTCTTCCGCTTTTAACACAGTCAACACAGTCACCCTCTGCAACCGCCTTCTGGATCTACAAGTCAACCCATCACTTATCCTGTGGATAAAAGACTTCCTGCAGGACCGGCCACAGCATGTGGTGGTAAATGGTTTTAAATCCAAGAACATGATTTTAAACACTGGTGTCCCCCAGGGTTGTGTTTTATCACCGATCTTATTTTCCATCTACATGAACAATGTAACAAACAATAACAGTGACATTCCCCTTTTTAAGTATGCAGACGATATGGCCCTGGTGGCCCACATCAAGGATCACACTGCTCTGGCTGCCTACTATCAGCAGGTCAACATCTTGATGCTGTGGATCAAAGAGAGCTCTCTGGAGCTTAACATCTCCAAGACCAAGGAGCTGTGTTGTGGGGGAAGGCGAACATCTTCCCCCAACCTCTCTTTGAACCTCTTAGGCTGAATGGGCAGACAGTCGAGCAGGTAGAGGCCTTTAGATACCTGGGCACATGGATTGACACCCGCCTGTCCTTCTCCCAGCACACAGACTCTGTGTACAAGAAGGCACAGCAACGCCTGTTCCTGATGAGGAAACTCAGGAGCTTTGATGTCAGACAGGACATTTTAACAGCTGTATATAAATCACTTATAGAATCTGTACTCACCTTTAACATCACATCCTGGTTCACCCTTACCTCTGTCAAAGACAAATCAAAGCTTTCCCGGATCATCAATCAAGCAAGCCAAATAACTGGCAAAACTCAAATTCAATTGTCAGTACTTCACACCCAGGCAGTTAAAAGGAAAGCCAACCTCATTACACAGGATCCCACCCACCCCCTGCACAAGTCCTTCCAACTTCTGCCATCAGGCCGCCGATATAAAGTCCCCCTCTCCAAGAAATACATCCACAAAAACTCATTCATACCCATTGCCATAAATAGTTTAAATAATACATGATCAATGGACAAATTAACCCTGACGCACTGTCACTTTACACGTATCCACAACTTTCAACTTTTATCTTGTCTATTTTTACAGTTTCTAATCTTTATACTTGATTTTAAGACCTATACACACTTGAGTGTGCCCGCAGAAGGCTGTGTTGTATGATGACTGTTGTATATTGTCTTGTTGTATGTTGAGCCACGTCAAAGAAGATTTTCTGTTACGACAGACAATAAAGTTTTCAGAATCTGAATCTGAACCTATAATTAGGCGACCAAAATTGTACACCATACTCCAGAATTGATCTTACCAATGCCTTGTACAATTTTAACATCACTTCCCTACTCCTATATTCAATGCTCTGATTTATAAAGGCCAGCATACCAAAAGCTTTCTTTACCACCCTATCTACATGCGATTCCACCTTGAGGGAACTATGCACAGTTATTTCCTTGATCCCTCTGTTCCACAGCATTCCTCAATTCCCTACCATTTACCATGTATGTCCTATTTTGATTTGTGAAGCCAAGATGTAGCACCTCACACTTATCAGCATTAAACGCCATCTGCCATCTTTCAGCCCACTCTTCCAAATGGCCCAAATCTCTTTGTAGACTTTGAAAATCTACTTCATTATCCACAGCACCACCTATCTTAGTATCATCTGCATACTTACTTATCCAATTTGCCACCCCATCATCTAGACCATTGATGCACATGACAAACAACAGTGGACCCAACACAGATCCCTGAGGCACCCCACTGGTCACCGGCTTCCAACCTGACAAACAGCCATCCACCATTACTCTCTGGCATCTCCCATTCAGCCACTGTTGAATCCATCTTGCTACTCCGCCATTAACACCCAAAGATTGAACCTTCTTAACCAACCTTCCATGGGGAACCTTGTCAAAGGCCTTACTGAAATCCATATAGACAACATCCACTGCTTTACCCTCATCAATTACCCTAGTAACCTCTTCAAAAAATTCAAGAAGGTTTGTCAAACTTGACCTTCCAGGCACAAATCCATGTTGACTGTTCTTGATCAGACCCTGTTTATCCAGATGCTTATATATATTATCTCTAAGTATCCTTTCCATTAATTTGCCCACAACTGACGTCAAACTAACAGGTCTATAATTGCTAGGTTTATTCTTTGAAGAATAAACCTGGCCCTGACTCTGGCCCTGGATCCGCTTGGAGGAAAGCACCACGCAAGGAGTACGTGTGGTGTGTAAGTCCGATGGATGGTTTCCAAGCCGGAGATACGTTGGGGGTGGATTGAAAGACTAAGAGCAAAGTATCCAGACCAATGACATTTGGAAGAGTTCCAAACTATAACAAAATAATCACATTTGCTTTCTTTAAATCGCCAGCAGGAAAGATTCTACAAATATTCTGAAGCTTAACCATTGTATTTTCTAGAGGAGTTCTCTGTGATTGTGCCGGACTATCCGGTGGTGGCCATGGTGGGTGAAGATGCCGTGTTGGAATGTCAGAAGGTACCGGATACATCACTGGACGCTCTGGAGTTCCGATGGTTTGCAACGAGCCCGGGGTCACTGGTACATTTATACACCGGCCGCCAGGACCGAGCTGAAGTGCAGGACGGGGCTTACCGAGGGAGGACGGAGCTTATTCGGGAAGAGTTTCCCCGTGGACACGCAGGGTAGGCAAGGTAGGCACTGCCTACCCTGACTAAAATTATAACATAGTAATGACTAAATATAAATAACAAAGGCATAGGAGAATGATGCCTATGTAAGAGACCGATCTCTTAGGTAGGCATAATTCTCCGTGCCTTTCATCCGCAGCGCTTGTAACACGGGAAGCTCTGTGTAGCCCACGTGCCATCAGCGCTGCCTGAAGCCATCACTTTGAAACGGGGCTGAAGGCAGCAGAAAGTCTGCCTTTGCTACACTGCGCATTAAACTGAAGAGGGTCAAAGTATCAGATGCTGGAATCTACACGTGTTCCATCAGCACCCCGACGTACAGTCACCAGGCGGCGCTGCGGCTGCAGGTTGAAGGTGAGTCCCTCTGGAGGCACAGAGTTCACACCAGGGTTTACACCGGGAATGTCAGTAAGCTGCCCCCCAGACTGGGATTTTACTGGGAAGTTCAAGGGTTACTGACAATGTTGATCACTGCTTCGGCACAGGCTGGGAGTGATACGGCCTGGAATGGAATGGCAGCGGTGAGGTTGTGTGTAGGAAGGAACTGCAGATGCAGGTTTACACCAAATGTAGACATAAAATGCAGGAGTAACTCTGCGGGACAGGCAGCATGTGTGGAGAGAAGGAATGGGTGACGTTTCGGGTCGAGACCCATCTGAAGACTGAGAATCATGGGAGGGGGAGTCTAGAGATATGGAAGGGTAAGGTGTGAAAAAGATGAATGAAAGGGGACGCGGTTCAAGTAAAATGTAGAACAGATCACTGTTAGCTGAAGGGGAAGATGACAACGAGGCGATGGGGCGGTAATGCGGTGGTACCCGGTCACCCAACCAATGACTGTTGGAGTTCCCACCGCTGCTCTTTCTGTGGCTCTTCAGGCCCCGGCGTCATCTGCTGCTCACCGACCCAGCACACGGAAAGCCCTTTCCATGCCGAGATACATGTGTAACTATCGTGTTTACCGATTACATCCCGATTGCAGTTTGAACATCTGGCCAATAGACGCAGTCAACCTGGGCCTGCAATTCATCCTTCAGCACCTAGACTGCCAGGGGCCTATGCGAGGATTTTGTTTGTGGATTTCAGCTCTGCATTCAACACCATTGTGCCAGAGCTACAAATTCTCCAAATTGACTGTGCCTGAACCCCTCCGTCAGTGGATCACCAGCTTCCTGACAGACAGGAAGTAGCATGTGAGGCTGGAAAAGCACATTTCAGCCCCGCAGACCCTCAGCATAGGAGCACCTCAAGGCTGCATACTCTCGCCTCTCCTCGATTCTCTCTACACCAATGACTGCACCTCCACAGACTCCTCTGTCAAGCTTCTCAAGTTTGCGGACGACACAACCCTGATTGGACTGATCCAGGATGGGGAGGAATCTGCCTACACACAGGAAGTGGCACAGCTGGTGTCCTGATGCCTTCGTAACAACTTGGAGCTCAATGCTCTTAAGACAGTGGAATTAATTGTAGACTTTAGGAGAGCCACGCCTCCCCTCACCCCACTCACCATCAACAACACCACAGTCACATCTGTGGAGTCCTTTAAATTCCTGGGAACCATCATCTCCAAGGGCCCTAAATGGGGGGGCCATCATCGACTCGACAGTCCAAAAAGGCCCAAAAGAGGATGTACTTCATGCGGCAGCTGTGGAAGTACAATCTGCAACAGGCAATGATGGTCCAATTCTATGATGGTCCTCACCTTCTCCACCATGGTCTGGTTTGGCTCAGCCACTAAGCCCGACATCCGGAGGCCGCAGCGAATCGTCCGATCAGCTGAGAAGGTAGTTGGCTGTAACCTTCCCTCCATTGATGAACTGTACACTGCAAGGGCCAGGAAACGAGCGGGTAAGATCATCTCTGACGCCTCTCACCCTGGCAACAAACTCTTTGATTCACTTCCCTCTGGAAGGCGACTGCAGACTGCCAAAGCTGCAACAGCCAGACATAAAAACAGCTTTTTTTCCATGGGTAGTAGCTCTACTCAATAACCAAAAATCTGTAACCTCCTTTTGCTCTGGTATTTTATTTAATGCACATGTTTATGATAATGTGTTATTATTAATGTTTTATGTGTCATTCCTAACTGTCAATGTATGGCATGTTGTCACTTGTGGGCGGAACACCTAGGCGAATTCCTTGTGTGTGAATACTTGGCCAATAAACATATTCATTCATTCATTCATTGCAGGATTTGGCTTCCGGCCCTGGATCCGCTTGGAGGAAAGCACCACGCAAGGAGTGCGTGTGGTGTGTAAGTCGAATGGATGGTTTCCCAAGCCGGAGATGTGGTGTCTGGATGGGAGTGGACAAGATGTAACAGCGCGGTCTGACACACTGTTCACTGAGGACTCCAGCGGGCTGATCACTGTCCACAGTCACATCGATATCACAAGTGATTCTGTGAACAGGTATTCCTGTTTCATATGAAGTAGATCAACGGGGAAAACACGAGAGGCCCATCTCCAGATATCAGGTACGTGGGAACCTGGGAAACATTTTACAAAAGCGAGTTCTGAACTAACTTTTTCTGCGCAAAAGGCATTAACGTTCGAGTGGACCCACCAGCACTCTGCTGTTCTGGTCTCATTCCCAAGGCGCAGCTTTTCTTGTTTGAGCCCAGAGGGTTTCCCGGCAGGATACCACACATAGACACAAAGTGCTGGAATTATGCTGCGGGTCAGGGAGCATCTCTGGTGAAAAAGGATGGGTGACGTTTCAGGTCGGAACCCTTCTTCAGAGATGCTGCTTGACCCGCTGAGATACTCCAGCATTTTGTGAATAAACCAGCATCTGCAGTTGTTTCCTACACCTTTTATCTGCGGCCACACCTGTCCACTGTCTACTCTCCACCCTCGTCCATCACATCTGTGTCCAGGTCTTTGGCCACTTCTCCATTTTGCGCTGCCACTGATATCTGACTGGCCATACACCAAACACATTAACATTACCTGATACATTGACCACCTTGGAAAGTGCATGACTTCTTTCTCAAGGCACGACATCAATATAAACGCTCATAGACAATGATTTAATTCACCACTGTAATCTCCATTAGATCGACATTGAGTTTACTGCGTATAAACGAGGATTCTATGTGTCGAATTAGAGCCTCGGGTCTGCGGTGCTGTAGTAGTGGAATCTGAATCTGACTTTCTTCCCTGCGGAGATGCTGCCTGACCCGCTGAGTCACTCCAGTATTTTGTGTCTATCCGGTATAAACCAGCACCTGTAGTTCCTTCCTGTTGCTGTTACTGATCTATTTTCATTCACCAATGTAGATGAGTTATTTCCTAAAACCAACCCTTGGCTGCTGGTTTTCTGGGCGTTTGCGGCCCTCGTGGTTACGGCTGCTGCTTTCGATATAATGTTGCACAGAAAAGAAGATAAAATGATTAAAGGTGAGAGCAAGATATGGTGCCGCGTTATTGCATTCAGAAAGTTTATAAAACGTTTATATTTTGTACACAATTTAGCATCCACACAAACGTTAGATTTGATCACAGCTCCGTAGTTTGACACATCCCGCATGGTTGGCTGTTCTGGAGCGTTAGATCGCATGGGATCCAAGAAGCAATAGCTGAATGGATAGCAAATTGGCTTCATGGAAGGAAGCAGAGGGTAATGGTGAAAGGTTGCTTCTGGGACTGGAGGCCTGTGACTACTGGAGTGCCTCAGGGTTCGGTGCTGGGCCCGTTACTGTTTGTCATCTACATCATTGGTTTGGATGAGAATATACGGATGAGAGGCCAGTTCATTGGCTATATTTAAGAGGGAGTTAGATGTGGCCCTTGTGGCTAAAGGGATCAGGGGGTATGGAGAGAAGGCAGGTACGGGATACCGAGTTGGATGATCAGCCATGATCTTATTGAATGGCGGTGCAGGCTTGAAGGGCCGAATGGCCTACTCCTCCACCTATTTCTATGTTTCTATGTTTATGTTTCTATACATGGCAATGTTAGCAAGTTTGGTGAAGATACAACAGTGGGTGGTTTTGCAGATAGTGAAGATGGTTGTGAAACATTGCAGGATCTGGATCGATTGGCCAGGTGGGCTGAGGAATGGTTGATGGAATTTTATACAGCAAAAAGTGAGGTGTTGCATTTTGGGAAGTCTAACATGGGCAGCACCTACACAGTGAATGGCAGGGCTCTTCTCTCTGGAGATGTCGTAGAGCAGAAGGATCTAGAGTACAGGTGCATGTTATAGGAAAGATGTTGTCAAGCTGAAAAGGGTACAGAGAAGATTAACGAGGATGTTGCCAAGACTAGAAGGTCTGAGCTATAAGGGGAGGCTACATCGGCTGGGAGGACAAGAGTTGATCTTATAGAGGTGTACAAAATCATGAGAGGAATAGATCTAGTGGAGGCAAACGCCCAGAAAACCAGCAACCAAGTGTTACAAATTAACTCATCTACGCAGAGTTTCTTGCCCAGAGTAGGTGAATCGAGCACCAGAGGTGAAGCTGAAGGGGACAATAATTCATTGGAATCTGAGGGAAAACCTTTTTCACACAAATAGTGGTGGGTGTATGGTAGAAGCTGTCAGAGGAGGTTGTTGTGGCTGGGACTATCACAACGTTTCAGAACCAGTTAGACAGGTACATGGATAGGACAGGATTGGAGGGATATGGGCCAAACGCAGGCAGATACGATTAGTGTAGCTGGGTCATGTTAGCCGGCGTGGGCAAGTTGGCTCAACGTGTTACAGACACAGGCAGATGGGATTAGTGCCGGCACAAGGAGATTCTAGGACGGCGCTGTGGAGCAGCGGTAGAGTTGCTGCCTTGTAGCGATAGAGACCCGAGTCAATCCTGATGCTGATTGTATGGAGTTTGTACGTTCTCCCGGTGACCGCGTGGGCTTTCTCCGGAGCTCCAGTTTTCTCCCACTCCCAAAGACCAGCGATCTCCGCACCTTAACACTATCCGATACCCACTAGCGACACGTTTTACATTTACCAAGCCAATTAACCTACAAACCTGTACGTCTTTGGAATATGGGAGGAAACCGAAAACGCAAGTCAGTCCGCCTAGACATACCTGATCTCCCGTTGCTAAAAACTTTAACTCCCCCTCCCGTTCCCACATAGATGTTTCTGATCTGGGCGTCCTCCATCTTCAGAGTGAAGCTCGACGGAAATTGGAGGAACAGCATCTCATCTTTCATTTGGGCAGCTTACAATATTGACTTCTGTAACTTCAAGTAACCTTGCTTTCCCTCTCTCTCCATCCCTTCCTCTTCCGAGTTCTCCGACCAGTCCGACTGTCCCCCAGATTAAATCTTATCTCTGTATGTTTCGTTGTCACATTCTCCTGGCTAACAATTATCTATTCTACATTTCCTTGATCTGCATCCCATTTCATCTCCCGTTTTCACACCTCACCCTTCCTTATCTCTCGTTTCCGTCTCCTCTGACTCTCAGTCTGAAGAAGGGTCTCCAATGTTCTCTCGAATCTGGATCAGTTCATGTGGACTGGAGGGTAGCCACTTTTTAAGAAAGGAGGGAGAGAGAAAACGGGGAATTATAGACCAGTTACTGTAGACTTACATCGGTAGTGGGGAAGATGTTTTGAGTCGATTATTAAAGATATTACAGCTGCGCATTTGGAAAGCAGTGACAGGATCGGTCAATGTCAGCATAGATTTATGAAGGGGAAATCATGCTTGACTAATCTTCTGGAATTTTTGAGGATGTAACAAGTAGAATGGATAAAGGAGAGCCAGTGGATGTGGTGTATTTGGACTTTCATAAAGCCTTTGACAAGGTCCCATACAAAAGATTAGCGTGCAAAATTGGAGCACATGGTATTGGGGGTAGGGTATTGATATGGATAGAGGACCGGTTAGCAGACAGGAAGTAGGGAGTAGGAATTAATGGGTCCTTTCCAGAATGGCAGGCAGTGGACTAATAGGGTGCAGCAAGGGTCGATGCTGGGAGCCCAGTTATTTACAATATATATAACCGATTTAGACGAAGGAATCAAATGTGACATCTCCAAGTTTGTAGACGACACAAAGCTGGGTGGCAGTGCGAGATGCGATGAGGATGACATGAGGCTGCAGGGTGATTTGGATGGGTTAAGTGAGAGGACAGATACATGGCAGATGCAGTATAATGTGGGTAAATGTGAGGTTATCCACTTTGGTGGCAAGAAAAGGAAGGCAGATTATTATCTGAATTGTGTCCGATTAGGAAAAGGGAAGGTGCAAGAAGACCTGGGTGTGCTTGTACATCAGTCACTGAGAGTAAGCATGCAGGTAGAGCAGACAGTGAAGAAAGCAAATAGACTGCTGCCCTTCATTGCGAGAGGATTTGAGTTTAGGAGCAAGGAGGTCCTACTCTTGTTGTACAGGGCCCTGGAGAGACCACACCTGGAGTACTGTGTACAATTTTACTCTCCTAATTTGAGGAAGGACATTCTTGCTATTGAGGAAGTGCAGCGTAGGTTCACCAGGTTAATTGCCGGGATGGCGGGACTGACATATGATGAAAGAATGGGTCGGCTGAGCTTGTATTCACTGGAATTTAGTTGGATGAGAGGGGATGTTATCGAAAGAAAAAAAAATCTTCAAGAATTGGACAGGCTAGATGCAGGAAACATGCTCACGATTTTTGTGTAACCCCCAACATGCTCACGATGTTGGGGAAGTCCAGAACCAGGTGTCACAGTTTAACAATAAGGGGTAGACCATTTAGGACAGAAATGAGAAAAATAATTCACCCAGAGAGTTGTGAATCTGTGGAATTTTCTATCACCGAAAGCAGTGGAGGCCATTTCATCGGATGTTTTCAAGGCACTTCGATTTAGCAATTAGGGCTAGAGGAATCAAGGGTTATGGGGTAAATGCAGTAACTGCGTACTGATTTAAATGATCAGCCACGATTATATGGAATAGCGGAGCAGGCTCAAAGGGCCGAATATCAATAGACAATAGACAGTAGGTACAGGAGCAGGCCATTAGGCCCTTCGAGCCAGCACTGCCATTCGTACAAACATAGAAAATACGTGCAGGAGGAGGCCATTTGGCCCTTCGAGCCAGCACCGCCATTCATTATGATCATGGCTGATTGGCCGCTATCAATAACCCGTGCCTGCCTTCTCCCCATATCCCTTGACTCCAAAACCCACAGGTCCCTAGAGCTCTATCCAACTCTCTCTTAAATCCATGTGATCAAGGCTGATCATCCCCAATCAGTACCCCATTCCTGCCTTCTCCCCATATCCCCTGACTCCGCTATTTTAAAGAGCCCTATCTAGCTCTTTCTTGAAAGCATCCAGAGAACCTGCCTCCACCGCCCACTGAGGCAGAGAATTCCAGAGACTCACCACTCTCTGTGAGAAAAAGTGTTTCCTCGTCTCCGTTCTAAATGGCTTACTCCTTATTCTTAAACTCTGGCCCCTGGTTCAGGACTCCCCCAATCGGGGACATGTTTCCTGCATCTAATGTGTCCAAGCCCTCAACAATCTTATATGTTTCAATGAGATCCCCTCTCATCCTTGTAAACTCCAGAGCGTACAAGCCCAGCTGCTCCATTCTCTCAGCATATGACAGTCCCACCATCCCGGGAATTAACCTTGTAAACCTATGCTGTACTCCCTCAATAACAAGACTGTCCTTCCTCAAATTAGGGGACAAAAACTGCACACAATACTCCAGGTGTGGTCTCACTAGGGCTCTGTACAACTGCAGAAGGAATATCCTATTCCTGCGCATATTTGTCTATGTTTCTAGGACCTGAAATTCACCCATTCCTTCTCTCCAGTGATGCTACCTGCCCGCTGTTACTCCAGCATTTTGTGTCTATCTTGAATCATTGAGGTGTCCTTTGAAGTACAATGGCCGTTCATGAAGTCAGAAGAGAGAAGTTGGTGTAATCACCACAAGCTCTCTCCGAGCAACGACCTGGCCCTGTTGTTTGAGAAAGGTCTGATCAAGTATAAACATTAGCATGAGAGCCCTAATGGCACTGTTGTATATTCCACATTGGTGTGACAAAACCCACAGGTTTACGACTGGGCCAACTGAAGGCTCCTCTGGTGGTTTCCTCGGCTCAGCACCGCAGCGACAGCTGGAGTTACGACTCGAGTTGCTGAAGCTCAACATTGCGACCGAGGTGAGAGGAGAAAACCTCACTGAGCCACAGCAGATGGTGCAGAAAGGAAGTGGGAAAATCCCATTCACACAACCCGTGTGAAGGCTGTGGGATTCACGGCCTAAAGGGTGGAGGAAGAGCAAGCCTTGCCACATGGGGAAGGTTCTTGGAGGAAGTCTCGGTGCGCAGTGTCCTTGCGGTCATTTGCAGGTGGAGTTTGTCTCCATCACCGTCTCCTCCGGCTCTGGTGAATGTGGAGTTCTTGTGCCCCACCTCCTAGCGCAGTATCTCAATCCAGAGTGCACCGTGTGAATTGTGGTCTGTTTGTGCACAGCGTGGAACGTGTTGGCCACCCTGATTTAATCACAGACGCAAGCCGTTGCAAAACTGGATCTGCAGCGGTGTGCTCGACCAAAAGCTGCAGCTGCTTGGTGGGAATAAAATTGACGCCCAGTACGAGCAAATCCTCTGTTTCGTAGGGGCGGCGAGCACAGGAGGCCCGCGGGGCGCGCGATAACGTGTCCGCGATGTGCATCTCGGTGCCTTTCTTGTAGACGATGTCGAAATCAAAGCGCTGGAGCTGCAGCATCATACGCTGCAGCCTGGCAGGGGCAGCATGAATCGGCTTGTTCAGGATTGTCACCAGTGGCTGGTGGTCGGTTTCGACTGTAAATCTGCTGCCAAACAGGAAGTCTCTGAACTTGGAGCAGGCAAACACCACCGCAAGTAGCTCCTTCTCGATCTGAGCATACCGCTGCTCGGTGTCCGTCATGGTGCGGGAGGCATAGGAGACAGGATGTAACGATCCATCGACAGATTGGAGGCATGCCGCGCCCAGGCCGAACTTAGAAGCGTCACATGTGACGGTGATGGGGCGACTCGCATCAAAAAATCGCAACGTCGGAGTGTTAATCAGTTTCGACTTGAGACAGTCAAACGCCTGCTGGTGCTGTGGGAGCCAGACCCAGGCGATATCCTTTTTTGTCAGCTGCCGCAGGGGAGCACTCAGCTCACTGAGATTTGGTACAAACTTCCCAAGGTAGTTCACCATGCCCAAGAAACGTTGTAGACCTGGCACGTCGGTGGGGGCTGCCATCTCAGAGATGGCCGCTGCCTTCAAAGGGTCGGGTTTTAGTCCGTTAGAGGTGAAAACGTGTCCAACATACGTGACTTCTGAGACACGAAACCGGCACTTCTTTGGGTTCAGCTTCAGGTTGGCCTTTCGCGCCCGATCCAGGACGCGGCGGAGGTTCTGGTCATGTTCGGCAATGTCCTTCCCATAGACTAAGATGTCATCCACGATGATGGCACATGGCAGGCCCGAGAATATCTGCTCCATCGTTCGCTGGAACACCTCACTAGCGGAATTGATGCCGAATGGCATTCGCAGGAATTTGAATCTGCCGAATGGTGTGGCGAAGGTTGTCAGGTCGGAAGATGCTTTGTCCAACGGGATCTGCCAGAACGAGTTCTTAGCGTCTAGGACCGAAAAGACGGTGGCTTGCCCGACCTGAGCCGCCACGTCCTCAACAGACCGCATGGGGTAGTGTGGTCGCCTGATGGCAAGGTTTAAGTCCTTGGGGTTGATACACACACGTATTTCATTCTTGTCTTTCTTTATTGTGGCGACCATGGTGGAGACCCAATCGGTGGGCTCGCTGACCGCTTCTAGCACCCCCTTGTCGACCATGTTGTTAAGCATCGCCTCGACCCTGTCTTTCATGGCGTGGGACACCCTGTGAGGTGCGCGGACCATGGGTTGTACATTTGGGTCAATGGAAATATGGTATGTCAGTGGTAACTTTCCCAGGTCATCGTTGAACAGGTCCTGGTATTCTGCAATCGGGTTAAATGACAGTTGCACTTTGTGGACCGTGTGGTCGAAGGACACCAGGCCAAGATCTTGGCACGCACGGTTTCCCAGCAGGGTAACACAGTCAGAGTTCAAAACATAAAAAATCAAGTTTCTCGTGGCCTTCTGTAGCCTGCAAGTTAAAGTGGCCCTCCCCACAGGCCTGAGAATTTCTCCACCATAGGCATGCAGTGTAGCATTGTCAGCGACCAAGGCCTCATTAGTCCTTATCTTGTTGAAAAGATTTATTGACAAAACATTGACCTTTGCCCCAGTATCTAACTTCGCAAGGAAGGTTACATTGTTGACAGTCACAGACACGGAGGGATCAAGACGTTGGCCAGGTGCCTGGAGGAGGGTAAACACATTCGAATCCTCGGGAGAATTAATTGGATCTGCATCATAGGATTCAGCAACATCGGGCTGTGGGTTGGAACAGCTATCAGATTGTTTAAGCATGTTTAGACTGGGTCTGGAAATCTGTACCTGTCTCCCACGAGAACGGAATGAGCGGCAGGCAGAAGCGAAATGATTCAGTTTGTTACAAAAATTACAAGCCTTGCCATAGGCAGGGCACGTCGACCGTCTGTGGTGCATGTAGTTACAGTTAGGGCACCTTTTTGGGGGCACATCAGCAGGACCAGGGTTGGCACGCGGCAGAAAAGCATTGTTTCCCCTCTGAGGCGGGGCTCTACTAAATCCAGCCTGGTGAACAGACTTATCTCCCAAGTCCCGGTGATCATCTGGCAATACAACGACCTCAGACAATCTGCAGGCATGCATGGCTTTTTCTAACGTTAGATCTGGATCCCTAAGAAGCTCACATCGCAGCTTCTGGTTACGCATGCCAGTTACTAAAATGTCTCTAGTGAGCTGGTCTGTCATGTCACCGAAACGGCACCGCTGGGCGAGATAACGCAAATCGGCAATAAAACATTCAGCAGGTTCCTCCGGCAGCTGTCTCCTTGTAAAGAACCGTGCCCTCTCTAGAATGCGGTTCGAGGGCAGGTCACAAATCTCCCTGAACTTACGTAGCAGGCAAGCAGGGTCACTGGCAGATTCTGCAGGGGTAACCACCACGTTGTTGTCGTCCAGGACCGCTGGAGCACAGACGAAAGTTCTGGCTCTCTTCATGGCATCAGGTCCGACAAGGTTGAGTAGGAGGGAGGCTTTGAGGGAGTCAGGATCATTGCGGTGAGCGACGTTGACAAAGTGGGTGAAATCAATTTCAAACGTAGCCCAGCGCTCAGAAATATCAGCATCAAAGACAAGCTGCGCGGGCTTTCTGCACGAGGATGCCATGGTCAGAGAGATAAAGCACAAAAGGCACAAATCAAATAAAAGAAATAAAACCCGATGGACAGGTAGGCGCAAGTATCTTCCAGCTCCGACACCATGTAAATAAGCAATTTACAAACTCTAAAAGTGTTCAACACATTTTAATGATAGCACAATGATAGTATGATAATACAAGGTATTACATACATACTCAAATACTGGCTACATTCTTCTAGTGAACCGTATCCAGGAAGGGGAAGGCGTTATGATTGATGTTAACTAGGCGGGGTTAATGGTACTGAGGTAACTATGTTATTGGTTGCATGCAAAACCATCTACAGGCATGGACTTGAAGGGCCGAGATGGCCTGTTTCCGTGCTGTAATTGTTATATGGCTATGTGGTTTATATGGTGTGAGTGGGTGATTTTGAGTGTGTATGTGAGTGAGTGTGTGAGTGAGTGTGTGAGTGTGTGAGTAAGTGTGTGAGTGGGTGATTTTGAGTGTGTATGTGAGTAAGTGTGTGAGTGAGCGTGTGAGTGGGTGATTTTGAGTGTGTATGTGAGTGAGTGTGTGAGTGTGTGAGTGAGTGTGTGAGTGGGTGATTTTGAGTGTGTATGCGAGTGAGTGTGTGAGTGTGTGAGTGAGTGAGCGTGTGAGTGAGCGTGTGAGTGGGTGATTTAGAGTGTGTGTGAGTGAGTGTGTGAGTGAGTGTTGAGTGTGTGAGTGAGCGTGTGAGTGAGCGTGTATGTGAGTGAGTGTGTGTGTGTGTGAGTGAGTGTGTGAGTATGTGAGTGAGTGAGCGTGTGAGTGAGCGTGTATGTGAGTGAGTGTGTGCGTGAGTGTGTGAGTGAGTGCGTGAGTGGGTGAGTTTGAGTGTGTATGTGAAGGGCTAGAGCTGAGCGAGAGTCGGGGCGGATTGCTGACGGGCGGCACCGCTGTAAATATACACGATTACCGTATTTTCTTTATATGCTTGATAATTATCTTTCAATATAATTAGTGAGTGCAACCGTGAAATATGTTGCATATTATTAAATTAAGTATTATATGTTTTACTGTACCAGCTATACACTGGGATGTAATGGTGACCCTCCTGGGAGACTAGCTTGCCCCACCCCCCACCCTCCCTCACCCCCAATCAAAACCTGAAATGACAGCTGCGGCACCGAAACATCGAGCACGGCAACACTGTTTCTGCCCCACAGCCCCTGAGACCCGCTCCTGACGCCGGTCATGGGTTCTGACCCGGGGGGGGAGCGGAGCAGATTCTCAACCAGTTTTCATCCCAAATCCCGATGAAAGGATAAAGTTTCTCCGTGAATGTGTTCCCAGTGAAGGTGTAGAGATGGGACTTGGTGTCCGCGTCGTAAAATGAAACTGTCCCGGACTCGTAACTGAGATAAACTCCCACCCTCCCGGGGATGGGACGGGCGCGGAGAGGGAATGGAGGGGAGGTGAGTGCATCAAACACGTCATCATCCCGCCTGATCCTCCAGACTCCAGTCTCCGGGGTCAGTGTGACCCGTCTCTTCCTCTCCACAGACTCTGCGGCGACTCCCAGCCTCCAGCGCCGACTCCACGCCACCTCCACCTCCCAGTAATGTCTCCCCGATGTGAATCCCTCCGATCCCAGCACACACTGCCAGCCTGTAAACCTCTTCCCGGTGTCAGGGAGACTCCTCCGGGTCCCGGTCCGTCTCACCCCCTTACGATCCTCAGACACCTCGAGCCACGGATTCGCTGTTTCCACATCCAGGGTGACGGAGACTGGGGGGAAAAGCAGAGAATCAGAGAGTCCCCGGGGGTCGGGGGGAGACTAGGGCAGCGCGGCCCCGGGATCGGGGGAGAGGCCGCTCGGCCTCGGGCACAGGCGAGCGGACAACTGGACGACATGCCGGCGTTTTCCCGGCCACCACCGTCCCATGGACAAAAACATGTTTCCTGGCCTTTCCTAATTGCGGTGGAAGTGGAGGGGAACTGGGTGAACGGTGAGAAATAAAAACAAACAGCTGGAGGAAGTCCGCGGGTCAGGCAACACGTGTGTAAGGAAATGGCAGAACACGTCTAGGGTCTGGACGCTTCTTCATTCTCATGCTTCCCTCTGCTCCCTCCGTAGAAAGAGACGGGGGAAGGGGTGCAGCAAAATACTTCATTGTTTATCTATGAGTGTGTGAGAGTATGTGTGGGTGTATGTTTGAGTGTGTGTGAGTGAGTGTGTGCGAGTGAGTGTGAGTGTGTGTGTGACTGTGTGAGTGAGTGTTTATCTGTGAGTGTGTATGAAACTGGGCACGTGTGTGAGTGTGTGTCTGTCCGTGTGTGTGTCTGTGAGTGTGTGCGTGTACATACACACACACGTACATATATATACCGGGAAACAGACGTAATGCTCTCTCAGTGCGTGTATCAATTGGGCGGAGCAGCATCTGTGTAGAGGTGAAGGGAGGTGGTGGAGAAAGACAGGTGGGTTCAGGTGAGGGGATGTGGTGGAGCAAGAAACATACAAACATAGAAAATAGGTGCAGGAGGAGGCCATTCGGCCCTTCGTGCTAACACCGCCATTTATTGTGATCATGGCTGATCGTCCCCAATCAATAACCCGTGCCTGCCTTCTCCCCGTATCCCTTGATTCCACTAGCAACTAGAGCTCTACCTAACTCTCTCTTAAATCCATCCAGTGATTTGGCCTCCACTGGCCTCTGTGGCAGGGAATTGCATAAATTCACAACTTTCTGGGTGAAAGAGTTTTTCCTCACCTCAGTCTTAAATGGCCTCCCCTTTATTCTGGGACTGGTAGTGGACGCCCAACATTGGGACCATTTTCCTGCATCTAGCATGTCCAGTCCTTTTATAATTTTTCTATAAAACATATATAATTTTTTTATATGTTTCTATAAGATCCCCCCTCATCCTTCCGAACTCCAGTGAATACAAGCCTAGTCTTTTCAATCTTTCCTCACATGACAGTCCCGCCATCCCAGGGATCAATCTCGTGAACCTACGCTGCACTGCCTCAATCACAACGATGCCCTTCCTCAAATCAGGAGACCAAAACTGTACACAATAGTCCAGTTGTGGTCTACTAAGGGAAAGAAAACGCTAGTGGGAGTTGTGTGCAGGCCCACTAACAGTAATAGTGGCGTTGTGGATGGCATGAAACAGGAAATTAGAAATGCGTGCAACAAAGGTAAAACAAAGGTAAAACAGTTATAATGGGTGACTTCAATCTACATATAGATTGGGTGAATCAAATGGGCAGGGGTGCTGAGGAAGAGGATTTATTTTAATGTATGCGGGATAGTTTCTAAACCAACATGTAGAGGGACCAACGAGAGAGCAGACTATTCTAGACTGGGTATTGAGTAATGAGGAAGGGTTAGTTAGAAATCTTGTTGTGCGTGGCTCCTTGGGCAAGAGTGGCCATAATATGGTCTTCATTAGGATGGAGAGTGACAGAATTAATTCAGAAACAAGGGTTCTGAACTTAAAGAAAGGTCACTTTGAGGATATGAGACGTGAATTGGCCAAGATAGACTGGCAAGTGATTCTTAAAGGGTTGACGGTTAATGTGCAATGGAAGGCGTTTAAAGACCGCAAGGATGAACTACAACAATTTTTCATCCCAGTTTGGCAAACTAATAAATCAGGGAAGGTAGTGCATCCGTGGATAACAAGGGAAATCAGGGATAGTATCAAAACAAAAGATGAAGCATACAAATTAGCCAGAAAGAGCAGCTTACCAGAGGACTGGGAGAAATTCAGAGTCCAGCAGAGGAGGACAGAGGGCTTAATTAGGAAAGGGTAAATAGATTATGAAAGAAAACTGGTAGAGAACATCAAAAGTGACTGCAAAAAGCTTTTATAGATATGTGAAGAGAAAAAGATTAGTCAGAAACAGGTGAATTGATCATGGAGAACATGGCAGATCAATTGAATAACTACTTTGGTTTAGTCTTCATAAGGAAGACATATATAATCTGCCGAAAATAGCAGGGGACTGGGGGTCAAATGAGATGGAGGAACTGAGTGAAATCCAGGTTAGTCGGGAAGTGGTGTTGGGTAAATTGAATGGATTAAAGGCCGATAAATCCCCAGGGCCAGATAGGCTGCATCCCAGAGTGCTTAAGGAAGAAGCGCCAGAAATAGTGGATGCATTAGTGATAACTTTTCAAAACTCTTCAGATTCTGGCAGCGTTCTTGAGGATTGGAGGGTAGCTAATGTAACCCCACTTTTTAAAAAGGGAGGGAGATAGAAAACGGGGAATTACAGACCAGTTAGTCTAACAGCGGTAGTTGGGAAAATGCTAGTCAGTATTTAAAGTATTTAAAGGGAATAGCAGCACATTTGGAAAGTGGTGAAATCATTGAACAAAGTCAGCATGGATTTATGAAGTAAATCATGTTTGACGAATCTTATAGAATTTTTCGAGGACGTAGCTAGTAGAGTGGATAAGGGAGAACCAGTGGATGTGTTATATCTAGACTTTCAGAAGGCTTTCGACAAGGTCCCACATAAGACATTAGTATGCAAACTTAAAGCACACGGTGTTGGGGGTGCAGTATTGATGTGGATAGAGAACTGGCTGGCAGACAGGAAGCAAAGAGTAGGAGTAAACGGGTTATTTTCAGAATGGCAGGCAGTGACTAGTGAGGTGCCGCAAGGCTCAGTGCTGGGACCCCAGCTATTTACAATATATATTAATGATTTGGACGAGGTAATTGAATGCAACATCTCCAAGTTAGCGGATGACACGAAGCTGGGGGACAGTGTTAGCTGTGAGGAGAGGCTGCAAGGTGACTTGGATAGGTTGGGTGTGTGGGCAAATGCATGCCAGGTGCAGTATAATGTGGATAAATGTGAAGTTATCCACTTTGGTGGCAAGAACAGGAAAGTAGACTATTATCTGAATGGTGGCCGATTAGGAAAAGGGGAGATGCAACGAGACATGGGTGTCATGCACACTAGTCATTGAAAGTAGGCATGCAGGTGCAGCAGGCAGTGAAGAAAGGGAATGGTATGTTAGCATTCATAGCAAAAGGATTTGAGTACAAGTGCAGGTAGGTTCTACTGCAGTTGTACAGGGCCTTGGTGAGACAATACCTGGAGTATTGCGTACAGTTTTGGTCTACTAATCTGAGGAAAGACGTTCTTGCCATACAGGGGGTACATAGAAGGTTCACCAGACTGATTCCTGGGATGCCAGGACTTTCGTATGAAGAAAGACTGGATAGAATTGGATAGACACGGCTTGTAGTCACTAGAATTTCGAAGATTGAGGGGGGATCTTATAGAAACATACACAATTCTTACGGGGTTGGACAGGCTAGATGCAGGAAGATTGTCCCCGATGTTGGGGGAGTCTTTTAGGACCGAGATGAGAAAATAAACATTTTCACACCGGGAGTGGTGAATCTGTGGAATTCATTGCCACAGAAAGTAGTTGAAGCCAGTTCATTGGCTATATTTAAGAGTTGGATGTGGCCCTTGTGGCTAAAGGGATCAGGGGGTATGGAGAGAAGGCAGGTACAGGATGCTTAGTTGGATGATCAGCCATGATCATATTGAATGGCGGTGCAGGCTCGAAGGGCCGAATGGCCTACTCCTGCACCTTTTGCCTATGTTTCTATGTTTCTATGTTACCAGAGCCCTATACAACTGCACAAGAACCTCTCTACTCTCATGCAGAAATCCTTTTGTTATGAACGCCAACATTCCTTTAGCTTCTTCACTGCCTGCTGTACCTGCACGCCAACTTTCAGTGACTGGTGTACAAGGACGCCCAGGCATCGGTGCACCTCCCCTTAACCTAACCAAACCCCATTGAGATAATAATCTGCCACCTTGTTTTTGCCACCAAAGTGGATAACCTCACATTTATCTATATTATACTGCATCTGCCACGCATCTGCCCACACACTCAGCCTGCCCAGGTCACCCCGAAACCTCCAAACATCCTCTTCACAATTCACACAGCCACCCAGCTTTGTGTCATCCGCAAACTTGCTAGTGTTGCTCCTAATTCCCTCTTCCAAATCATTAATATATATGGTAAACAGTTGCGGCCCCAACACCGAGCCTTGCGGCACTCCACTCGCCACTGCCTACCATTCAGAAAAGGACCCGTTCACTCCTACTCTTTGCTTCCTGTCTGCCATCCAATTTTCTATCCATGTCAACACCCTACCCCCAATACCATGTGCTCTAATTTTAGTCACCAGTCTCCCGTGCGGGACCTTATCAAAGGCTTTCTGAAAGTCTAGATACACTACATCCACTTGCTCCCCTTTATCCATTTTACTTGTCACATCCTCAAAACATTCCAGAACATTAGTCAAGCACGATGTTCCTGTCATAAATCAATGCTGACTTGGCCTAATTATTTTACTGCTATCCAAATACCCCATTATTACCTCTTTAATAATTGACTGCAGCATCTTTCCCACCACCAAAGTTAGGCTAACTGGTTTGTGATTCCCCGTTTTCTCTCTCACTCCTTTCTTGAAAAGTGGGATAACATTAGCTATCCTCCAATCCACAGGAGCTGATCCTGAATCTATTGAACATTGGAAAATGATCATCAATGCGCCACTATTTCTAGAGCCACCTTCCTGAGGACCCTGGGATGCAGACCATCAGGCACAGGGGATTTATCATCCTTCAGTCCCATTACCATTAACATCACTCCCTAATCAGAATGCGTTTCACGCATGCTTTGACAGGGAGAACACCGATGTGCCTTCCCGAGCCCCCATTCGCTGTGATGGTATTTCAGTCTCAGTCACAGAGGCCGACGTCAGGAAATCCTTCAGAGGGATGAACCCTCGAAAAGCGCCTGGACCTGATGGTATACCTGGTTGTGTACTAAAAACCTGTGCGGACCAACTGCTGGAGTGTATACGGACATTTTCAACCTGCCACTTCTGAGGTCTGAGGATCCCACCTGCTTCTAAAGGGCATCAATAATACTGGTGCACAAGAAGAGCAAGGTGACGTGCCTCAATGACTATCGACCTGTGGCACTAACACCTGTGGTGATGAAGTGCTTCGCGAGGTTGATCATGGCGCAAATCAACTCCTACCTTGACAAAAACCTGGACCCACTGCAGTTCGCTTACCGCCACAACAGATCAACGGTGGATGCGATCTCGCTGGCCCTCCACTCCGCTCTGGGTCACTTGGACGACATAAACTCATATGGCAGGCTGTTATTCATCGATTACAGCTCGGCATTTAATACTATCATCCCCTCCAAGCAGGTTACCAAACTCGCAGAACTGGGTATCTGCGCATCCCTCTGCAATTGGATCCTCGACTTCCTCATTCACAGACCATAGTCTGTTCGTATTGGTGGAAATGTGTCAGACTCGATAACAATCAGCACAGGAGCACCTCAAGGCTGCGTGCTCAGCCCCCTGCTGTACTGACTCTATACTCATGACTGCGTAGCCGGTCATAGTGCAAACTCCATCATCAAGTTAGCTGACGACACCACTGTTGTGGGACGTATCACTGATGGGGATGAGCCAAAGTATAGAAGAGAGATTGAGCAACTGTCCATATGGTGCCAGCACAATAACCTGGCCCTCAACACCAGCAAAACCAAGGAACTGATTGTGGACTTTGGAAGGAGTAGGATGGGGACTCACAGTGCCGTTTATATCAACGGGTCGATGGTTGAAAGGGTCAAGAGCTTCAAATTCCTGGGCGTGCACATCAGTGAAGATCTTTCCTGGTCCGAGAACACTGATGGAATTATCAATAAAGCACATCAGCGCCTCTACTTCCTGAGACGTTTACGGAGAGTCGGTTTGTCAAGGAAGACTTTCTCTAACTTCTACAGGTGCACAGTCGAGAGCTTGCTGACCGTTTGCATCGTGGCTTGGTTCGGCAACTTCAGTGCCCTGGAGAGGAAAAGACTACAAAGAGTAGTAAACACTGCCCAGTCCATCATCGGCTCTGACCTTTCTTCCATCGAGGGGATTTATCACAGTCGCTGCCTCAAAAAGGCTGGCAGCATCATCAAGGACCCACACCATCCTGGCCACACACTCATCTCCCTTCTACGTTCAGATAGAAGATACAGGAGCCTGAAGACTGCAACAACCAGGTTCAGGAAAAGCTAACTCCCCACAGCCATCAGGCTATTAAACCTGGCTCGGACAAAACTCTGATCATTAATAACCCATTATCTGTTATTTGCACCTTATCAGTTTATTTATTCATGTGTGTATATATTTATATAATGGTATGTGGACACGCTGATCTGTTTTGTAGTAAATGCCTACTATGTTCTGTGTGGTGAAGCAAAGCAAGAATTTCATTGCCCTATCAGGGACTCATGACAATAAACTCACTTGAACTTGAACTTGAACTAGCCTACCCAATACTATTTCCCGCCGAATGAAACTTTCTTTCAGTTCCTCGACCCCCTTAGATCCTCTGTCCTCCAGTACTTCTGGGAGATTGTTTGTGTCTTCCTTAGTGAAGACAGATCCGAAGTACTTGTTTAACTCTTCTGCCATTTCCTTGTTGCCCATAATAAATTCATCCGTGTCTGCCTTCAAGGGACCCACGTTTGACTTTGCTACTCTTTGTCCCCTAACATGTGTAAGGAAGCTTTTGCTGTCCTTTATACTCCTGGTCACATTCCCCTCGTAGTTCATCTTTTCAGCCCGTTTTGCCCGTTTTGCTTCTTTCTGTTGTGCTATGAAAGTTTCCCAATCCTCTGGCTTCCGGCTACTCTTTTGCTGTGTTATACGTCTTTTCTTTTAGTTTTATTCGATCCCCAACTTCTCTTGTCAGCCACGGTTGCTTCCTACTCCCCTTAGAATCATTTTTCTTTTTGGAATGAAAAGACGGATGGGTTCAGGCGAGGGGAGGGGTGGAGCAGGACAGGTGGGTTCAAGTGAGGGGGTGGGGGGGTGATTGCTCGAACGACCAGGTGGGGGAGAGAAGGGTGGAGACAGGAACCGAGGCTGGAGGTGATGAGCTGAAGACAAAGGGATGAGAATAATGGATTCTGATAAGAATTGAAGGTGCGGCGAGAAACGTAGAACCAGAGAGAGGTTGGAGCGCATTTGATAGCCAGACCTACTATACTACAAACTTTCCGAGTTGACTGAGCCTGAACCCCTTTGTCAGTGGATTACCAGCTTCCTGCCAGACAGGAAGCAGTTTGTGAGGCTGAGAAAGCACATCTCGGACTCGCAGACCCGCAGCATAGGAACACCGCAAGGCTGCATACTCTTTCCTCTCATTTTCCCTCTCTACACCTACGACTGTACCTCCGCAGACACCTCTGTCAAGCTTCCCAAGTTTGCGGACGACACAACCCTGATTGCACTGATCCAGGATGGGGTAGAATCTGCGTACCGACAGGAAGTGTCACAGCTGGCGTCCTGGTGCCGTAGCAACAATCTAAAGCTCTACGTCTTAAGACAGTGGAATTGATTGCAGAATTTAGGATTCCTAACTGTCACTGTATGTCATGTTGTCACTTGCGGGCGAAGCACCAAGGCAAATTCCTTGTATGTGAATAATTGGCCGATAATTAGAGGTAGAGTTAACAGAAACCAGAGAGGGAATTATTTTACACAAAGAATGATGAGATAATGGAATTTGCTGTCGTAAGAGGTAGTTGAGGCAGAAGTGTGTAAAATGATGACAGGCATAGAATGGGTGGACAGTCAGACCCTTTCTCCCAGGTTGATGAAATCAATTACGAGAGGACATCGTTTTAAGGTGAGAGGGGCAAATGTTAACGGATTTATGCGGGGCAAGTTATTTTTCCCAGTGTCGGGAGTACCTGGGATGTGCAGCTGGGGGTGGTGGTGGAGGCAGATACGATAGTGGCATTTTCGATAGACACCTGGATATACAGGGAATGGAGGGATATGGAGTATGTTCAGGCAGATAAGAGCTGGTCTTCGCAACATGTTCTGCACAGAAATTGTGGGCCGAATGGCCTGTTCTTGTGCTGTGCAGTTTTATGGAACCATTCATGATATGCGCTTCAGCCGACATATCACACGCCAGATAGTTTTATTGAATTGTACATCAGCATGTACTTACCATAATATCGTTCCACATCCTCGTATCCTGCACAAAACAGAATATCTCACATTAACACTGCAACTAAAATTGGAAATAAAATAATTACAGAAG
The DNA here is from genome assembly GCA_963514005.1 of Raja brachyura. The sequence goes on along the minus strand of OY740805.1, from coordinate 42,368,101 downwards.
TGAAGTTAGAAGAGTAAAAAGACTAACGGGAGTTATCCACTGGCCCTCAAACAGTAACCAGGATATAGGGTACAAGTTACATCAGAATATACAATTGGCGTGTCAGAAAGGCATTACTACGGTGGTGATGGGTCATTTCAAATTGCAAGCACGTTTGTACTGGACCCCAAGAAAGGGAATTTCCAGAATGCCTCCGAGATGAATTCTTAGAGCAGCTTGTGGTGGAGCCCACCAGCAAAAAATGAAACTCTGGATTTAGCGTTGTGTAATGAACCGGATTTGACAAGGGAACTCGAGGTAAAGGAACCACTAGGCGGTAGCGACCACAATATAATAAGATTCAACCTGCAACTTGAGATGGAGAAGGTGAAATCAGATGTGTCGGTATTGCAGTTCAGCAAAGGGGACTATGGAGACATGAGGGAGGAGCTGGACAAAGTTGACTGGAAAGGGACCCTAGCAGGAATGAAAGTGGAACAGCAATGGCAGGAACAACAGAAGGTAACTAAAAAGGCAATACAATGAGGAAAGATGAAATATGAAGGTTAGCTAGCTGGAAATATCAAAAGTATAGCAAGAGTTTCTTCAGTTATACAAACAGTGAGAAAGATGTAAGAGTGTATGTTGGACAGCTGGAAAACGATGCAGGAGATGTGATAATGGAGAATAAAGAAATGGTAGAGGAGTTGATGAATTTTTTTGCAACAGTCTTCACAGTGGAAGAAATCAGCAACGTGCCTGAAATGGAAGAGATTCAGGGGGTGGAAGTTAGTGGAGTGGCTGTTACTAATGAGAACGTGCTTGGGAAGCTGAAAGGGCTGAAGGTGGATAAGTCACCTGGACTGGATAGACTGCACCTCAGGGTTCTGCACGAGGTGGCGTCAGAGATCGTGGAGGCATTAATACATAGATAGATACATAGCATCTGTGATATTTCAAGAATAACTAGAGTCAGGAGTGGAACCAGCCGATTGGAAATTTGCCAATATTACCCCGCTGCACAAGAAGGGATCAAAGCAGAATATTGGGAACTACAGGTCGGTTAGTCTGACTTCGGTGGTTGGTAAGATTTTATAATCAATTATAAAAGCTGAGCTTGTGGAGTACTTGGTTCATGATAAAATATGTCGAAGTCAGTATGGTTTTGTGAAGGGCAGGTCTTGCCTGGGGAATCATACCAGTTTTTCAAAAGAATAAATCGGGGAAGGTGGTGCATCCATGGATAACAAGGGAAATCAGGGATAGTATAAAAACAAAAGATGAGGTATACAAATTTGCCAAAAAAAGCAGCCTACCGGAGAACTGGGAGAAATTCAGAATCCAGCAGAGGAGGACAAAGGGCTTAATTGGGAAAGGGAAAATAGATTACGGAAGGAAACTGGCAGGGAACATAAAAACTGACTGCAAAAGTTTTTATACATATGTGAAGAGAAAGAGACTAGTTAAAACAAATGTTGGTCCCTTGCAGTCAGAAACAGGTGAATTGATCATGGGGAACAAGGACATGGCAGACCAATTGAATAACTACTTTGGTTCTGTCTTCACTAAGGAAGACATAAATAATCTGCCGGAAATAGCAGTGGAACGGGGGTGAAATAAGATGGAGGAACTGAGTGAAATCCAGGTTAGCCGGGAGGTGGTGTTGGGTAAATTGAACGGATTGAAGGCCGATAAATCCCCAGGGCCAGATAGTCTGCATCCCAGAGTTCTCAAGGAGGTAGCCACAGAAATAGTGGATGCATTAGTGATAATTTTTCAAAATTCCTTAGATTCTGGAGTAGTTCCTGAGGATTGGGGGGTAGCTAATATAACCCCACTTTTTAAAAAAGGAGGGAGAGAGAAAGCGGGGAATTACAGACCAGTTAGTCTAACATCGGTCGTGGGGAAACTGCTAGAGTCAGTTATTAAAGATGGGATAGCAGCGCATTTGGAAAGTGGTGAAATCATTGGACAAAGTCAGCATGGATTTACGAAAGGTAAATCATGTCTGACAAATCTGATAGAATTTTTCGAGGATGTAACTAGTAGAGTGGATAAGGGAGAACCAGTGGATGTGTTATATCTAGACTTTCAGAAGGCTTTCGACAAGGTCCCACATAAGAGATTAGCATACAAACTTAAAGCACACGGTATTGAGGGTTCAGTATTGATGTGGATAGAGAACTGGCTAGCAGACAGGAGGCAAAGGGTGGGAGTAAACGGGTCCTTTTCAGAACGGCAGGCAGTGACTAGTGGGGGTACCGCAAGGCTCAGTGCTGGTACCCCAGCTATTTACAATATATATTAATGATTTGGACGAGGGAGTTCAATGCAACATCTCCAAGCTTGCAGATGACACCAAGCTGGGGGGTATAGTTAGGTGTGAGGAGGATGCTTGGAGGCTGCAGGGTGATTTGGATAGGCTGAGTGAATGGGCAGATGCATGGCAGATGCAGTATAATGTGGATAAATGTGAGGTTATCCACTTTGGTGGCAAAAACATGAGGGTAGACTATTATCTGAATGGTGGCAGATTAGGAAAAGGGGAGATGCAACGAGACCTGGGTGTCATGGTACACCAGTCATTGAAAGTAGGCATGCAGGTGCAGCAGGCAGTGAAGAAAGCAAATGGTATGTTAGCATTCATAGCGAAAGGATTTGAGTATAGGAGCAGGGAGGTTCTACTGCAGTTGTACAGGGTTTTGGTGAGGCCACACCTGGAGTATTGCGTACAGTTTTGGTCTCCAAATCTGAGGAAAGACATCCTTGCCATAGAGGGGGCACAGAGAAGATTCACCAGACTGATTCCTGGGATGTCAGGACTTTCATATGAGGAAAGATTGGACAGACTCGGCTTGTACTAGCTGGAATTGAGAAGATTGAGGGGGGATCTTATAGAAACTTACAAAATTCTTAAGGGGTTGGACAAGCTAGATGCTGGAAGATTGTTCCCCATGTTGTGGGAGTTCAGAACAAGGGGTCACAGTCTAAGGATAAGGGGGAATTCCTTTAGGACCGAGATGGGGAAAACATTCTTTACACAGAGAGTGGTGAGTCTCTGGAATTCTCTGCCACAGAAGGTAGTTGAGGCCAGTTCATTGGCTATATTTAAGAGGGCATTAGATGTGGCACTTGTGGCTAAAGGGATCAGGGGGTATGGAGAGAAGCCAGGTACGGGATACTGAGTTGGATGATCAGCCATGATCATATTGAATGGCGGTGCAGGCTCGAAGGGCCGAATGGCCTACTCCTGCACCTATTTTTCTATGTTTCTATGTTTCTAATCTGCAGGAATGTTTTGCAGAACTAAACAGTAGGAAAGACAAAGGAGAATTAGTGGATGTTGTTTATCTAGATTTTCAGAAAGCCTTCAATAAGGTGTCACACGTGAGGCTATGCAGGACGACGAGAGCCCATGGTATCAAAGGGAAGATACCAGCGAGGATAGCAGGTTGGAATATGGTGCAGCAAAGTGTGGAGTCATGCATTTTGGTAGTTGGAATAAAGCTGTATACATTATTCCTAATGGGGAGATAATCCAGAAATCAGAGATGCAAAGAGACTTGGGAGTGCTGGTGCAAGTTTCGCTCAAAGGTCCCCTGCAAGTGGAATCGGTAGAAAAGAAAGCAAACGCATTGAAACTTACAGAATAGTGGAAGCCTTGCATAGAGTGGATGTGGATAGGATGTTTCCACAATGGGAGAGTCCAGGACTAGAGGTCACAGACTCAGAATAAAAGGACGGTCCTTGAGGAAGGAGACGTTGAGGAATTCGTTTAGTCAGAGGATGTCGAATCTGTGGATTTTTTTGCCTCAGAAGGCTGCGGAGGCGAATATTTCTAGGGCAGAGAGATATATATTCTTGATTAGTACAGGTATCAGGGGTTATGGGGAGAATGCAGGAGAATGGGGTTAGGAGGGAGAGATAGATCAGCCACGATTGAATCGAGGAGTAGATTTGATGGGCCGAATGGCCTAATTCTGCTCCTATCACCTATGACCATGGATGCACATACTCCCTGTGAGTCTGTGTGTTTCATGTGGGAGATGTGTGTCCCACCCCTTCCCCCCACATCCCCAAGACGCGGAATTTGCTTCTCTTTTACTCACCCGGAGCGGAACCGGAGCAGATTGTTATCCATTGATCTTCATCCCAAGGCCCGATGATAGGATAAAGTTTCTCCGTGAATGTGTTCCCAGTGAAGGTGTGGAGATGGGACATGGTGTCCGCGTCGTAAAATGAAATTGTCCCGGACTCGTAACGGAGACAAACTCCCACCCTCCCGGGGATGGGACGGGCGAGGAGCGGGGTTGGAGTGGAGGTGATTGTATCAAACCTATCACCCGACCGCCTGATGCTCCAGACTCCAGTCTCCGTGGTCAGTTCGTCCTCTCCCTTCTTCTCCACAGACTCTGCGGCGACTCCCAGACCCCACCACTCACTCCCCGCCACGTCCACCTCCCAGTAAGGACTCCCCGATGCGAATCCCTCCGATCCCAGCACACACCACCAGTATGTAAACCTCTTCCCGGTGTCAGGGAGACTCATTGGGGTCCCGGTCAGTCTCACCCTCTTCCGATCTCCAGACACCTCGAGCTGCGGATTCGCTGTTTCCACATTCAGGGTGACGGAGACTGGAGGGAGAAGCATAGAATTAGAGAGTCCACCGGTGTCGCGGGGTGACTCGGGCAGGAGAGTCCACCAGGGGAGAAGCCGCTCGGCGGGCGGACAAGTGGATGATATCCCGGCGTTTTCCCGCCCACCAACATCCGATGGACAAAAACATGTTATCCGGCATTTCCTAATCGGGGTGGAAGTGGATGGGAACCGGGTGAACGGTGAGAAATCTATCTATCTATCTATCTATCTATCTATCTATCTATCTATCTATCTATCTATCTATCTATCTATCTATCTATCTATCTATCTATCTATCTATCTATCTTTTTTTTCTTTGTTTTTTTTTGTTTATTTTTGTTAGAAGTAAGTACAATAGTGTGGTACTTAAGTACCTAATACATACATACATATTTCCATTCTTGTACTTCGTATTTTTGATTTAATTATAAAAGAACAGTGGAAGAAAAAAGAAACACAGAGTGTGGGAATAGATAGACAAGCGAGTAGAAACAGATAGCAAAATAAATAAAGGGCATAGAAGAGTAGCTGAAAAGATTGAAATAGAAGGAGAAAGTAAAGAAAAGAGAGATTAGGAGAGATCTAGCTATTTCGTATTTTTGCCCATCCGTCACCCGGTTCTAAACGATTTAATTTCTGAGGTTATGTTATGTTGCACCATATGCTTGCAAAAAGTTGATAAAAGGAGACCAAGTCTTTGAGAATTGGTCTACTTTGCCTAGTAGGAGAAATCTCATTTCTTCAAGATGAAGCGTTTCAGACATATTTGAAATCCACATTTTTGAATGTTGGCGTGGTTGTGTTTTTCCAAAATTTGAGTATAAGTTTTTTTGCATCTATCTATCTATCTATCTATCTATCTATCTATCTATCTATCTATCTATCTATCTATCTATCTATCTATCTATCTATCTATCTATCTATCTATCTATCTATCTATCTATCTATCTCTTATTAAAAGATAGATCTATCTATCTAATCGTCATATCATATCCATCTATATTTAAAACTCTGTGTGTGTGTGTGTGTGTGTGTGTGTGTGTGTGTGTGTCGGCTGTGTGTGTTTGTGGGTGTGTGTCACATTCCATTTTTTTCAGGTAAGATTTTTGCCCTTTGATTCCATGGACTGCCAAAACTGAAGCTCAGACGCCGCGATTTTTCCCTTTTTGCTAGACATTACGCTTTTACATTCACTAATGCATTCCGCGTTACATTTAGACATTTTTACGTACACATTTTTCATAAAATCCTCCCCCCCTCCAATATTAAAAAATGTTTTAAAAAATCAAACTACTCTCACCCATAGAATGTTGACGAACGTTCCATGGTGTGATGTCACAATGCCCAATGCTCACAGATGTCCAATCGGAATGGACCTCATTTACATCTGCCTTTGCACCAGCCCCAGCCCCGCCCCCCCTGCAGCCTGTGTCGAAGCGCATGATCACGTGCCACTTCTGCTCGAACCCTCGTCAGGAGATATGAGGGCGGGCACGTGACGCCATGGGCTAGAGTATTTAAGGTCTCTTGCCTCGTGACCTAGAGCAGTCAACAGGTAGCTGAGCCCGAGAGTGCAATCTCGTTCAGCTACAGCAACATTGTAATATGGGTAGCGCACCCACCTAATGTGTCACGACTGGATAAACAACACTTTGAACCGACCTGACGTCTCACCTTTATTCACCACTTATGATGCCGCTACAACTTTGAATTTGACTTGACTCCCTCCACTACCCCTCTACCTTCCCCTCTCCCCATTCCTCCACACTCTTCCCCCTCTCTCCCCTTCCCCGTCTCCCTCCTCCCACCCCTCCCCCTCCCTCTCTCCCCTTACCCTCCCCTCTTTCCCCCCTCCCCACCCCTCTCTCACCCCCTTCCCGACCGTCTCTCACCCCCTACGCCACCCCCTCTCCTCCTCCCCTTCCCCCTCTCTCCCCCCTCTCCATCTCGCTCTTTCCTCACCCCTCTCCCTCCTCCCCTCCCACCCCCTCTCTCCCCCCTACCCCACCCATATTTACCCCCATCTCCCCCCCACCCCCTTCCCCTCTCTCTAGCACCACTCCCTGCTACCCCTCTCCCCCTCACTCCCACTCTTCCCCACTCCCTCCCCACCTCTCTCCCTCCCCTTTCTCCCTCTCTCTCCCTCCTCTGATAGAATCTTAGAAATCATAGAAACATAGAAAATAGGTACAGGAGTAGGCCATTCGGCCCTTCGAGCCTGCACCGCCATTCAATATGATCATGGCTGATCATCCAACTCAGTATCCTGTACCTGCCCTCTCTCCATACCCCCTGGCCCCTTTAGCCAGAAGGGTCACATCTAACTCCCTCTTAAATATAGCCAATGAACTGGCCTCAACTACCTTCTGTGGCAGAGAATTCCACAGATTCACCACTCTCTGTGTGAAAAATGATTTTCTCATCTCGGTCCTAAATGACTTCCCCCTTATCCTTAAACTGTGCCCCTTGTTCTGGAGTTCTCTATCATCGGGAACAATCTTCCTGCATCTAGCCTGTTCAACCCCTTAAGAATTTTGTAAGTCTCTATAAGGTCCCCCCTCAATCTTCTAAATTCCAGCGAGTACAAGCCGAGTCTATCCAGTCTTTCTTCATATGGAAGTTCTGCCATCCCAGGAATCAGTCTGGACAACCTTATCTGTACTCCTTCGATGGCAAGAACGTCTTTCCTCAGATTACGAGACCAAAATTGCACGAAATACTCCAAAATCCTGTACAATTGCAGTAGAACCGCCATGCTCTTGTACTCAAATCCTTTTGCTATGGATGCCAACATGCCATTCGCTTTCTTCAAAGCCTGCTGCACCTGGATGCCTACTTTCAATGACTGGTGTACATTGACACCCAGGTCTCATTGCATTCCCCTTTTCCTAATCGGCTACCATTCAGATATAAGTCTACCCTTCCGTTTTTGCCACCAAAGTGGATAACCTCACATTTGTCCACATAATACTGCATCTGCCGTGCATTTGCCCACTCACCCAAGCTATCCAAGTCACCTTGCAGCCTCCTGGCATCCTCCTCACAGCTAACACTGACCCCCCCCCCCCCCCCCCCCGCGTCGTGTCATCCGCAAACTTGGAGATGTTGCATTCAATTCCCTCATTCAGATCATTAATATATATTGTAAATAGCTGGGGTCCCAGCACTGAGCCTTGCGGTACCCCACTAGTCACTGCCTGCCATTCTGAAAAGGATCCGTTTACTCCTACCCTTTGCTTCTTGTCTGCTAGCCAGTTCTCTATCCACATCAATACTGCACCCCCAATACCGTGTTTGTATGCTAATCTCTTATGTGGGACCTTGTCGAAAGCCTTCTGAAAGTCCAGATATAACACATCCACAGGTTCTCCCTTATCCACTCTACTAGTTACATCCTCGAAAAATTCTATAAGATTTTTCAGACATGATTTACCATTCATAAATCCATTCTGACTTTGTCCAATGATTACACCACTTTCCAAATGTGCTGCTATCCCATCTTTAATAACTGACTCTAGCAGTTTCCCCACTACTGATGTTAGACTAACTGGTCTGTAATTTCCCGTTTTCGCTTTCCCTCCCATTTTAAAGGTGGGGTTACATTAGCTATCCTCCAATCCACAGGAACTACTCCAGAATCTAAAGGGTTTTGAAAAATAATCAATAATGCACCCACTATTTCTGAGGCTACTTCCTTAAGTACTCTGGGATGCAGACTATCTGCTGGCCCTGGGTGTTTAACGGCCTTTAATCTATTGACTTTACCTAACACCGCTTCCCGGCTAACCTGGATTTCACTCAGTTCCTCCATGTCATTTGGCCCCCGGTCCCCTGCTATTTCCGGCAGATTATTTATGTCTTCCTTAGAGAAGAGAGAACCAACGTAGTTATTCAATTGGTCTGCCATGTCCTTGTTCTCCATGATCAATTCACCAGTTTCTGACTGCAAGGGACCTACATTTGTTTTAACTAACCTTTTTCTCTTCACATATCTATAAATATCTAGCCTACAGGCAGCAATTAAAGAGCGCACCCCCAGAGGTGAGGACAGTACAGAGCTTGTCGGGGGGAGGGGGGGGGGGGCAGACGAACAACTACAGGACTGTTTGGAGTCTGTAGACTGGGCTATGTTCAAGGACTCGGCAGCGGACTTGAATGAATACGCCACAGCTGTTACAGACTTCATAAAGAAATGTGTGGAGGACTGCATCCCTACAAAAACCTTCCGAGTGTTTCCCAATCAGAAACCTTGGATGAACTGTGAGATCCGCACTCTTCTGAAGACCAGACACCCGGCATTCATGTCTGATGACACAGGGGTCTACAAGAAGTCCAGATACGACCTTGGTAAGGCCATCAAAAGGCCAAAAGGGACTTCTACTCCAAGCTGGAGGATGAGACAGATGTTCAGCAGCTGTGGCGGGGACTGAATGCAATCACCTCTTACAAGGCGAAACCAGGAGGCAGCTCGAATGTCGGCGATACATCACTCCCTGATGAGCTCAATGCATTTTACGCCCGCTTTGATAGGGAGAACACCGATGTGCCTTACCGAGTCCCTATTCGCTGTGATGGTATTTCAGTCTCAGTCACAGAGGCCGACGTCAGGAAATCCTTCAGAGGGTGAACCCTCGAAAAGTGTCCGGACCTGATGGTATACCTGGTCGTGTCCTAAAAACTTGTGCGGCCCAACTGGCTGGAGTTTTTACGGATATTTTCAACCTGTCACTTCTGAGGTCTGAGGTTCCCACCTGCTTCAAAAGGGCATCAATAATACCAGTGCCCAAGAAGAGCAAAGTGACATGCCTCAATGACTATCGACCAGTGGCACTAACGCCTGTGGTGATGAAGTGCTTCGAGAGGTTGATCATGGCGCAAATCAACTCCTACCTCGACAAAAACCTGGACCCACTGCAGTTCGCTTACCGCCACAACATATCAACGGTGGACGCGATCTCGCTGGCTCTCCACTCCGCCCTGGACCACTTGGACAACAAAAACTCATATGTCAGGCTGTTATTCATCGATTACAGCTCGGCATTTGACACAATCATCCCCTCCAAGCTGGTTACCAAACTCACAAAACTAGGTCTCTGCGCATCCCTCTGCAATTGGATCCTCGACTTCCTCATTCACAGTCCACAGTCTCTTCGTATTGGTGGAAATGTGTCAGACTCGATAACAATCAGCACGGGAGCACCTCAAGGCTGCGTGCTCAGCCCCCTTCTGTACTCACTCTATACTCATGAATGCGTAGCCGGTCATAGTGTGAACTCCATCATCAAGTTCGCTGACGATACCACTGTTGTGGGACGTATCACTGATGGGGATGAGTCGGAGTATAGAAGAGAGATGGAGCAACTGTCCATATGGTGCCAGCACAACAACCTGGCCCTCAACACCAGCAAAACCAAGGAATTGATTGTTGACTTTGGAAGGAGTAGGATGGGGACCGACAGTCCTGTTTATATCAACGGGTCGATGGTTGAAAGGGTCAAGAGCTTCAAATTCCGGGGCGTGCACATCAGTGAAGATCTTTCCTGGTCCGAGAACACAGATGCAATTATTAAGAAAGCTCATCAGCGCCTCAACTTCCTGAGAAGATTACGGTGAGTTGGCCTGTCAAGGAGGACTCTCTCTAACTTCTACAGGTGCACAGTAGAGAGCTTGCTGACCGTTTGCATCGTGGCT